>JAIUJO010000078.1:1148758-1748758 GCA_023846275.1 Vanilla planifolia | reverse complement strand
GAGAAGCCATCACTATAGAATTCTAACAAGGATGTTCTATGTCTTCATGCAATAGACTAGGCAATGGTTGAGTTTGAGAAAGAGGTGAACAAAAGGCAGAACCACTATCCTTTGTCTTCCTGAGCAACACATCTTTTGGCAGATAATGGCTGCCGCCTACGTTTGGATGGTTTGCAACAATCACCTTTCGATGTGCTTCTCGTACCTTGTCTAGAGGGCTATTTTCCTTGGGAAGTAGGAAGAGTTCAATCATATAGTTTTTGTGATACAATGTGGAAGATAAATTAATCATATCGCCCAATGGAAAAGAAAATGCATCAGTACGCGAGACATAACAATGGCATATATATATAAATATATATATATATATTCTCAAATTTTTGACAATAGCACACAAAATTCTTACTTTATAGCTGCAATATCTCAAATTATGACAAAAAATAATATTTGTTATTTTTTGGGAATTAATTTGATTTTTAAAGATTTTTAAATTTTTTTAAGTATTATTTTATACATTTTAAAATATTAGTATATCATAAAAAGGAGGCATGACATCTCGAAAAAGAGATATGAAGCAAAAAATAAAATGTATAAGTTATTTGGAATCTAATAAAGCAAAATTATTAAAATTTAATAGTTTTGAAGTATTAAAAAAATGGCTTTGGGATTAATAAAGAGATATTTATAAGTTTAGAAAAATCCCAAAAATTCAAAAAAGACTAAATGAACTAAAAAGATTATGAAAATTTGCTAAACACTAGAGCTTAAAAGAATAAGATTAATAAAATTAACACAAAAAAGAAGTTCGACGATCGTATAGAATTAAAAGTATAAAACAATTTGAGAGAAATATTACAATAAGTTTATTGAGGATTTTTAGTTTAAAAAATTATTAAAAATATTAAATGTCAACGAAAAAGAAGAAAATTTGTTAACAAGTTGTGCTCATTAATATGAATTACACAAGACCAATTAGATAATTTTTTGAGACTTAATTGGTTGTAAAGTAAATGGAATATTATAAATTTTTTAGTTTAATTTAAATAATAATTTAATTAATTCCTAAATTCCTAAAAATTCTTAATTACCCTAAAACATAATGTAAGAACCTGTAGAAGAAAATCATTTGTTGACGATTCGAATCAACGACAAACTTTTGAAATTGTAAGTGATAGAGTGGCATGGTGTTCTTTGGAGGACATGACTATTCAGAGGGAGTTGGAGAGTTGATAATATATAAGGACAGAAATTGAAACCAAGAAATTGTTTCAAAAAATTAGAATGCAATTTGCTTTGTCTGAGCGTTTAGTGAAAGTAGGGTAAGAGGACGTGCTATTGAAGCATTTGGGATAGCCAAATAAAGGAATCACAAGAGATATCTAAAATTAGGAGAAATACTATAACAACTACAATAATTTGGAAAGTGGAAGATTGATATAAATTTTAATATCAAATCTGTGGTGTGACCACTACAAATAGAAATAGAGGTAAGCATTATTGTTTATCATAATTGCATTTGTATGATGTATTGGCGGTCAACCTTAGCATTACCAACTTGTCAAATCATTGTTTTTTAAATCCAATCACATGAGTTAGGTTTAAATTCTAATTAAAACCAAATAAAAGATATATGTTTTATTTTTAAATTTTTGTTCATACAACAAATATTGCAAGATAAATAAAATATAAGCACTAAAATATGACCCATGTCCTTGTTTTCATAATATTGTAATACATTAATAGAACTTTCCTAATACTACAATTCTAAGACAAATTAAATGCAAAAAAAAATCCATGACCTCTTACTTATCCCCTGAAGTCTCATGAGATGCTTAAGAGTTCACCTAAAATTATTAACACCAAAGAAAAACTAAGCACATGACATTAGCTTAATGAACAAAAACTATATAGCATACAGCTTTGGCTCATACCATGTGTTAGGTCAAGTATAATAGTATAGTATTTACAAAATATTAAAATTAATGACATAAACAAACAAAGTAAAGAAATGCTCTCACTATATAATGAAATACTATCCCTTTGTTAATTGAGACAAGTCCAATGGCTTTACTTATGTCTCAATAAGACCTCATTTAGAATAATTATAAGTTATAAAAATAAATAATTATAAATATTAATAAATTTTTATTTTTAATATTAATTAATTATAAAATAAAACTACAACATGATGAATGTAAGCAATGTAATATGAATAAATCAAAGCAATGTTGAGGTCATGTGAGAGGAGAACTAGAGTTTTATACTAATAAAATCAAATGAAAATAAAAAAATTGATGGAATGAGATACTAAGGAGATCAAGTGTAAAACATTTGATAATATAATCAAGTATAAAGGGAATGCATCATAAACATAATTAAAAAGTTTAAAAGCATCTTACAATATTAGAATAAATATTTATTGGAATATTACTTATCTTTTTGAGTCCAAAAACATTTGTTTAAACTTGATTTTATGTAAAGTTGAATTGTAATGATTTATTAAAGTACAAATGATTTAAATGATAATAAAATACTATTATAATATTATGGAAAGTTATATTGAAGTTGAAACAAAATAATTTATTGAAATGTAATATAAATAAATGAATCTATGTAAAAGTCAAATGGGATGAGATTTAGATTTAGAGTTACATATTAAAATATAGAGAAATAAAAGAAAAAAATTTGAAAACATTGGATAAATTATATGAAAACGTTATATTCCAAGATACTAAGAAGTTCTAGTGTAATAGTTTTTTATTAACAATTCCAGTACGAATCAAAATGTCATTTAAAGCAAGCCAAAAACTTTAGAAAAAAGTTTTCAAAATAAAAATGTTAAACTTTTTAATTAAATAGTGCTCATGAGTTCATCCTAATGAAATTTGTTGTTTTTCCTCCAATAGCCCTCATTTCAAATTATTGAAAATTATCGAAATAAATAAGCAATAATAACAATTTTTTTTTTAATAGTAAGTAAATATTCATTAATGTCGAGTTGAAATAAATTAAAAGGTAGGTGAATAAATATTTAATGCAAATAATTAATTATCTTTTATCAATCCTTCTAATTACAAAATATATAATAAAAGCCATGTTACTTAAGAGTGTTGTCTAATCTTTTTTTATGCCATGGAGAAGAATGAAAGTAAGTTCTTGTGCCAAATTGTAAAGCTCCTAATCGCTTGATCTGAATGAAATTGTTAAGGCTCATTACAAAGATTTATATTATGAATCATTAAATTTCATTAGCATTTATAATAATGGATCTTCTTTTGAAGAAGAGTTTCCATGAGAAATGAAAGAGCACCAAAGCCTTCAATGTAATATAACACTTGATGGGAGAGATGAGTGAATCGAAAAAGAAATTTTATTTTTTTTGTTGACAAGTCTTTAAGAATTTAAAAATGAATTGTCTCATATTGATTATTTAAAAAGAGATCTTAATTTATATATTAGATATTATGATATTAAAATATCGAGACATTTCTTAAAAGAAACCCACTTAAATCTAATGAAAATTTTTTTGTTTTATATTCTATTATATATTATCGATTATTAGTTATTGTTGTTACATGATACTGATATTTGCTATTTTTATCTTTTAAGGGTAATAATATCTTCTTCAGCTTTTTATTATTAAGTTTTACTTATAAATAAGTGATGATTGATTTAACTTATTTTAATTTTTAATTTTTTAGATTTATTAATCCACACAATAAGAAATAGAAAAAAATATATATTATATTATAAAATAAAACTTTTTAATATATGTTTACTTTATTAAAAGAAAAATCATTGTATGATAGTTATGATATTAATCACAAATTTGGTTTTATTATGGAGGCTTTCAATTGTTAGTTTAATTTCATCTTAGTTATTCTTATTTTCTTTCATGTATACCTTATGTCTATTTATATATGCAAGATTCTACATATAGAATAAAATTAAAAGATAATATGTATAATCATATGTACAAAATGTTTGAAGTATATAATTTTCTTATATTTGACTTAAATATGTATATAAAAAGTAGTTAAATGAAAGACTCAATACAATTGCAAACTAAGAAAATGAGTACTACAATTACTAGGGCAAAGAAATTCTAGATTTAAGGTATAAGCTATTTGGAGACAACTTGACTGCTTTCATGTGATGTTCATTCGAAACAGTTAGTTGTGTTTGACCATCCAAAACTGGTGGTTCGTCCTTCAAAGGACCTTTGGATATTATATCTCGTGAAGTATCCCCATCGGCTAGAGATGTGTTGTTCTAATCTTTCTATAGCAAACGAAGATGATGATTAGCACAAACAAACAACATAAACAACATAATAGGGAGAGAGGAAGAACCATTTATAGAGGCTGCAACAAGAGCAGCTAGGAAAGAGGTCTCCAGAAGTAAAACAACATTGTGTAGAGACGAAGGAAGGCGAAGGTCTTAATGCTCAAATCCACTTTCTTGTCTTCTGTGCTATACCTCTTGAACAAGAACTGCTTATATAACCTTGGAGAAGTTTAGTTAACACGAAGCAATGCAATGTTTAACATTGCAAGTTCAAGGAACACGTTTGATGGAGCACATATGCTTCATTTGGCAAGTCCATTAATCGCTACTACTCGAGTGTTTTCTTTGGATTTAACTCGTGGAGCAGTTCAACTCGAGATTTTTCATCACCCATGAGTTGAAAAGTATTTTACTTTGATTTGGGTTTTGTGGAAAACTTATTTTTCATTCTTTTTTCTTAAATCATGTCTTAACTTCATTCAAGCTTCATTTACTTCTTCTTTTTTCATATATTTTAAAATATTTATTTGAAAGAAACATATAATTACTGTGACTCAAGTATTTTGATTGGATTTGGCCCATGGAATGGTCCAACTTGAGATTTTTCATTACTTAATGGATGACTATGAATAGTAACAAATATTGAAAGCATCACATGTGGCTATCAACTCTTCTAACATAGCCAATTTGACATTTCCTTGATAAGGGATTAAAGCTTTATGTTTCCATCTCAACACATGTAATATTTTGAAAAAACTATTTGAAAAATTAAATTGTATTTTTCTACTTTGATTTTGATGAAACAAATTATATAATTGAATCATAACAACTTTGAAAAAATTATACATGATTCAATTACAAAAAAAATTGAAAGAAAATTCGTAAAGTTGATAGTAAAATTAAAAACTTGAAGTTAGCTTATTTTAAAATTGATATAACAAATTTTGCAATAAAATTTTATAATTAGAAAAATGCTATTAATTTGATGAGTCAAGATCAATTTAACTCCAACCATCAGCCAATTTTAAGGTAATCAATGCGCCAAATCTAATCAAGAGAGAAGTATGTGTCAACTAAAGAAGCGGGTCAAAAAGAACTATCGATAAGAAGAACATGCATCATAAACAATCTTCCAAAATTCTAAAAATCTATATCAGCATTAAGCTCAACTCGACCAACAATAGTGATTGTTAAGACAACTTTCAGCTTGAAAGTTGATAGGATATTGAAACTATTAGCAAAATTGAGTAAAAACTACTTTGATTCAATTTTACTGCCAAAGAATGACTTACCTACTTTCAAGTCGAAGTAATTCAGAGTTTCCCTTTCAAGCTTTACTAAAATCTTAAGAATACGTAGGTATACACTTATTTACACAAATGCAAATGATAGCTTCGCATCTCTTTTTCCAGCAGTAGGAGTGGCCTCCTTGACTCTAAAATGCTCAACACTTAACAAAATGGTTAACTCATTAGAATGGTAAATACAACAAAGAAATTTACTAGTGACTATAACAAATTGGCTAAACAATACAAAATCAATGAGCTCTCTGAGTGTGGCATCCTTCCATGTATAAATCTGGACTTTTTCTTTAGGTTCCTTTCTTTTAAAAGAAAAGTCTTCTTTGGGATGATGACCACCAACCTAATGGATCCCAAAGGCATGAGAAAAGTAAGAATGAGGGAAAAGAAAAAAACAGAACTCATCTCTAACGTGCAAAAATTAAATGAACATGGACCAAAAGATATCCCACTAAGATCTGCAGTACATATGGGAAGAAGAATTTCAAAATATGCATTAACGAAAGCTACAAAAGAGGGTAATTTTATTTCTAAAATAACAATGAAGAAACTTCTATTCCTCATCCAAGCTTGGCATGACGAAGCACATACATGAACCACTTTTCTTTAGTTCATCAATATTTAACTTACTCCATCTACCTTTCAGTAGGACATGTACTCCAGTTTCTCTTCCTTGTACTTCTTCATTCAGTAATTTTTCTTCTTAACTTCTATAATACATATCTTTCATAGTATCTCTTCAAGCATTTTCTCACAGTGTATTATCCTGTCCTCCATCCTCAACTGTGTCTGTTTCCCAATACCTTACCTTGAATTTTTCTTCATCAACTCCATGCCATTGCATTGGGATTTTCCCTTGCAAATCAATGGCGTCTAAAAGCACCTCCACCATCTTGTAATTAGTAATTACGTTTACCCATTTAGAAGTTATTTTCTCCACAAACTTTGGCATTCTATGAGCATTTCAAACATTAGTCCTTTATAATAAGCTTACATGCTTTCCCCATATGGAAAATAATCAAGTAACTCAAAAGCACTACAAAGAAGATCAACTATGAATAGGGGTAGTGATAGCCATACCAGATTAATCTCATTCCACTCAATAAAGGGAAGGCAAGTCAGTTAACCAAAACAAAACAACCATCATCATATTATATTATACTTTGATATTAGGCTTCCAATTGAAACCATATAAAATTATGGGATCAATCAAAGAGTTAGACCTGTAGAAAAGCTAGAAAGAAAAGAAAAGCCCAAGACAAGTGCTTCGTTTCAGTTCGGTGAATAAACAACGAGCAGAAGACACAATAGATCGAACAAAACCTTTTATAACATCAATCCTTCATAATTTCAAATCAATTAGTAAACACCGAGCTGACAACACAATAGTCCCAAAAAAACTTTAATAACATTAGTCCTTCATAACACCTTACCAACTTTCCCCAATGCCTTCTAGATGTACTACCAGAACCATTCCATTCATTCCATAAGCTGCCAACAAAACAATTCTCACACACATCATATTCTAAAACACTGTCATCAAGATTTAAGAGTTTTTCATACCCTAGTTCTCAATTGTAGCCAAGGAAACTTTACATCATTCAATCAAGTCAAACTTCAAGAGCTCATCCTAATTACTCTACAAGGATACAATATACATTGTCCACCTAAGATAAGGACTCCACAATACCTAAAGAAGCTTTTTCTTTAATAATCTCATACCCATCAACATTTTGCTGATTTTACAATATAGTGATCAGGGTAATATTGATTCTTCAAGGAAGAATACCATTAAAGTCCAAAACATGTAATTTCGAAGGAATACACATCAAAACCTTTCAAGAGACAGTTGCTAAGGAATATAAGGCATGGTAAAATCACGAAACAAAAAACACCTTATACATAATAGAATCCTTTAAATCAAAGAAAAAAGTCAAATGCAACATCATGGACGAACTGCTTTCTACAAATGGAATAAAAGAATTTGCATACCTTGGTCAAAACTCGAAGCAAAAGTGTGCAAGTGTACAAATAAATTGTAAGAAGAAAACATGTAAGTTATTATGCTCAAAGGATGGATTTATTAAATGTTGAAACAAATGAATCTATCTACCCAGAAAAATACTTCATCTATGTTTAAACCTAAGATATCTTTTTCTCAAAAAGAAACTAAATGCTCACAAGAGTCTTAATAGGTACATATTAACACAAAGATTTGTCTCACATATCGCATTCAATTTTTCTATTCCTAGTATCAACAAAAGAAAGACTCATTCAACTCAAATCGGGAATAGATTTTGTGTTATAATGTAATTATGATCAATCATAGCTTCGGTATATGCATGTGTACGAGGATGCATACATTTACATAAGCATACTAGTATTTTTGAGAACATAATTTATAGTGATACATTCTATAATACATTTTGTTTTATTTATAGTACTTGTATGGAACAGAACATAAGGTATCAGTTTACAACAATCCAAGAACTTAATTTTAAATGAAAAGGACAACATGAGTCCTATTATTCTCAGAAAACATGCTCTCAATGTGACAGCTTTTATAGATAAAAAACCTTCCAAATTTCTTGAGTGAGAAAGTGACCAAAATGGAAAACTGTTGTCATGATTTAACTCAGTTTACTACAAATTTTGATGCTTTAAAAAATGTATATGTTCTTAAACATGGATTACAGTATCTAGTGACAAGCAAGCATTACATTGACTTAAAATTAGCCATAATAAAAAACATATAGGAGATTTAAAATATACTTTTGAATAGCCACTTTTGGACCAATGGGTATATTTATAATGGCATGCATTAGTTATGTGACAAAAAAATGAACTTTTAGGAATATAAACGAGCTGTATATGCCATACACCAGTATCATTTAATAGAGATGAAATTATCAACTTCGCTAACAAATTAATTCAACATATTTTTTGAACCAAGAATTCCTATAAAACCTAGAGAATTACTGAAATAACCTGAAATCATTCAACTTGGTTTTAGAAAAGTAAGAAATCATGTAACAAAACACATAATATATGCCAAATAAGGATAGCATTTATCTACATTGCTTAAAAGCCAATGATTCTTAATACATTTTTTTTGATGTGACCAAATAAGTGAGAAATATTATAAGGCATGCTTTCATCTTTTTCTCTTAATAAGTTTAGAAACTAATGATTTGGCCTTGGTATTCAAAAGAAACGAGGAGAATGTTTGCACCATTTATATTTTTTAAGAGAATTTGAGGAATTTGCCCTTATTTGAACTTGAACCTCCAGTTCAAACGAGACTCATTATCACATAAATTACATACCTGGCAATTGTTATTTGAAAATTAATCTAGATATAGATATCGATTGGAAAGGGAAAAGGGCATATTTGATTCAAATTCATAGTAAGAGGAGCTCATTTGTCACATCAAAAGCTTAGCATTTACTCATTTGTGAGTTTATGTACAATAACTAAATTCATAAATTGTTGTGTTTTGTATTTCAGAAGAAATTTCTATTTGAAAATTATTGATCATGAAATGAATTCTATACTAACAATTGTCTTGAGCCGTACATTACAAAAAAGGTAATATCTTTTGGAATATCATTTAGTGGATAGGCATTTTAGTTTTTAATAAAGAGAATACTTCAAAGCTTAAATTAAAATAATTTAAAGATCGAAATATATAAGAATGTCACCAAAGATGTTAAAGATCCAAATGAAAAATGTAGAAAACAGAAGTGATAATAAAGTAAACATATAAATCCATTAGTAATATGCTGGATAATTTCTTAAGCTAAACAAACCATAAATTATTGATCCATTTATTCATTAGATGAAGAAGGAAGTGCTTAAAAAATTTTGGAATGTGAAGACTGAGATGCATAAGAGGGGTTGATCCATTTATTCTTTAGATGAAGAAGGTAGTGCTTCAAAAATTTTGGAATACGAAGACTAGATGCATATAGAGGGGCAAACTTTGTTAGTGATTGCATGGTTATGGATGCAATTTTTATGGTCTACAAATGGTGAAATAATTGTAAAAATTTGAGAATAACAAATGGATGATAGAATGGAAAAAAGCCTAAAACTTTGTAGAATGGGCAAATGCTTGATTCACATCATTTGAGAGATACGCTGTTGTCTTAATGTTGGTTTGCCCTTGTTGAATATTAAACAATTTATTGAAAAATAAGTTTGAAAAGTATTATTAAGTGTTATTGAAATACTATGTTTTAATGATTTGTTGCTTAGAACAACTTATTTTGAATTTGCCCAAAACATCTTTGCTTATTACTTAAAAAATAGAAAACTTTGACTTACTTTATGAGAATAAAAGATCTTTTTGAACTATTAAAATAATAAAATAAAAAAGATAGTGATATCCCTCCTAATTTATAAATAAATATAAGTAGTGAAGTTATTTAACTGACTTAAAATTAGTATTTTTGAGATTAAAAGTACAAAATTTAAGCAATCAAACCGACCCTCAATCTTATACTATCATGTGGAATATTATTATTTATTAACTCATTAGTTACGGATGGATAATACATGAAAACATGATTCCATAGTACTTGGAAAATTTTTTGTATGACTTTATGCATATACTTAAAATAAATATAACAATATTGTAATATTCATATAATGATTGATTATCCTCAACTTTATCAAATTATTATATGAATATATTTGCATAAATATTTGTTTATATTTTTTTTGAAAAATTAAATCATCACGATTTAATTCCTATTCTATAAACCATAAAGATAAATATCTTCCATTTGATGGTCGTAAGAACTATAACAATAATTTTTTCACTATTTTTAGAAACCAAATTTCATTCTATCATATCTATTATAACATGTGATAGTTAAGTAGATTTGTCCTGAACTAAAAATACATATTCGAAAGAAAAGTAGAAAATATAAGATTAAGGCACAACATGCAAAAGTACTATGCGTGAACTTACAATTGATTTTTAAGAAGAATTAATCAATATTTTAAGACAATCGTGACAGGAAAGCATAAGATAGTATAGTGTAATCAAATTCTCACATACTAATTTGCTTCAATCAAACCAAGAATTCCTTTAAGCTTCCCTAACATGAACATAAATAAGCAATGCAACTAAATGTTATGACATGAAACTTGATAAGAATAAAAATACATTAGATAAGCCAAGTAGGCACAAAATGTAACATGTTGGGAGGAAAAAAGTCAAGTTAACAGATTCCTTTTCGCAATGTACTTGTTAACCAGGGCGACGAATGTGTAGGGGAGGCCCTCTTATTTGTGGTTGAGGGATGGGCTTCACATGTCTATTTTGTAGTTCAGTAACTCCCTCCTTTTTCTGAAACTTAATCCCAAAAAATAAACTATATATTATGCAGATGGCAAACGAAGGATTTGTATTGCTACTTGAGAAAAAGAAAAGACCTGAAAAAACTATATATGAGAAGATTCACAGGATGCTTACAAAAGACAGCGAATTCCAAAACAACTTTAGAATGTGTTAAACTAACATCCAATTAGTTGATTGTAACTGTTAAACATTTTTCAAAAGAGAGAAAATTTTCTTATATTTTTTGTTTGATTGGGTGAATTTACAAATCCATATGAACTTTAGGTTCCACAAAACTTTTGTTTCTTGCAAACAAAGTTGTGAAAAACAAATCAAAGAAAAACTACAGTCAACAAAGCAAACATAAATTGAACATTACAATGTCATCATTTATAATGCCATGGTTTAAATATTCACAAAATGTTAAATTGTATCCAACTAAATGAAACGTAAATATAGGAATCATGATATAAACATTGAAATATGGAAAGCAAACTATGTTTGCAATGACCATGGATAGCTCCTTCAAACTCTTAAAAGGCTACCACTATCATAGGAAGACATCCTCTTCAAACAGTTGGCAACTCTAATAAGAGCATCAATAATTCTTTAAACTAAGCTAGCTCCAAAAAACCCTTCACCAGAAAAAGAAAAAAAAAGGTCAATCCAACATTTTCACACCGTATTTCTATTTTAGATTGTAATCAAAGCTCACATCCATGCTAATAAAACCATTCACGTTAGCAAATTCCCTGAAAGCTATGGCTAGGTAGAGAAGAATATTAAACAGTGTCTCATGGACTAGTCTAACACTGACATTACTTCTAGTGTACAAGTTAAATTGTTACAAATACAATCAAATAATATGGCCCCAATAAGATAGCAATGCTTCCATTTTGCAACTCAAAGCTTGTATTGAAGTACAATGTTATCGCTGATTACAAAAAAATGGCCAAAAATTGCAAATAGAGAGAGCTTTATGTTTGGTCAAGATGAAAAAAACACAGTTAATAGTATATTCTTTTATATTTCAATTTTCATCAGTGGAAGAGACAAAAAAAACAGTTTGCTAAACATTAGATGAACAAAATCACCTATTGCTTATCTAATGGCTCCCAGAAGTTTTTCTAACTTTTCAATAGGAATTCAAAAAGAAAAATATCAAGGACTACAATAGCTATGAAATCTGACCAACATTCCAACTTGCTTAGGAGAATGCCTAAAATAAGCATCAAATTATATGTAACCATCATTATCATCTCTAAGAGAGCTTCCATACTGACACATAGAGCAGATCTTGTTCAAGGTCGTCATCATTATTAAATGGATCAAAGAAACAAAAAAAAGGTATAAGGGTATAAGCATTTAAAATATGTTATATTTGTAAACAAAGTATGTATGAAGGAACATTAAATAAAGACATTTTGTACCCAATCCCACATTAAATTAAATCATAATACAAGCTAAAAAACATGACGGGGATATTAGTTCCATGAACACTATGATTGCAAAGAAAGGATTTATGTCCTCAAAATATTCATTTTAAAATTCACAAATTGCAAGGCTGTAAATGACTTGATCCAAGCAAGTAGAGTAAGGCTCAACTTCAATTATGTTAGGTCTACTGGAGCTCCATTCGAGTATAATGGAGGGTATTAAAGCTTGACTCATTTAAATCATAAATGCTTAAGTTCACAAACCCCAAACAAGCAACTTGATCAACAAATATATGAATGTGTTGTAAAAAGGACAATATACAATCAACTAAACAAGTTGGCATATGTTAAATATTTGAGACTTAAAACAAGCATGTAAGTATAAAATTTTTATGAACACTGATTGATACATTAAAAAAGAATATATACACTGCATTCATGAACATTAATTGATACTTTAAACAAGTATGCCTTTTCAAAACCACTAGATCATACTAAAAAAAATGCATTAAAAAGACACATAAGGTACATAAACAATCTCAGTTATTAATGCTTAGGAAAAAGGTGTTCATGAAAAAAATGAAATCAATAATAATAAAAATAACTTATGCATTTTGTTAAAAATATATATAATATAATGTATTGAAGATAACTAAAGTCAAGCATAAGCCAAACACGTAGAAATAATAACACAATAAAAAAAACATGTGCAAGATGTTAGAACTATACAATCCTCATGGCATTTGTGAGCTTTTAGAAAAGAATAGTTAATGACTATGGCCCAAGATAACTAAAGATAAATACTAAGGCAAAACACAGAAAACAACAAAGACTAGTAACCACAAAAATGTATATTAAATAATTAAGCTTTTATAAATACATTGTGTCCAAGAATGGAGCAATTTAGCAAATGCTAAATAGTCCAACTTCAAGATTTCATTCAACACCATCTTCATTAATAAGAAAATTACATTAGCTAGCTTTTATAAAAGGACCATCAAACATAACATTCACAAATCAAATAGAGATCTTGGACCACTTTATTGAACTAGCCATAAAACTGTGCTACTAATTGAGAGTGGATGCTGTAGTTGAAACCAAGCACATTTTAATTTTAAGATCCGATGAAATTGCCTAAGAAAAATCATCATATAACTCAAAAGTAAGACCTTAAGTTATCCATTATTAAAATTAAAGTAGCGATTTTAAACCTCATGGAACTTTTGGTTGTGAATAGTGCAAGGCATTCCTTTTCTAAATGATATTTTTACAATGAAGTAAATTTAATGAAAAATAATGTAGTGTAAATATCAACATGGAACCTGGCCCACTTTGCACAAATCAATCAACATGAAACTAAACAAGCACTTGTTTCTTGATCCAGACAAAAAAATCACGATAGGAAAAAAACAAAACTCTACATATAAAGATATTCGCAATCTCAGCTCACAAGAATTACAAGACAGTGCGAAGCACCAGATAGATAACAAAACATTAGAACAAAAATACTAATATCAACATGAGAGTAGGTAGGAAAGTGCAATAACACTTTATAATCATCATAGATAGTAAGCTATTTAAACTCCTACAAGAACTATTTGCCTAAAAAAAGGAAGGCGAGAGAGAGCAAGAGAGAGAGAGGTGAAAACCTTCGGCATGGGAACAACCGGAGAGCACAAGCGAAGCAGTGAAGGTTGAGGGAGACACAAGAGTCGTGGAGCTTGAAACTCCTATAAACATTGGTGGTCAGTACATGGAGATCAACAATCGGCTGTGGCGCTAGCAGAGGCAACAAAAACCTAACTATAGGACCGTCAAAGCGAGAAAAAGAGAAGGGAAAGGAAGACTTTTTGTCTGATGAAAACCTTATAACTCCATAAACAAAGCTCAAAGATTGTAGCAACAAAAAAATCATTCCTAAAAATCAAGACAAAAAAAAGAAAAAAAAATAAATTATGTGGGTAAATAAAACAAATTGATACATTCCATAATAATCAATTAAAGTTTTATATAATTGTTTCTAACAATTTAAACTTATTGAGTTGTATATAATAAAAAATCATCTAATATATCATAAATAAATATTTATTCAAATAATTTTTAGACTATGTGTGATAGTCAAAATAAAAATTTAATCCTCTTAAAAATAATAATAACTATTTATTTTTAAGAGAATAAAAAATGATATAAAAATATTTAATATCAAGTTTTAAGTATTATACAAAAAAATTTATATTTATATATAAGCATATCATGAATAACATACAAAAAAACAAATATCATCGAAATAAAGAAAAATATACAAACAAATCATCATCATTTATTGCAAATTTTAACGATGAACATATTAAGAGTTGTACAATTTTGGTAGTTATTCAATAAAAAGTATGGGAAATTAAGAAACTATAATTTAGTATGATTCAACAAAAATGGTAATACGAGATCAATGGAGGGGTCCTTATCTTTTAAAAGCTAATTAGATATTTAAATTGACACAAAGTGATTTTTCTTAATTTATGATAAATCAAATAATAAAAATATAATTTTTTTTATCTTTATTTATTTATAATGAAATAAATAGATTTATAATGAAATGATTTTAATGTATGTATTTTTTATTATTAAGCATGATTATAATATTTGAATAAATATTTTATTTTTTTCATAAATTTAGCCAATCATAAAACAATTTAAAGTGATCTATTGATTAATAGTTAATTATAGGAATAAGTTTTTTAATATATCATAAAATAAGATCTTCTATTAAAAAAACTTTTTGTCAATATTTCAAAATATATATTTTAATTCAAAAGATTAAAAAATTATAAAAATTACTTTTAATATATATATATATATATACTTATAAAATAATTATAATATTAACCATTCTATTAATATATTTTTGGTACCATATTTATCAAGACTACTTGGAACACTAATTTCAAACTTATTCTTCTAATGAAATTGCTTTCCAAAATATTATCAAAGTTTGTTTAGTTAAGTTTAAATATATACCTTTAATTTAAACAATAGAAAACAATGTCAAAAAATAAAATATGGTTTTATCATCTTAAAATAACATTAAAAAGTTTAATTCACTTTTTATTAAGAGATAAAATATATTCTAATCATTTTTTAATAAAAGTAATAACAAATTTATAAAACCCATCAAATTCTTAATAATACATTTTAATAATATTATTTATTTATTTTTAATTAATTAATTAAATAATTAAATTTTTAACATTAAATTATTATAAAAGACATAATCAAAATACATAATATTTTCAATGGCCTCTACAATTAGAGAACTAACGCCATGGACTGAGCATCGAATTCCCAGACACTCCTCACTTTAGTTTTTCTGACGACCTTCTCCTCAATCCCTCCTCGAATACCTTTGTTTTTCTCTACTCCCTGAACCCTTTCTCATCCCTATGCCTTCTAGATCAGAACTCATATGCTGCTTTATCTGCGCCTTCCTTTGTCCTTCCTGTCGACATTGCTCAGTTTTACAGCTCTCCGTCGGTGCTTCTTTACATTTGAATGGTGACCGTGAAGATTGCATTCTTCTCCAACGGAGTATTTTTGCATTAGTGTACACTATGCATGCTCCAGGAGGGGGTGGAGTCCCGAGGCTTGAGTCGATCGTTGATGGGCTTCAGAACGAAATAGGATACCCTGGTCAGCTTCCTTCCATTGACTAGATCCGCAAGATCTGTCGAAGAAACATGGTCCCCATGTGGAGCTTTCTCCTTCAAAGACTGCGATCAGAGAGAACCATGGCTACGGTTCGCCAAAATATTTTGTTTCATGGAGTGGTGGCACCTGCTAAAGGGGTGAAAGCGAGGAGGTGGGAGAAGGCAAAGGGAAGCTTGGGTTTCAAGGATGGATCATCTCTATAGGCTAAGGAAGTGGCAATGACGGAGAGGGACCTTGCGGAGGAGGAGGCAGTGAGGTTGAGGATTGTTGTTAGGCGACAAATGAAGGAGTTGAGGTCCCGAATGGCAGATGTTGAAAGAGAGGAGTCGGAGCGGAAGAGAATGGTCGACGAGAGGGCCAATGGTAGGTGAGATGTCTATTTTTTATTTCATTTTTAGATTAGGGGATTCTTGTAGTAGGTAGATTATACGAAGATAAATGTTGGAATTTGGAATTGGAGAAGTGGTTTTCCTTTGGCTTTGGGAGGGTTTTTACTTGATTTTTAGATTAGGGGATTCTTGTAAAGGTTTTATTTGGCTTATTCTTGTGGCAGGTAGGTTTGTACTCGTTTAATTGTTAACTATTTCCATTCTTTTGGTTAACATATAAGGCACGAACAAGTGATGTTAGAATCTTACGATCAACAATGCGATAAGGCGACTAAGTATTTGCAGAGTACCCAAAATAGCTTCATCAATATGTAAGCCAAGCAAGAGACATTAGGAGGTTGTTTATAAATAGTGCTACTGATTATGTGGGTCAGATCCATTCATGCAGTGAGAAAGAAGCAGTTAAAATAATAGTTAAGGGTAGCAAATCATCAGATGATGTCTTTTTAATTGAGACATCATGGGATAGAATCATTAGATTGGCATGCGAGTCTCTTGCAAGGCATATGATTGAAAGAATCCAAAGTACCTTCCCGACATATGATGGGATTGGAATGTACTATAGCATTCAAGTAGATGCTACCAAGTTTCTCGGTGTCGTGGAAGGTGATGTATCTGAAGATGCAAAGGCTGTGATAATTGAGTCTCTTAGAAATCCTTCACAATTACTTCAGTTAATCACTACATACACATTGCGCTACAACAAATTGATCCGTAGGGAGACTGAAAAGATTGACATTTGGGCTGATGCAGAGCTTTTGAGGTAATATTTTTTTTATCTTCAAATAATTTTTCTATTCAGGTACAATTATGAGAATGATATTGTAACAAACACTGCAACTTGAGATGCAAGTTCACCTTTACTATATCAGGTTTATGATAGACCAAGGCATGATACATATATATCCTTACAAGGAACTTACAATCAATTACTTGAAAGATAATTATGCCTTCTCCTTATATGTAGAATAATATAGAGTATGCTATTATAGTTGCCCATTATTTCTCATATTAGAGATTACTTATACTTATTGTTTCATATCTTGTATTTGGTTATATTTCTTGAAATTTTATTTGTGATTATATATCAGAGGAGACCTTCTAGTCATTTTCACATTCATTTATTTTTTTCCTTATTTGCCACTTTTTCTAACTTTATATATTTTGTTACACTATTTTTTGTGATTAATGTTTCTTGTGCACCTTTTGATTTTTTTCATTCATAAGGTCATCCCTTTTCATATGGCATATTCATACATACAATAAAACTTTAATTTAGATTATTAGGATAGTCTGCTTAATAAAGTGATTTGGAGTTTTTTATTATTTATTATTATGGGTTCTACCACTAGCTATTTTCAAGGGATCTCACCAGTTATATTTAAATCAAAGTTTTTTTTGTGATTTTTTCACTATTGTCATCACAAGCATCTCTATGTTGCTATTGTAGAGACATTGCTAATCTTAGCTAAATGAAGAAAGAATGATAAATATTTAAGCAAGTAACTTCAGAATCCATTATAAAATTTCATGACCATAAGTCAAAGTAAGTCTTTTTTAAAATTACTACAATAATTCAGGAGATACATACTCGATGGCTGAATTATAAATATCAACTATTCTAACAAATATGGTACTTGCGAAGAAGATGAGACTTTTGCCCTTGAGTGATTTTCATAATGATCCATGGAAAAACAATTCAGATAGTTTGGTGAGTAAAGCATATTCTAGTGAAAAAATTCCTAAATTTGTGAAATGGATGATGAACAAAGGTAAGGAATACATTTACTGAATACTATAACTATAAGAGTTGTACCTTCTAATTAGAAATAATACCAAGTGATAGAATTAGTTGTCCCTTTTCTTAATAAAGCATATTTGCAAAGCACTAATTCCATTTACAACCTGTCCAAAATTACATTAGAAGATATTAAAATTGCTTGGCAAGTCATCAAAGCTTCTCCAAAAAACAAGTCACTTACCAAACAAAGAAAATTAAGCATATGTTGGACAATGCTTTGGCTTGCTTATCATTCTCCCTCTTTTTAAAATTACTTGACCTTGAGTTGACTCGTGAAGTCTTTTGAGGAGAAAACATTGCATATCACCATATTACAATTAGGTTATTTTCTTTTCCCTTCATTTCTAAAAAAGGGAAAGCTTAAAAAGAAATGAGGGAAGCTTGCCATAATGAGTTAGTAGTAATTGAATCAAGTGCTACATGGAGAAGAATTTTATTAGGGATGTACTACTTGAGTTGTGATTGTGTTTCTTAAAACTAATAGTATAGCTTCCTCTACTTAGTAAATACATATATAACATTTATTATGCCATGAAGAACACAAATGTAAGCCTAGAATTTGTCTTCTACAATTTTTCTTTTTTAATTTCTTTGGTTCTTTTGAACAAGAAACTTGGACAAGTAGAGATTGCTGTATTAGTCGTAGTAGTACACTAATTTTACAGCAATTAATGTTTTTAGCTCTTAACCATGCTCTTTTTTTAAATCTGTCATACGTTTTCATTAAAATAATTTATAGAAAAAAGATTATATGTTAATTTTACATTATCACATAATACATAGAATATATGGGTACCTCAAAATCAAATTATTGAGTATAAAATAATCTTTAAGGGTTGTTAAGCCTTTTTTTTATAGTTTGTAAGGTCATCTTGATTAAATCTATATTGTCTTTTTTGTTATAGAACAATAAATGAGTTAAGGTGGTTTGTAGTGTCTTTGTATGTATTATGTATATATGTAAGTATGTGTTTGCGTGTATATAGTTAAATTTTCAATTTACATATTTTATGTAATTCAACTTAATATGCACTAATTGACTAAATTTAATCATCCAAGCTTATTATTAATTATTATATTGATATTATTTTATTAATCGCTTAGGTTAGTGAACCTATTGACTTTTTTGCAAGCTTATTTCTAATAAACGTAAAAGTTTTTTATCAATTTCGATTAGTAGACAATTTTGTCATTAATCCTTGTTAAGTGATAACTAATAATTAATATTTGTTATTAATTGAAGTAACCTAGCTAATGTAAACATATTTGTATCAGGGGATATTAAATGCTATGTTTATTTTTTGGCCACACAATTGTTCTTAAATTTTTTTAATCACCTGTAAGGGTTATGTACATGAGGAGTGGATTGAAATTACATAGATCAGCATGTAGTTTAAAACAAATGGTTGGGTTGGCTCAACATGGTTCATATACTTGCCTTAAATTGATAGTTGGTAGTTTGGGACAACTTAAGATCTCTAAAAAATAGGGATTCTTATTTCATTAACATGGAAACATACACTTGATTAACAAAATTATCATATGGCCAATTGATTTTTAAATGCCTATTTTGTGATTTTAGCCTAAGATTTAAATCTTCAATGTGGAAAATTGTAACAAATATGATGGTTGGGTATGTTGTTATGCTTTGGCAAAAGTTTCATTGGCAAAATCTTAAACTACAAGCTATGTTTGTGTGAACTTGTGATTTAGTAATGCACTTAAAGTTGACCTTGCGTTTAATAGTCTACTCTGAAAATTGGCCATGCATTAAAGATACTGGAAAAAGAGTAGTATATTTTTAGTTAGGGAGCTCATTGTCGATAAGATTTTCATGTTCTCATTTTCATTAGACATTTACGCTCTGTAGTGTGAATCTTTTTCAGGTATTGCCTTTCCTAAGTTTTAATGAGATTGATGTGAACGTTTATGGTACTACTCATAGACAAGTTTGTTTGGTTACATGGAAATTGTGAAGTCGCAACAACAACACTACATTCTGGAGTCCAATCACAGAACCTTGGTAACATAAGGCATTTTGAGGTGATGTGACCCGTGTGATTTCTTAAAATGGGATTTTTTGTAGAAAGTTCTAAAATTATAAGTTGGATCATCATATGTATCATTGATATGGAATTCTGTGAATTTTCTTCATTTATGTTTTGTTTTGATGCTAAGTGTTGTCAATCTTTAACATGCCAAACTTCATTGAGTTGTACCAATCATATGAGTTTTGAAATTATATATTCCCAACACCATATTTTTGGATATTTAGTGCTTACATTGTGCATATTGCTTTTTTATTAATCATCATAGAAAGAATACATATATTTTGTCAAAAAGAGTGTGTTTTTGTTGAGCATTTTCATCCAATTATATTCATTACTATTTGAGTTCAAAAGTTAAGGATTTTGATAATAGTTCTCATTGAAATTTTTTGAAACTACATCAAATTATATCATAGCTTAGCTTATAGTGTTTTTAACTTCAATTTCTAAAATGCATAAGCTAGCAACGTGAGGATCATTGCGCTATAAGAGTTTTATATATGCAATCTTCTGTTGCAATGCAATGAACCCTTTACTTGATTACATGGTCTCAATCACTCTGTAATATGTACTGTTCAACTGGATGTTTGGGCTAAAGAAAGAGACGTTGCTGGACTGAAAGATAGCATTAATACATTGACATCTGTGGTTCAACGCTTGAACAAGTTGTGTTTGGAGTGGAAAAAAGTAGAAGATTCTTTACGGAAGAAATGGAAGAAAATTGAAGAGTTTGATTCTCGCATATTAGAACTTGAGTCTATTTACACTACATTTCTACGTGCTAACATTGTTAAGTCTCCAGCACACCATATCCTCATTCAAATGATATATTACTGTTATGTGAACTACACATGTTATTGAGTTACATGCTTGAGTTCAACTTTTCCTTCTTATGTACACGATTTGAGTTCATCTTTTACTGCTGATTTGTGTTGCATTTCTTTGTGTTAACTTTTTTAAGTATCTTGCATACTATATCATCTTTTGATTGCATCTTTTGTTGTTTATGTGTGTTTTGTGTTTTTGAATGATATACATGAGTAATCTTTTGTTGTTTAGTGTATTATTTATGAAATCCAAAAGTGTTTATGCACTGAAATTGTTAAGTATTTAACTGTTGAATCACTTTTTTTTCAGACCATATTATCGCTTTACAGTCTACTTTAACTTGTACTATTAGGGGCAAACATTGCATAAAAGCTCCAAGATGCTTGGGTTTCAAGGAGTGTAGGACATAGATGATCCACCACATGAGAAGTGAGCACTCCTAGAGTGGCTTAGTCTTCTTTCATGATATTATAATCTTATATATTTTTTAGTTGTAAAAGTTAAAACAAAATTATTATATTTGTATTGAGGGAATCTTTTATGAATCCTTAAAACTTGAAGTTTTCAATGAGTTTTCTTAGGGGGAAAACTTTTGAGTATCATATATTCCATGAATGAAGACCAAATATGCATTTTAACTTTAGGTTTGCTTTTTGAATTTGAGAATTTTTATATATTGAAAAAAGATGTTTTTGATCTAAACAAAAGAGTCATGGAATTGACAATCTAAATAGAAGTAGATTTAATAGTTCCTCTCAAAAGCAAAAAGAAATTACAATAGAGAAGGACAGTTAAAAAAATCATCTTAGGTGGCAACAGCTATATGTTCTAGATATTTCTAAAGAAGGAAAAGTACCATTGATCATGAGTCCTACTTGTATAAGCATTAGGTGAAACATTCTTTTTTAAATTATCAATAACTCATTATATTATGTAGAATTGCAATATATTAAGGTTAAATAGAATTTTTTTATGGTTTTATTTTTTGAGGTCTCAAATATATCATATTTAATTTTTAAGAATCATTACTCTTTTATGAATTTCTAGTGAAACTTTACTTTAACAAAAACTTTTGTTATTTCCATATTAATAAATTGTTACATATTGATAGTGCTGCTTAATTTGATTGCAAATAATTTGGATCTACTTTTGTTCTCAAGAGAGGCTTTGAGAGGAATAAAAGACATCTTGAGGGGATGTTGTAGTCATTGACAATACTAGAGGAAGATAAGAGAGGTAGCATAAGGTGTTATTCTTAAAGGGTGTTGGTTGGCCTTGAGGCCCATGTTAGTGGGCTTGACGTGGACGAATGTTTTAAAAGAGAGCTTGAGTAAGATGTATTCTTTGAGAAAGCTTACTTGAGGTAGTTTTGACAATCAATGGGCATAAGCAAGGTAGATTATGGTAATGAGGGACATTGTCGAGGTGTCGGTTGGAGTTCTCAAGGGTTAGGCCTTGAGTTTAAGGAATGTGTAACGAAACTTTCTACAATTGTTGAGAAGGAAGTGCCCTCAAGAGCAATCAAGGCAAGTTTACATGGGAATCAAATATCATCAAACACTTTTGGTGATTTTTTTATTTCTTTCAATTGGATTTTGATTGAGTAATGAACTAGAAGTTTTAGAGAATTTTTTTGGCTTTTTAACTCCTTTTTTAATAATCTAATTTTATTATTTGTGGAAGAAGTTACTCCAAATTTATTATAGTTGTGCAAGGACATTTGGGTAAGCACAAATTTAGAATTTGAATGCATCAAATTAGTATTTGATTTTTAATGTCCATGATTTAGATTTTATTTATTTCTTAATTTTAATTAGAATTTTTATGTATATCTCTTAATTCTTGTTACTAAGAGCTTTTAGACAATAAAAATAATTTGGGGGTGAGTTATTGGTATTGGTGCAAGTGTCTTGGTGCTTTAGAGTGTCATGTGATTTCATGATTGAGGGTATCATGAATAATTAATCTAGGTGAGAAACATTTTCTTTGAACTTGTTGCCAAGTTTTTGAGAATTTACTTCATAAGTAGACTTGCTTAGGTTTTCTTTAATTGGAAAGTTGGAGTTTCTCTATATAACTAATTTGTATTGCACTTTATTTCATTACACATGTTTTAGTTATGGTAATGTAACCATTATGTCCATAAGATGGATCATATTTTTGCCATTAAAATATTAGATCTTACCTAGTGTAGATCTTGGTAAATGGATGGTGTACTTGAGAAGTGGAAATATTGTTGAGGATAAATGCAACATGAGAATTGAAATGACTTAGTAGGATAAATTTTTATATCATTGTAAGAGCAAGTGGTTTTTCTAACTCAACAAGTACAACTTTTGATGGAGATCATGAGACATGAGGTGATGAAACGTAATTTTGAGGATCTTTGATAGTTGCAGATGAGTCCACTTTAAGAAGAAGCATAGATGATGATAAGAACTGAAGAAGAAAGAAATTTAGGTGATGGAATGATGACCATTGTGATCTTATCGCTTCAAGTGATAATGATTTCTTGAAATCTTTCAAAGTGGTGGCTAAGATAAGCATCCTATCTCGTAGTGGTTGATATAAGGAAGTAGCATGCATGGCTAGATAGTTTGAAATGTATTTTTGCATCTTTGAGTGTACAAGTTTCAACAAGATATCCTTTGAAAAACTAATTTATTATTCATTTTCATGATGAAACAATCTTTTGCATTCTAGAGTTATAAAGATTTGTAGTTGAAGTCAACTCAAGTAGTTTCTATGGAAGTTTTATGTAAAAAATGAGGAAGCTAGATAAATGAAGTAGAATAGCTTTATAGCCATGAAGGTAGTTGATGATAGATTATACCTCATAATTTTGGAGATGAGTGGTCCCTTGTGTTGAATCTTGGAAAGAATAGCTCTTAATGAAGCAGTTGATTGGTTTACTTAGATTGTCATGGTTATCATTCTGTCTCTTCAATAATAATGGGCAATCAAGAACGTTTATAATTGCTATTGAGAAGAATTATGGTTGAGTTTGGATGCCAGAGGATGCTGGCTTAAAGAGCATAAAAAAATAAGGAATACTAAGATTAAGGCATTTCCATTTTTTCTAAAGTTTTTTAGTTTTGTTTTTCTTGGAGACTTGGTTATATAAAGAGGTATTGTTGGGAATTGTGTTCTAAATTGAGGAGATTGAGGGGCAAGGATGATAATCAGAAAAGAAAAATGGGACTGGTGTTGTTATTAAGAATAAAGTGATTTTTGTTAGGTGTAAGGAACTTGACCGTAGTCTATCATTAATGATAAGAAGGTTATAAAGACAAGGTTGTAGAGGAGGGGACTAACCTTGAGTTGTTTCTATTAAAATCTAGGTCAAGAAGATATTGGTGAAAGTTATCTTTAATGCTTGATGCTAATGCAATAAATCCTAGTGACTAGGCTTGATTTGGAGACGATGTTGAATTCACATCCATTTATGATAATTTGATTCATTATCATGAAAAGGTCAAGTCGAAGAAATTTTAGTTGACATGGTGGTCTCTAATGTGTGCTACTTCAAGCTTGTCAAATAATTTTCATAATGGGTATATGTGGCACCATGATGCTATTTACTTTTAATGACAACAAAGCATGATGCTTCGCAAAGAAGAGATTATTTACCCACTTGACGAGGATTGAAACGTGTTGTCTACAAGGCATTGGTAAACAATTGTGTCAAGTATGCTAGGTTGTATTGTAGATTGAAGGAAATGTTTAATTTGACATTGAGAAGGGCGTTGGTGCATGAATGACTGTGGCAAGCAGAAGGAGATTGTGCAACACATTGGATGATAATGGATACCATAAGAGGCAACAAATGTATTGTGAGAATTTAGTATTCCTTAGCTCAAAGCATCTTATTGGAGTGAATCCCTCCTTCAAAAAAGGGGAATATCTTTTAAGAGGATCTTAAAGTTATCTCTAAGAAGGTCGTAAAAGGAAGAAATTATGAAAGGATGTTGTAGTCCTAGTGAAGGCTCAAGGATCATAAAAAGAACATCAAGAGGTTATGTTGTAGGCCTAGTGAAGGCTCAAGGATAAAAAAAAGAACCTTGAGAGGTTATTCTCGAGAGATATTTGAGATTCAAAGTGAATGAAGATTTTAAGAGGAAGCTTGAAGAAGATGTTTGTGGTCATGAGAGGGTATACTTGAGGTGGTTTTGACACTCAATGCTTAAAGTAAAGTATCATCTTGAGGGCATATTTGAGTTTTTAACTGAAGTTCTTAAGGCATAGTCATAGAAGAGAAGGAACGTCATGCAAGACATTGCTACAAAGGATGGTTTTTGAGGTGACTAAGACAAAGCTCAAGGAGTGTCCTTAAGAGTAGTTGAGGCAAGGCTTTCTAGACACATTTTAGCTAAATTTTGGTCGAGTTATGATATAGAAAATTTTAGAGAATTTTTCTTGCTTCCCATTGCTTTTTAGATTATCAAATTTCAATATTTGTAGAGGTTATGCTCCATTTACTGTAAATGTGCAAGAGTTTTGTAGATAAGTATGAATTTGAAACCTGACTGCATCAAACAAAGGTTTGGTTGATTTTTGTTTTTAAAATGTTTGTATTTAAACATATTTAGTTCCTAATATTTTAAGATTGGAATTATCATTTTCATCTCTTATTTCCTATTGTTCCAAGGACTAGGTTAAAAAAATGGGAACATTAGGTAAAGTTTTCATATTGATATGAGTTGCTCGAAACATGAATGCAACATGTAGCTACCAGCCAGGAGTATCGAGGTTATGTACTCCGTATGAGAGGTGGTTTGGCCTTGAAATTTTTGTCAAGAGTTTGAGAATCTTTTTTATACGTTGATTGCTTTAAGTTTTTCTTTAATTAAAAGGTAGGAGTTTTTTATATATATTGTTTACATCATGTTTCCTTGTTCTTCTCACTAGTTTCTCATTGTGCCACTTGAAAAAGATTTTTTTCATGACAACTCATTCCATGTCATATGTTGGTTTTGATAATGTCATAAAATGTTTATTCATTTTAAAGTACAATAGCATAAATGTTATTTCTGAAAAGTTTATTACAAATTATTCAAAGACAATTGATCACTAACAATCTCTATTTAAATGTCATGAAATTTTTAGAGTAGCTAAGTTAGCTAGTCCAATTGTTCTTTAGTTGTATGATTCATGGTGGTTCATGAAGGCAATAAATAATTGATTGCTTTCATTTCATCCTATCTGGAACTTTACAATTGATCGTACAAACTAATGTGGTGTTGTTCTTTTGATGCATCTCCTTAACTTGGCTTTTTGTGATCATTCCCTTTCCTGTATTGTACTAATAGGAAGCTTTAGCCTTCTGGAGCCTTTAAGCAGTAGCCGTACAAGAACATGCAACAAGGATGATCATTCCAACTTGCAATTCTGTGGCAAATGTTTCATCTAGTTCTAAGGATCTCAATGAGAAAGAGCTATCCACTTTTAATCATATCTTGGATAATAGATTATATATATGATGCCATCAACACCTCAAGTTTGTCATTAATTTGTATCTTTTTATGTTAATTTTACTTCAATATTAATCATTTATGTGCTATGAGTGGCCAAAATATTTTCACGTTCATCAAGGTAAATACTAAAGTCTTTTTATTTTGTTCTTAGAAGAGACATCCCAGTAATTCATTATAATTTTTTGTTTAGTAACCTTTTTAATTATCATCAAGGCCATGGGATACTTGGATTCATGTCATTTGGTAAAATGGGTTTTCTATTAATTTTTTTTTTCATTTTTTTAATTAATTCTTGCTTTTATTGCTTCTTAGGTGCCTGCTTTGTGAAAAGGCTTTTCTTGAGTCTATGGGCTCTACTGTTGCTACTAGTCCAGAAGCACATGCAGCTACTAAAAAGAGTGCTTTTTAATCACAGAAAGAGCTGGAGCTACAGATCCATCAGCAATACCTTCTAAATGGCGTATCTCTTCATCTCTTCAATCTCATTATGATACCTTCTGAATGTTCTGATTTAGGGTTAAATAATTTTTTTTGAAAGAAATAGATGATGCCAAGACATCTATTTTGGGGGCAATGGACTTTTGTGTAAAACCTCAATGTTTCAAGGCTAGCGAAATTGGAAAATTTGTTGAAGGCCATTAATCTTGTTCACACACGACACGACCTCGTTCATAACGGTCATGCATTATTGAATCGTGCTCATCATGTTCAACAAGAATGTGAAAGGTATAATTTCGCTTTGATTTAGTGTTAGGTTTTTTTTAAATAAGATTAAGATTGGAAGTATGCATACTTGCCTCAAAGTCTCTAGGAACATTGCATGCTTTTTAACCTTTTAAGTTGAGATACTCGATCAGGGATCGGGGATGGATATCGTTAAAGATTTTGGCTCAACTGCCTAAAAGTTTTTCATGCATTTTGTTTATTATTTAACAATCTTATTTTATTGATAATATTTATAAAATTAAATTTTATTTTAAAGTAAAAAAAATATTATTCTAATTTTTTGAATCAAAAATTTGTTAAACGCATAATTTATTTCTCCCTTATTGTTTGTTTTATCTCATATTTTATAACAAGGATCACCTATTTCTCTTTGGTTTGAAGACCTATTTCTTTGGATCATGATTTGGAAGTGAGTTAGGTTATGACCTTTAGATTAATAACTTTTAAATTTTAATTAAATAATAATCTCTCTAGTGGATCAATTAGAAACAAAACATATATGTGATCAAGAAATTGTTACAAGTTAGAAGAGATTTTTGAGTACATTTGTCAAATTGCAATCAATCTTTGAATGAATCAAATCTTTCCTCCTCGATCAAGTGTGTGATATGATTAGTTGAGGAAATCCTATGAATCTCATTCCAATAATACTTCTTTGAAGTAACATCATTAGAAGCATAAACAATAATGAGATGAGCACGAGGGTGATACTATAGTTTATCATCTATGGAGAAATGTCTAACCATTAAAAAACCATCGTTAAAAAAAATTAAGACAAGCCCCTATGGTGTTGGTGAAAGTTATGATAAGAATTTCATTATGAAAACAAGGTATTAGTGTTTGTTCATCATTTATCGATCTTTTAAAGTATTGTTTTAAACAACACAGTAAGCTGACACATTTGAATTCTACACTGTACATACATTGTCATGCCACCCATGGATATTCTAAATAATGATGCACAAGGTGGGATTAATTTTTCCTATAATTCATCTAACACAATAATCTCTTCAAGTGTTTCATGATTTTTTCCCTTTTAGTTTCTTTCAACCAAGAAAACCTCAGGGATTATATCATTTTTCATTTTAAATAATTCTCAAAATTTGTTATATCAATTTTAAAATAAGCTAAATTCAAGTTCTTAATTTCATTATCAACTTTATGATTTTTCTTTCAAATTGTTTTTATAATTGAATCATGCACAACTTTATCGAAGTTGTTATCTTTCAAATTTTTATAATTTGTTTCATCAAAATCAAAGTAGAAAAGTACAATTTAAGTTATCAATTAGTTTTTTCAATATCCTATCAACTTTCAAGCTGAAAGTTCTCTTATCAATCGCCATTGTTGGTTGAGTTGAGCTTAATGGTGATATAGATTTTTAGAATTTTGGAAGATTGTTTATGATGCATGTTATTATCGATAGTTCTTTTTGACCCACTTCTTTGAGTCGACCCATAGTTCTCTCTTGATTAGATTTGCACATTAATTGCCTTAAAATTGGCTAATGATTGGAGCCGAATTGATCTTGACTCATCAACTCAATAGCATTTTTTTATTATTATATTTTAGTTCAAAATTTGTTATATCAGTTTTAAAAAAAGTTAACTTCATGTTCTTAATTTCACTATCAACTTTATCATTTTTCTTTCAAATTCTTTTATAATTAAATCATGTACAATTTTATCAAAGTTTTTATCATTCAATTTTTTATATTTTGTTTTCTCAAAATCAAAGTAGAAAAGTACAATCTAATTTATCAGCTAGTTTTTCCAAAATATTACATGGGTTGAGATGGAAACATAAAGCTTTAATTGATTGTCAAGAAAATGTCAATTTGGCTATGTTAGAAGAGTTGATAGGTCACATGTTATGCCTTCAATTTTTGTTATTGTTCATCGTCATCCATTAAGTAATGGAAAATCTCAAGTTGAACAATTCCATGGGCCAAATCCAATCAAAACACTCGATTCATAATAAATATATGTTTCTTCAAAATAAATATTTTAAAATATTTGAAAAGAAGTAATAAATGAAACTTGGAGGAAGCTAAGACACGATTTAAGAAAAAAAAAGCAAATAAGTTTTCCTCAAAACCCAAATCGAAGTAAAATACTTTTCAACTCGTGGGTGATGAAAAATCTCGAGTGGAACCATTCCACGGGTCAAGTCCAAAGAAAACACTCGAGCCATAGAGGTTAAAGGATTTGCCAAATGAAACCTATATGGTCCATCATGATAATAATTTTATCCGTTTTCACAGATAAAGTCTTACAAGCAAATATTGATTTGAAATTTTGTAATAACACAATATTCATATTCTTAGAATTTATTGGAGATTTGTGAAGAAACATATAACTATCATATGAACTCTAATCTTTGTAGTTAAACATAAATTTAATATATCCAAATAAATTATAAAATATGAAAAATGAATTAAATGATTGAAGAAATTTTGTGGGTTAATGATATATTTTCTTAGACAATGTGTGATCACCCCACATTTTATACATTATTCTCAAACTTTTTCAACACCATTTACGAGTTACTAAGAAATATATTCTTTTTTTTTAATTTTTTTTTATTTTGAATCAACATAAATGTCTTTTTTATGCAAATTAGGAATCCTAACACATGCCACTCCGCCTTTATTTCTTCGACAACAATCACTAACCCTCCTTTATCTCCACTACTTGGAATGGAAGGCTTCTATTTCCCTGCGACTATCCCTCCAGCAAGTTCTGACCATCAACAACTGTAAGTCATGGACTACAGGTGGTGTACAGGAAAACTCGCGAGATCCAAGCTCACTTCGGGGATAGCAGTCCAGGTTGTCGCCAACATCAGATCCTTCACTGAATCTAAGAGGCAGCTCTCCACGGATCCCTCTTAGATTTCTTTGTCGACATCCAATGGTGATCATGCTTTGATTATTTTACAAGACCGGGCAAACGAGTAAACCTCCCCCAGAATGACGTTTCTAATCCTTTCGTCATTGAAGTTTTCCCCTGTTTTTTTGCTTCATCCCAGATTAGTGCATCTTTCTATCTGGAGATACAATGTAGTGATACGGTTTCTCGATTTAGGTTTTGGGGGTGTGATTGCATATAATCTTTCCCTTGTTGGTTAGTCATTTTTCTTTAGGGATATTTTGTTTGAATCAGGTTGAAGAAGTTGTTGAATAATGCGTACGTAGTATGTGAGAGAGATAGGCTTTAAGTATGCATTGGTCTGGAGCAATTTTTTTAAGCATTTCATTTATTGTTTTTTTCTGTGTATTCATTTATTATATGGTTTCTACCAGTCGGAGGGATACTTACACATTAGATGCCTGTTATGAACAAGTTGAGAATGTAACCAGACTCTTCATTCAGGAGGTGAAACCTTTGCTTCAGGGCATTCTTAATGGAAAATACTCTCGCTTTATTACTTTTGGTGCCCAAGAAGTGGGAAAACCCAGCTCATTGAGGCTCCTTTTCTTTAGTATTTATTACATTATGCATATTCATCTATGCATACATTTGAATGCACATCTTGATTAAAGTGCTCCATACAATTTTATTTCTGTTCAGGGCTCTGAGGAGATCCCTGGCCGTGCAATGAAGTCATTTTGTGAGCTAATCCCCATGGTCCTCGCATGGCCGAGGGGCATATTCTTCTCCCCTCCCTGAGCCTAGCTCCTACTGCATTCCCTTCCTCTGCTATTCGGTTACTAGCCGCAGCTCAAGATCTATCACCGAGGGAGTTTATTCTGCCTTGATCCTCCATGCCGTAATGGCTAGAGGCAAAGGCAACTCCCCGTACTTCATCTTTCACATCGAAGAGGCCTTCTCTTCGAAGTGGAAATGGTGCTGATCTCAGTCCCTCCCATTCTCCTCCTTTCTTCTTTTTCTATTGTGAAAACATATACATATAGGAAGTTGGCCAAATGATATATGTTATGGACATGGAAATCCCCTGATTATTATGCACTTGATATTGCACGGGATAAAAATACTACAAAGAGGAAAGGTTTGTCTAAGGAAGATGACACCCGTATTTTGATGATTCAAAAAGAAGGAACCCAAATATGTGGTAGTACCAACAGAGAGGCTATAGCTAGTAAGTATGCAATAGTAAGAGAAAAACTTGGCCGCCATTGTTCATTTGCCTCCACAGCAGTGAAGGAGAAGGACATGCCATCTGCTTCAATCTCATTGCTTAATCCAGAAAACTACTTAGATGGTATCATGATTGCTTCTCTCTCTAGCATCACCACAAACTGGGCATCGATGAGGTCTTGCTTTCAAAACTTCAAAGCTCAATAAATGTTTTTGTTCTAGCCCGGGTGTTGCAAGCCGCCAATGTCATGCGGATACATCTACGTCAATGAGACTCTGTGGAGCCCTGGTGCGGGGATGGCTGTGAACGATGTCGATTGGAGTTGATGGAGCAATGATCAACATCATTTATGCTACCGGTGAGACTCATGGAAGGCGGCCATCTTGACGACGCAGCAACGTGGCTAGATGAAGCTGTCGGTCATCAACATCGTGATCTTAATCGTCCTGGTGGTGGTTTATGCCTTTGATTGCGGCTTCATGAACAGCAAGTGGATGGAGTATGTTCAAGCTTTTAAATAATTAAAAATATTATTTTAATATGATATTATGGAATACTATTTCAAAAAAATAATAATTATTATAAAATGATTTTAATTTTTTAAATCTTTTAATAAGTTTATATTTAAAAAACTATAAATTTATTTTCTGCTGCCTTCTTGCAAAGGTTTGCGCAAATGCTAAGAATGGTGCCTCCGCCGCTGCTGTGGATTGTCGTCGGGGCCCTTTCCTTCACCCCGACCACCACGAGGTTGCTAAGGTAGACTAGCGTGATGTACCACCATGTCACATATGGGTAGAACATCATGGACGCGGGTGCGGAGGCACATCATCAGCAAAATCTGGCACTGGCCCACGTCGAACACCATCGGCTGAGAGGAATCGTGCACTTTGCGAGCTCCTTAACAGCTACCACACTCGATTCGGGAAGCTAAGTACTCATCCTTTCAGGCAATGATTGTAAATAGATTTAAAAATTTTCTTTTATTTATTTATTTTCTTAACTCGGATTCCTTATAAAGAAAAATATATATTTTTACATATATAAAACTCTTCAAAAAATAACAATTTTTAGAAATTTCTTTTAAAACACTTTTTTCTAAGCTCACTATAAAACATAATCTGAATATTAAAATAAGTTTGACAAAGAAAAATCTTTGAAATAAAATTTGATTAGTAGTTAGAAAAAATTAACTCGCTAACAACTGAGGTTGATTAATTGAAATGCTTTTCATTGATCAAGGAGCAAAAAAGTCATCTTCATCTACTGAGCTAATGCTCCGAGTGTTTTCGTTGAAGTGTTTGTTAAAATGATGTTTGCTTAATTTTTCGGGGTATTTGTGGCATGGCCGGTAGCAATGGTCTCTGCAAACAGGAAAAGGGTTTTGGTCGAAGGGCCAATGTGCCGTTTGATGAAGGTTGCTGGCTGGGAACTGAAGGACCTCAGGAATGGCACTGTGATGTCAAGAAGGGCAACTTTGGGGGAAGAGTCAAGCGATGGAAGAGAAAGTGAATCAACAGCAAGAATTAACATTTTAGGTTTTGCCTTTAATAGTTCAATTCTGTGGGGTGCTTAGCGCAGGGGTCGTCCATCCTCTGTTCCAAACAGCTCTCTGGTAAACCTTGAAAAGCATAGAATCATAACAATGAAAACGTGCTTTGATTACAGAGTGATGTTGTGTCATCTGCATTTATTAGGGCAAATTTCTTTGTGATTTGTTGAAAAGAAGAAAATGAAGATAAAGATGATTATGATGAAGATTTCTTAGATTTTTCAGTTGATAGTTAACGTTATTTATGATTTTTTTAGTGATTTCTTTATCCCATTATTGTCACATAATTTCTAAGATTTTATTTAAATTGAACCATCCACAAAGATAAACCAATATTCTACAGTGGAAGAGATTTTTGAAAATTGCCATCCATGACTACCTTTATTCTATAAGGAAAAGCTAGAATTTGTATGAGTTGGTTTTTTCTGCATCTGGTCGAACATTCTTCACCATGCAGCTTTCAACTGGCCATGATCCCACATAGTTTGATCGTTTAAAAGAACTACAAAGAAGCAGGCAAAATAAATCTTCATCAAGCTTCTCCAAGATCACCAGATGGGAGCGAAAAAAGTGTTGGAGAGGGCCATCACTATAGAATTCTAACAAGGATGTTCTATGTCTTAACACAATACACTGGGCAATGGTTGAGTTTGGGAAAGGGTGATCAAAAGGCAGAACCACTACCCTTTGTCTTCTCGAGCAACAGATCTTTTGCTAGATAATGGATGCTGCCTGCGTCTGGATGGTTTGCAACCATCACGTTTCGGTGTGCTTCTTGTACCTTGTCTGGAAGGCTATTTTCCTCGGGTAGTAGGAAGAGTTCAATCATATAGTTTCTATGATACAAGATGGAAGATAAATGAATCAAATTGCCCAATAAAAAACAAATGCATCAGTATGCGAGACACAATAATGGCCTATATTTATATATACAAAACATATTTTGAGAAAAAATAAATGTACTTTAATAAAGTAATTGTTGTGCTCATATGATTTCAATAGTGACTCTATTTTTATGCCTTTTGCTTAATATGCTTGTGTGTTTTACTTTTTCTACAACTTTTTTTGAAAAGTTATAATTACCATACTAGGATTTGCAAAGAAATAAGTATTTTTAAATATTGTTTAAGAGCAATTAAAATTAATAGTTAATCTATTTTATAGGATTGTTTGAGCTGATTAAAATTGTTGATGCGTAAAAAGTTTCATTACTTTTTTGTATTTAAAGAAAGTAGTTGTTATATGCTTTATTATCTTATTGGCTTTGATTATTTTATTTTTTTATAATGTCTTAGCGAAGGTTTGTCAAAATTTAACAAGACTTTCTAAAACTTATTCATAATAGAAGCTAAGATAAATTAAACTTATCCATAACCTCTTACTTATCCCGTGAAGTCTCATGACGTGCTTAAGATTTTACCTAAAACTATTAACACCAAGGAAAAACTAAGCACATGATATTAGCTTAATAAAAAAAACTATATAGCATACATCTTTGGCTCATGCAATTTGTTAGGTCAAGTAAACTATTATTTTATTTACAAAATATTTAAATTAATAACATAAACAAACATAGTAAAGAAATGCTCTCACTGTATGTAATGAAATACTGTCCCTTTGTTAATTTTAATATTTTAAAGGATCAATTTATCTTTTTTCTTAATCACCAATGATATCTTGACCTTAAGTTTAAAATTCCATGGAGTATCAACACCTTGTGGTGGAGCAACAAACTAAAAGTGCACTCTCATGAGTTTCATTCTATTATTGTTGCACTTATTAATCAATTTCTCATGAAAATTTACATTTCTATTTTAAGGAATCTCATATTAAATATAGGATGCACGCTTCAGAGGTCCTGTTTGACCTAAGTGACACCCTTGAGTCATTTTCATATATGATTTGTTTTTCTTTGTGAGGAATCTCATAATAATTCTTTTATAATTTCATAGTTATTTTAATGATGATATCTTAATTTTTTATAAATATACCTCACATAATACCAAAACAAATGAAGCATCTTATAATAGTTTTAAGCATGTCAATACCAGCATGTGAAATAAAACATGATAATCTCAACTATGACTAACAAACATGGGTTACATCCAAGCAAATAGTCACCCATGAAACAATTTGCTTAAACATGGATATATTTTACTAACATGTCACTAATAGTAATAAATCATACATGTAATGCATGTGTAACTATGTAAACTAATACTCTTTTTCTCTTTTAAATCCAAGCTAAAAGTAATTAAACAACTTCCACCAAAACATCATAACAATGAACCTATGATACCCAACATTGGTGACTAATTTTCTGATGTAATAGTCACACCAAACAATTTGATTTTTATTCATGAAGCCTTCTTGAGCTTAATTCATTATCATCTTTGGTTGACTAGTGGCTATTGGATTTTTTTTCAAAATCCTCCCCTTTATCCAAGTAATTGATTTATCTCTCTTTCTTATTTTATCTCTCTTGTATGATAACATCACAAATATTTATTTTTTTCTTTTACTTAGCTTTTGGCTTGGCTCCTCAGTTTTATTTCTCAAAAATTTTCACAAAATTCCATTTTTCTCCAATCGCAGCCAAAATTTTTCAAAATGTCTCTCTTTTTTCCCAAAACTTTGCTATAATACTTCACTCTCTTCTCTCTCTCTCTTCTCTATTGTTTCCATTTTCTTTTTTTTCATTTTCGTCAACACTCTTCCATGCTCCCATATGCTCCTAATGCATACATGTTATTATGTTTCCTTTTTTTCTCTCTTTTATTCTCTTGGCTCTAATGTCTGTCTTTTTTTTTCTCACTTGATGCTTCCCCCTTTCTCTCTCATAGTCTCTTCTCTTTTGATGGGGACCCTCCTGATAGTTCCCTTCTCTTTACTCCTCTTTCTCACTTGATGGTCTTTCTCTTCCCTCTTGGCTTCTCCATAAGTAATAGAGCCTTCCTCTTCTATAATAAGCTTCACTATAATTTCTAAAATATTGTTTATGATAGATTTATAATATTTGAAATTGTGTTTGATTAAAATAAATTTATAGAGAGTAGAATTATAAATAATAAAAAGTGAATTATGCTAAGCTAGATTTATGATTTTAAGAATTTTAGAATAATTATAATTAGCGTTATAGAAGATAGATTTATAGGTAATAAAATATTGGAATGATAAAATATTAATTTCTATGATTATAGTTTTCTGCTAGCTTCTTATGACATTTGACACAGGGTGGAACAGCATTTCAATGATAATTATTTTGTTGAAATAAATGTAACATAATTAATTAAATAAAATAATTATTTTTTTTATTTTACATGCACTTAATCAAATGACCTACATGTTTTTCCTTAATCAAATCAATTAAGAAATTAACAATGATGGCCTTTAACACACTTATAAAATTCGATGGAAGAGAATTTGGGTTGGAGTCTATACGAGTGAAGGTCACTAAGAACTTGAGTGTGTGAAGGTTATCGAAGAGCTAAGAAGCATCATTAAGAACCATTAGAAGGAGGTGACCAATAGAGTTTCAAAATTTGAGAAGGGCATCATTACTATGCTACAATTTTCATTTAACAAAGGAGAAAGAGTGAAGAAGACACATGGGTATAGAGAGAAAATTATAAGAAAGGAGTTGTGAAACTTTTGAAAAAGCCTTGTTGTAGGTCGGGGAAGCAATAAAAAGTAAGTGGAGTAGAAGAAAGACTACAACAAGAAAATAACAAAGGAAAATAAGTAACTAAGAAGAATTTAAGTATTTAAATTGATTTTTTATTAAATTTACTTCGATTTAAGCAAATTAAAAATATAATATGGGTTGTGTAAGAATTGGGTTTAAATTGATTATGATATAGTATGAAATAAATTGATGGTGATTTGAAGTGAACTCAAGAGATAAAGAATAAGAGGTATTGGTTATTAAAGTGTATTGTATGTGTATGTTGATCTACATTATATGATTTGATTAATTTAAAACCATAAATAATAAGGGATCAAAATGCTATAATGAAAGATGGCATGAGACAATCATATTTAACAAAATTTGGGGTTGTATTAGTATGAGAAGAATCTAAGTTATAGGTAGGAATATCGAGTTTAACACATAAGGATGATATGTGTGTTGTACTTGTGCAATGTGTTGAGTTGTCAGGTTCCCTATACAAAGGAAATATGGGTACTGACTTTGAATGATATAACTAAGGTAAAATATATGATTGTATTGATATAATTATAATGATTGTATTAGATGATCCTCCAGGTTAAAGTTCGGGTAGTGAGAATCATATAAGTATGATGCTTAAAATCATATTGGATGAAAGAAATAGTGATTCAGTTGAAGCATGAGACAAGTTTGTCAGAAGGATTGTGTGAAGAATTTTAATTGAAATATCGTAAAATATGACTTAGTTGATCATATTGGATGATCTGTCTGAGCTATTGAAAAAATAGTTAATTCTTGATAGAGAATAGACTATAATCAAACTTGTATGTTGTGTATCATTATAAGTTATAATGTATTAAGATGCATTAATAGTAGAAATGTATGGTATGCTCAAGGGATCATATTGTCTAAAAAGAGAAACAATGAATTGTTCATAATTTATAGTGGGAGCATCATAGTAATATGAATCATTAACAAGCTAGTAGGACAAAGAGAGGGAGAGAATAAATCATATAATACAATGTTATGGATCATATAATGTGTTTAGTAGGAAATATGAATTATATTAAAATAGGGTATCATTGCATAATATGATCCCATTTGTAACAGTCTTACTTTTTCTTTATTTTATTTTTGTTGAAAGAGCTCTTTGAGACTAGTCTAATGATTTTTATTTTGTAATTTTTGGGGTTCTAAGTAATAAATTATGAATTTTTAAAGATTTTGATGTATTTGTAATATTGAGGATATATTTGTAATTTGGTAAATGTCAGCGTAGTTCCATTCATTTTGGCAAAAGGTATATTTGTAATTTTAAAGTTGTCGGCTGTGTTGGGTAAATATGCAATTCTAGGAATTTCGACACTGGTTTATTTCTTTGGGAGGAGGATATATGTGCAAAAAAAATTTTGAAGGGGTGATATGCAAAATGCGGTCCACGAATAGATGGCAAATCAGTTCTAACCGCGGATATAAAAGCGGAAGCAAGGTGCGTTTGAAAAAGCACTTCTGCGAATACCGACTACGAGAAAGGGTGACCAAAGCACGCGGAGTGCGAGGATTTCCGTAAGTGACGGCTGGCACAGATTCGTAAGGCCTTCTAGGAGTGTGAGAGAGTTCCAGAAATCGTTGTCGGATGGAGTTTAGACACCCGACCGTGACGGGTGACGAGATTCAGTAAGATAAGGTAAGAAAACGCTTTTTTTGTTTCATCGGGGTTGTGTAAGATTTTTTGTGGAACGGCGGAGACCAAAAGGGTAGAAGTCGAGTGGGATTTGATCGGTTCATTGCGTGAACCGGCCAATCCAGTGTCGATGAAAGGTTTCGGGTTCGTCAGACGCATAGGAGAAAGAGAGAGAAAAAAATATAGCAGAAAATTGGTCCAGGCCTTTGGATCGGGTTGCACTGCTGAACCTTGCATGGGCGATCCAATGCCAAAGAAAGCCAACAACTAAATTAAGGAATTTCGAGAACTTTAAACGAATTTTGGCAAGCTGTTAGGGTAAGCTTTTAGAAAGAAGAATTTTTATCTATTTAGGAATAATTTTTAGAAAGCAACTTTTGGCTAAAAACTATATTTTAATTTGATTATGTTAGAACTATGGCATTGTAGGACAACAAGAAAACAAATTAGAAGTGGACAAGAAAATATGGTACAATAGATCCAGGTAGATAAATTTCGAACCCTATGATGTAGAATAGTATTATATGTTTTTGCATAGTTTCTTACTATCACATGGTGCTTTGGTTGTTACTTATGCATTTGCATGAAAACTAAAAAGAAACAAATAACATGGTATGATAATGAAATAAAAAGGAAGGAACAATATGGAAAGAAATATCTTTTGATATGGCATAATTGTTCGAAATTATGATTGGAAAAGGTTGTAAAAATGGATTCCCAGAGAATATTATCCTCACTACTAGACCCAGCATGTGTTGCAGGGTATCGATCTTCGGATCAGATATCTGCATAGTGTCTACACCGGGCCCAGTATGTGTCGCAGGGTATTGATCTTCAGATCAGATATCTTCCTGGTATTTTTTTCTATGACTCCATGATGATTTACACCAGACCCAGCAAGTGTTGCAGGGTATGATACCACCTCAGCTTGGTGGCACGAGCCCAACATGTGTTGCAGGGTATCGATCTTCGGATCAAATATTTTCCTAGTGTTATGTGTTATGTTTGATGCCAGCTGGAGGTCATTTATTGATGATGATTGGATCCAGAGGATAATGTGTCAAAGGGAACTGGGCTCGATAATAACACACTATATAAGGATTTGGCATTTCTTTTGTGGTTTTTCATCTGACATTATAAATGACATCTGGGATGGTTTTATCTTTATGCAGATGTTTCATCTTTACTATTCATGGTAATTTGATATCTCTTTTTCATAATTGGTTAGATATTTTGAATTATCTACTGAGATATATAAATTCTAATTTAGTGCTTACATCACAGGTTATGCAACTACTATACTGAGAGAAGGGAATGGTGCTGCTACAGAAGAGCCATTTTCACGAGATGTGTGAGAGAGGGAGGGCTTGGTGTGATTAAACTTTTAAAAAACATGTTCTTATTTATATTGTTTGAATTTTGGAGTTGGTGTTTGTCTGACCATTGGGTACCCACCTTAGGTTTTGCTCTGTGTCCTCACTTAGATGTTTTATCTTACGACTCTAATTTCAATTTTGTTATCTATTAGTACTAGTTTTGGTGAGGGCTTGACCCTATTGGTCAAAGTGTATGTTCAAAAATGACATGAATAACAGAGTGCTAATTTTGGTAATTATACGATACAACTAAGAGATTATAAAAGTTCAATATAATTCAAAATGCTCACTTTTTATAGAACTTATGATACAATAAAGAAACCATATAAGTACATTCCAAGACAACAACTAAAGTGTTTATAAGAAATTAATATTACTTTAGTTGTTTATTAAACAAACTACGTATATGATATATGTTGACCAATATATATACGTGACGTTGTAGAAAATCAAGAAAAGAATAAGATTACAAAAGGAAATGAACTCATCGATTCAAGTAGAAAAACTTGATAACTATGATAGAAACACACTTGTAAATTAATCTATAATTTATCTATAAAATGTTATATTTTTTATATCTTTTAATAGAAATTATAAGTATTGAAATTTTTTTATTTTACTTATTATACATTATTTATAATAGGTAAATCTAAAACTTGTGATATAAATACACTAATAAACTATTTTTTGTGTGGTTTTAAAAATGACATATTTTCATGTTATCTTTTTTAAAAGCATCAATGACATAGGAGCGTCTAATATTAGCTCACAAAAATACATCCATTAGCTCACATTTCAAGAATTTGGCATATAATTGGTTTTCTCCCAAAGCCTATAATGTTAAATGCAAATGTGTAGCATGTTCTTCCAAAAGATTTTGTGTATTTTCGATTGGCAAAGCCCCACAACAGTTACTGAGGTTAGAAGTTTCTTGGGGTTAGCTGGATATTACAGAAAATTTGTCATGGGCTTTCCTTAGATTGTCGCACCATTAACCAATTTAACAAGAAAGACAACAAAATTTTAATGGGATGCAGCTTGTGAGAATAGCTTTCAAATACTAAAAGAGAAATTAACTGCAGCTCCAATTCTAGTAGTGCTAGAAGGCACAAAAAGTTATCAAATATATAGTGATGCTTCATTGCAAGGGCTCGACTATTTTTTTATGCTACATCACAAGATAATTGTATACACATCTAGACAGCTTAAGCCACATGAAAAGAATTATCCTATGCATGATTTAGAGCTAGTACCTATAATTTTTGCCTTAATTTGGAGACATTACCTATATAGAGTTAAATGTATGATATTTACTGATCATTAGAGTTTAAAATATCTCTTCACTCAAAAGAAATTAAATTTTAGGCAAAGAAGATGGTTGGAATTTATTAAAGATTATATTGTAGAAATCACATATCATCTAGGTAAAACAAATGTGGTGGCAGATGCTGTTAGTAAGAAAGCTATGTTAATAGCTTATTAATTACTATCTCAGAAGAAAAGCAATTGATCTTTGAGATAGGAAAGTTGAAATTAGAATCTAAAATTAAAAGAAATACGATGTTGGTAGTTCACCTATTAGTAAGGCCAAATTGCTTGATATCAATTAATGAAGACCAAACTAAAGACCCAGAACTATAGAAGATAATCCGAAGGATTCACAAAGGACAAGAATCTAAATTTAAATTCAATCATAATGGTCTACTTCGATTTTAAAATAGATTATGTATACCAGCACATCAGCAACTGGGAGAAATACTATTAAAAGAAGCTCACAACTCTCGTTGTTCGGTATATCCAGGAGAGAATAAAATGTATCAAGAGCAAAGAAAACAATATTAGTGGCCAGGGTCGAAGAAAGATGTGACTAATTGGATTCAAAAGTGTTTAATTTGCCAACAAGTCAAAGAGGAGAACAACAAAAACCTGGAGAAATACTACCATCATTATCGATACCAGAATGGAAATGGGAGGAAGTGGAATGGATTTTATAGTTGGATTACCAAGATCACCTACAGGTCATGATGCAATTTGGGTAATTATGGATAAGCTGACAAAAACTATTTGTTTTCTTGCGATAAAGACAACTTATTCTGCTAAAATATTACCTCAAGAATATGTAAAGCTAATTGTCAAGTTGCATGGGATACCAAAAGTTATTATCTCTTGATAGAGATCCTAAATTCACTTTTTACTTTTGGAAGAGTAAATATCAAGCTTTTGGTACAAGTTTAAGGTTTAGTACAGCCTTTCATCTTCAAACAGATGGTCAATTAGAAGGAATTATAAAAACCTTGGAAGATTTACTTTGGCTTTGTATTTTAGATTTTGGAGGAGATTGGGAAAGTCACTTGCCTCAAGAAGAGTTTTCTTATAATAATAATTATCAGTGTAGTATCAGAATGGCTCCTTATGAAGCACTTTATGGTGGAATATGTCAATCACATTTATGCTAAAATGATGAGAACAAAAGAAGTTTGATGGGTCCTACATTTGTGGAAGAAGTAATCGAAAAGATTAAAACTATTCAAGGAAGAATAAAAGTAGCCCAGGACAGATAAAAGAAATACTATGATATCAAACACTAAATGATGGAATTTCAAGAAGCAGAGCATGTATTTATTAAAGTAAGTCCAACAAAAGGTATCATAAGGTTTGGAAGTACAGGAAAATTAAAACCTAAATTCATTAGTCCTTTTAAAATACTAGAAAGGGTTGGACAAGTGGCATATTGGCTAGCTTTACCTCCTCAGTTTGTAAGAGTACATAATGTTTTTCATGTCTTAGTTTTAAGGAGATGAATTCTAGATCCCTCCCATGTGGTGAGTTACATAGATCCAGACATTGAAATTTAGAAAGATTTGAGTTATCCAGAAGCACCAGTAAGAATCCTTGATCGACAAGAGAAAATGTTAAGAAACCAAGTTATTCATATGGTTAAATTCTTATGGCATGTTCAAACAGAAAGAGAAGCTACATGGGAACTAGAAACAGATATGATCACTCGGTATCCAGAGCTTTTCTAAATTTTGGGACAAAATTTTTGAAAGGAGGAAAGATTGTAATGTCTTACTTTTTCTTTATTTTATTTTTGTTAAAAGAGCTTTTAGAGACAAGTCTAACGGTGTTTAGTTTGTAATTTTTGGAGTTCTAAGAAATAAATTATGAATTTTTAAAGATTTGGATAGATTGGTAATATTGAGAATATATTTGTAATTTTGTGAATGTCGTCATAGTTCCATTCATTTTGGTGGAAGGTATATTTGTAATTTTATAGTTGTTGGCTGTGCTGGGTATATATGTAATTTTAAGAATTTTGGTGCAGGTTTATTTCTTCGGGCAGAGGATATATGTGCAAATAAAAACTTTCGAAGGGGTGATATCCAAAATGTGGTTCATGAGCTAAGGCCAAATCGGTTTCGACCGCGGTTATAAGAGCGAAAGCAGGTTGCGTTTGAAAAAGCACTTCTGCGAATACCGACTACGGGAAAGAGTTGTCGAAGCACGTGGAGTGCGAGGATTTCCGTAAGTGACGGCTGGCAAGGATTCGTAAGGCCTTCTAGGAGTGTGCGAGAGTTCCAGAAATCGCCGTCGTGTAGAGTTCCGACATGTGACAATGACGGACGGTGAGATTTTTCGTAAGTTAAGGTAAGAAAACACTATTTTTTTTGTTGGGGTATGGTAAGTTTTTTCGATGAACGGCGGAGACCGAATAGGAGGAAGCTGAGTGGGATTCCATCGGTTCACCAGTTTTGTCGAACGCACTGGAGAGAGAGAGAGAGAGAATATAGAAGAAAAACCAGTCCAAGCCTTTTGACTCGGTCACGCTGCTGAACTGGGCACGGGCGATCCAGCGTCGACGGAAGCCAACAGTTAAATAAGGTATTTTGGGAATTTTATGAAACGCATTTTGGAAAGCTTTTAGAAAGCTGGATTTTTAACTGTTTGGGACCAATTTAAAGAAACCAACTTTTGGCTAATAAACATATTTTGACTTGATTATGTTTGCACTATGGCCTTGTAGAACATCAACAAAAAAATTAGAAGTGGATAAGAAAATTTGGTACAACAAATCAGATAGAAAAATTTCTAACTTTGTGATGTAGGATAATATTATATGTTTTACGTGGTTTCTTACTATCACATGCTGCTTTGGTTTTTACTTATGCATTTGCATGAAAATTGAAATGAAGAAATAACATGGTGTGATAATAAAATAAAAAGGAAGAAATAATATTGAAAGAAAGGTCTTTTGATGTGGCATAACTATTTGGAATTATGATTGGAAATGGTAGTAAAAATGGATTCCCATAAAACATTTTCCTCACCGCTTGGCCTAGCATGTGTTGCAGGGTATCGACCTTCAGATCCGATATCTGCCTTGTGTCTACACCAGGCCCAGTGTGTGTCAGAGGGTATCAATCTTCGAATTAGATATCTGCATGGTATTATCTGCTATGATTCCATGATGATTTACACTAGGCCTAGCATGTGTTTTAGGGTATGGTACCACACCTTCCTGGTGGCACGAGGCCCAACGTTTGTTGTAGGGTATCGATCTTTTGATTAGATATTTGCCTCGTGTTATGCGTTCTATTTGATGTCGTCTGGAGGTAATTTATTGATGATGATTGGATCCAGAGGATAATGCGACTAAGGGAATTGGGCCCGATAATAACACACTATAAAAGAAATTGACATTTCTTTTGTGGTTTTTCATCTGGCATTATAAATGACATCTTGTATGGTTTTATCTTTATGCATATGTTTCATCTTTACTATTCATGGTAATTTGATATCTCTTTTTCATAATTGGTTAGATATTGAGATTTATCTGCTGAGATATATAAATTCTAATTTAGTTCTTACATTAGAGGTCATGCAACCACTGCGTTGAGAGATGGAAATGGTGCTGCTACAGAAGAGCCATTTTCACGAGACGTGTGAGAGAGGGAGGTCTTGGTGTGATTAAACTTTTAAAAAAACATGTTCTTGTTTATATACATTAAATTCAAAATGCTTACTTTTTATAGAACTTATAATACAATAAAGAAACCATATAAGTACATTCCAAGACAACAACTTAAATGTTTATAAGAAATTAATATTATTTTATTTGTTTACTAAACATACTACATATATGATATATGTTGACTAATATATATACTGATGTTGTAGAAAATTAAGAAAAGAATAAGATTACAAAAGGAAATGAACTCATCGATTCAAGTAGAAAAACTTGATAACTATGATACAAATACACTAGTAAATTAATTTATAATTTATCTATAAAATGATATATTTTTTATATCTTTTAATAGAAATTACAAGTATCGAAATTTTTTCTATTTCACTTTGTATACATTATTTATAATACGTAAATCTAAAAACTGTGTTATAAATACACTAGTAAACTATTTTTTGTGTTATTTTAAAAATGACATTTTTTCATGTTATCTTTTTTAAAAGCATCAATGACATAGGAGGTTCTAATATTTGCTCACAAACATACATCCATTAGCATCACACTAGTTTCATAAGTTTGTCGGTGTAAAATTTTTTGTTGAAATTTGCTTAAAAATGCTTAAAATTAAATTTTTTTGCTTTTGTCGCCTTTTGTGATCTGCGACCATCACCCCTATTATTGCTGCACAAGTCAACTCGACACCCATGTCACCCAAATTGACTCAAAAACACTAATTAATCTACTTGACCTACGTCAACCTACACCAACCCATCAATCCTTGCCAACCAGTTTAGTTTTTCGTGATCTAAGACTACCCAAAATTAAGACTAGCAGTTTCGTTTGTGCTTCTTTCCCCATCATATTTTTTCTCATCGTTATCGTCTCCCAAAATGCATGCATAGTTGGAGAACTATTTAATTTATTAAAATTTATATTTTTTATTCTTTTATTTTTTTACTTTTTAAAAAATTGTTGATGAACATTTGACATCCTTATAAATAAGGATATTCACCATATTAAAGAGAAAAAATGATGGAATTAAATCTATTTTATTTGTATACTTTAACATTTATGAGCAAAGTGTGTGCACTTAATTCTTGTTGGAGAGATTCCAACTTCCCTTGTGAGAGACAATGATCGAATATAAGAGAACTTCCATCAAAATAGTTGATAACCAAATAAATTCATATTTCCATCAACACCCACATCATGATAGAAAAGGTACATCCTTTCAGTCACTTTTATTTTCTAGATTGTAATTCAAAGTTTTAATTATTATTTTCTATTAAAATACTTTACATAGAGTTGATCTTAAATTCTCTATTTTGTATGTATGAAATTGAATGTAATAAAAATCATCTTATAATATCATACGACTTACTTAACTTAATAATCAATGTTACAACTTTGGAATACTAATCTTTAAACAGTTCTAAAATATCGTACACATCATCTAATCCTAATCAATGTATAGTATTTTTCTGATATTTTTTAATAATCTATAAGCATCTCTAATATTATAGACTCCAAATTAGACAATGATAAAAATCTAAATCTACTATACATCATCAAACATACCATAATATGTTTTATACAAACCTAGTAATTACGTAATTATTTTATTAAGATGTCATATTTTTATAATATGTTGCTATATGACATATTATTCATAATTTATTCTTTTATAACATTATATAACAAGCACATGGATATGCAATATAATAAAAAATTCTATAAATTAATGGATAAAAAAATTATTTAGGACATAAATATTTGACATGCTTTATCATCAAATAAGGAAATGAAGTAGAATGAGTGAAATACCTCCTGAATACATTATCCTCAAATACTTATGTACTATATTATGACTTGACATGTAATAAATATACATGACACAAGACAATGATAATTCATTTATATTTGTACAAATTCTACTTCACATGATTATAAATAAGAATAGCCTGTGGTGAGGATAACTCATCTATATCTATAAAACTATATTATATATAATATAGGGAAAGAATAGGAAATTTAAATCTACACGAGTCTACTATACATGATATAGTGTGGGGTTAGTCCATCTATATCTACATAATTTTATTTTATCTAACATAAAGTGGGGATATCCTATCTATATCAATGTCATTCTTCTATGAATGATATGGGTTGATGAAAGCATATTATGGTGAGGATACTCTATTATGACATATATATTATTGGCATTGATTTCTGAGAATAACGATCTAAGGTGAGTGGAATTTGGGATTTGTCTAAATGTATTAGAAATGAAAGGAATGAATAAATAATGAACTTATCTTTATATAAAGTGAATGTTTAAGTCTTACAAAATGTAACAAATAAGAAATATGAAAAGAAAAAAATATACATATACATGTTCATATTTTTTATTAAATTTATTATTCTTTTTTATATAATAAAGATTTATTATGGATATATTATTTAATTATCATTAAACAATTACATTTTCTTGATAGTGCTTGGTTTTTAAGCTTACATGACTAACCTCTTTGCCCCCTAAAGCTTTGGTTTCCTTTAAGCAGCCAAAATTCCAAAGCATCAATACCTGAGCTATGGTGTTTACTATTCCTTAATCGATTCTCAAGCTATTGGTGTAGAAGCCATAACATTAGATTAAAGATCTAGTTACATTTGGGTTTTATTATTGTTAAGATTTAAGAATCTTAAAATTTAAATAAATTATAACTTTATTAAATTAATTAACTTAATTAACAAAAATATATATACTTATCTTGATCATCATAATAAGTGAATTTTAAATCAAGACATTTATTCATTATTAGTTTTTATTTTAAATTATGACTTAGGTAAATTAATTTTATAAATTTTTAAATCAATTCGAACTCCAAACTTCTTTGGCCATTATTGAAAATTTTTACTTCGTAAGATCTACTTATTATTAATTTTTTACTTCATTTTGTGTTTCAAATACTTTTTTCTTTCTATAATTAATTGTTTTTCTAATAATTGACTTCTTATTTCATAACTATCTTACAATGTATCATTGTTGAGATAATTTTAGACTAAACTTCTTAATGGTCATTACATTATTGTCTATTTTTTTATTTTTAAAATATCTTAATATTTAATTTAATTTCTTGATTAATTTTAATTATATTATCTTTGATTTTTAATTTTATTATCTAGGCATAGTCAATTTTTTTTATTTTGATACCTTCATTTTTAGATAAATCTTATATTATCTATGTTTGTCTCCCTTTAAAAATTTTAGCTCATTTTTATCAAATATATGATTTTTTTAAAAAAAATAATAATTTATTTAAAATATTCAAAGTCATAAAATTACTATTTAGCATAATTATTTACTTCCAATGATATTTATATTTTTCTCATCTTTCTTTAAAGTCCTAATTTATCCTTTGGAATGTTACAATAGTTTATTAAACTTTTTTTTTTGTCTAAATTTAAAAGAGAAAAAATTGTTGTTTTGATGTTCGATATTTGCTTCCAACTATTACATATGATTTTTATATCTGATGTATTGTCATTAGTGTGGCATGTTAGTAGTTACATTTATGTTTAAGCAATTAGTTTAATAAGTGATTTCTTGCTTTGATTAAAATTGTAATTATTAATTATGGTTGAGATTATCATGTTTTATTTCACATGTTGATAATATCATACCTTAAAATATCATTGAGTTCATCTATTGTAATAAGCAATATTTTCAGATATTATAGTTGATATTCTTAATTTTTACGTTATGTATAAGATATATTACTCATCAAGCAAGCTTTATGCCAATATCTTGTGGATGTTATAGTGCGTATCACCATTTAGAGGAGAGGGGACATTCCTGATTTTTAAATATTTCTTATAATTAATAGATTTTTTTATTTTAAAAAATTTAGCTTTGATTAGCAATGTAATTGATCCCAAAAAACATTATATGTTTTATGATGGTATTTATAATTGCTCATGAATAAAATTAATTGTTACTGTGAATTCATGTATTATTACATCATTTATAATAACTAAATAAATCACCATAGTATTAAAAAAATATTTGTAAACTTTATTTTGATTTTTTTTTCAGTAGGATTTTCTTTACTTTCATGACACGAATCACATATATCAGCTTTTTCTTAATTTGACAGTTATTTAAAAAATTAACGAAAAAATGCAATAATCGCAGCTGAGATAGTTATCAAGAGTTGGAATGGTTTTTGTAAGCGCATCACAAAAGTGCTTTTAATATACTTTTTTGTCAAAAAGATTGCCTAATTAGTAATAAGGAAAAATACCAAAACAATTAAGCTTTCTTTCTAACGTCGTTGACGTTAGGCCACACAGGTTTTAAGATTCTTTAGCTTTTCAAGCTGTTGTGGTACAGTGAATGATATATTGTTTATGATAGGCTCATGTTGAGTTTGGTTTTAACTTTTCTCTTGATTATTATTTTTTTATGCCATTTTAACAAAGAAAACAAAAATATAATTTTGGCCAGTTATTTTTTTTTCAAAATGTTGAATTATAAACAATTTTTTGTCACACGATCTATGCTTATTTTGCACTTAAGATCTAAATCTAACAATTTGATCAAGATTAAAATATAATGTGGTTGATTAACTTACTACAAAAATTATGTTATAATATTATTAATTAATAAAAAATTTGTAACTTACTAAACGCTTTACCCAATTTGTTATAGTGACCCACTTCGAGTTAAGAAAAATGTGGAAGTAACCAAAACCATATGATCCAAAATATAATGATCAGTTGATCCTGATCTCCTCTATCTTTCTATAATGTCCGATTATATTGTTCGTTCGATTGCACCATTTCGAAACCACACGATCTATGCTTATTTTGCCTGTAAGATCTAAATCTAACCGTTCCATCATGATCAAAATCTAATGGTTCTGATGAAATCATATTTTTAAATAGCCATAGTACAATTTCATCCATCTAATCGCATAATTTCCACAATCAAAGGTCCATAATGTTTTCTTAAACAGGTCCTACTTAATGCTCTTTTAGTCGTTACTTATAAATGTCATAAATAATAATTTCTAAATAAAAAAATGTGGGTATTGTAAAAAATTAATGACTATATTGTTTGTTTGGTAAACACTTTTAGCTGTTGAAAAATTTATATAAATAGAAAATTTTTGTATCAAAAATGATTAATGAATTTTTTATGTAATATATTGAAACATTAATGCCACTACGTTCATGTTGTTAGCAGCTATTGTTCATCGTCGCTTTCACACGATACGCCCTTCAGTCGTCAAACTCTTAAAGCATGTTTTATTCTTAAATCAACTAATTCAAAAATTTTTTCTATTGCTAATTAATTTAATTAAGCTATTATATTGCATTAATCATTTTATCAAGCATAAATTTTTTGTATTAATTTTAATTTTATGTCATGGAAGTTTTTTATTTCTTATTATCATTTTAATTCCTATTTAGGTTCTAGTAAAATATCTATTTTGTATAACTGTTACGAGGATTTAATATATCTATCTTTTAGTAAGAAGCTTACATTCAATAATATTTTTTGTTTGATTTTTATTGGGGATGGACATAGACTTGTTTTTAAGTCAAGCTACTAAAAAACTCATCGATGTATATTTTTATTATTCTTAATTTTTTTATTTAACAATTTTTATAAATATATTTTTTTAAAAAATTATTTATTTTAAATTAAATTTAAAATTTACGTAAAGTTATTTTTAGATATTTTCTCCTTTTTAAAAATAGATTTTAAATTATTTTCTTAAATATTTTTTTAAAAAAATTAAAACTTTATTCTTAATAATTTATTTTCCTCTTACTAAACCATGCCTCATATATACTAAAAACATTATATAATAATGCCATAAATAAACTTTGATAAAATAAAGTGAATCTTGTTGAATACTCTTTAAAAAATTAAATGAATATTGTTCTTCTCATCAACTCAATCAATAAATTTAAATTTTTATATATTTTTAAGTAAAGTAACATATAAAAAGAAGAACTACATATAATAGTAGTGAATATCAATTCTTCATGAATACATTTCTAAAAAAAAATTTTCCTTAACATAGCTTATATTGAACCATTATTTTTAAGTTTGAACCTTTTACTATAGTGTCGTTAAGTCATTTGTACAAATGTTGCTAATCTTTAGTGTGCACATTCTCATGCATCCTTTTACGTTTATAAAAAGAAGTTAAATCTTTATAATAGTTTAAAAAAATTTTAAATCCCTTTGTGTGTGTGTGTTGTCATATATATATATATATGTTTATAGTTAGATATGTAAAATCTTATCGATGTAAAAATTAAAATTGAAAGAAAATCACTATCAAAATTAAAAGAATAATAAGATAATCTTAAACAAGACATATTAAATAAATTTATAAAATTTATGGTGGAAATCTTTTAGAAAGCAAAAACTTAGGCTTAAGATAGGTCAAAGAAAAACTTCCACTATAACATAGTTTTACATGTCTTGAATGTATTAAAAATTCCTTTATTTTTATGCTTATTTATGTATTCTTTTATCTTTCACAAATATAAACTCACTAATATTTTAGTAATAAATAGTCTAACCTTTCTTTTAATCTACACATGTCGCTAATATTTATTGTTCACATCCACATCCTTCCATTTACCTTTATATATGGCTTTTAAATCTTAATAATATTTTAAAAAAGTTTCAACTCTTCTTCTGTGTGTCTATGTGTATATATATATATATATATATATATATATATATATATATATATATATATAATATTATGCATGTGCATGAGAATATGTGTACACACACATATTTGTTTATAATTAAATGTGTAACATCCTATTGATATGAAAAATAAAATTGAGAGGTCAAAATACAAAAAATAATAAGATAATCTTAAACAAGACATAAGTAAATAAAATTATAAAATTTATGGTGAAAATCTTTTAGAAAGTGAAAACTAATCCTTAAGATAGGTGAAAGAAAAACTTTCACTACAACATAGTTTTATAACATGTATTGAATTTATCAAATACAAAACTCCCTTTTTATGTTTCTAATTGTAATTTTATTTCTTCTACCAATATCTATATCAATTCATTAAATTTGTATCATTGATGTAAGAAAGAAATTTTTTTAGAGGTTGGTATATGTCTTCATTGGATGGGCCAACTTAATATCTTTCTAAAATAATTCAAATTCAATGAAAGGGCAACTTGTTACCAAGTCATGTGTTAGGAACCAACACATGTTGATATGAGAAGTATTTTTGAAGCATGTGTGTCAAAAGTTGAATGTATATCAATGATTATGATTGCAACGCATCATATTTATACCATTTTCACTTTTTATGGCATGGTATTAAAATTAATTATGTTTGATCTCTATGACTATATGATTGAAAGACATAACGTATTATCAAGTGAAACCCCATAGCCTCCCAATGTGATGAAAAAGACAATTTAAGTGTATATAAGACATCCTTCATTTCTACCATCTTATAGACCAATTTTTTTGATATTTAAATAAAAAATTTAAAATAATTTTTTGATAATTGTATAAAAATTATAAATAAATAATATTAAATTTTTTATAAATAATACATTATCAAACAAAATCAATAATAATTCACCTTATTTCTCATTTAAGTTATAAGTAAAATGTCAAAGATTATATTAAAAGTAGCATGATAATAAACTAAAGAATGATATCAATTTTTTTATACATTTTAACACTATTATAATATAAAATTATTTTGGTACAATTATATTCAAAATTTTTAAACAAAAATTCTCACAAAACACTATAAAATTCAACAATTATTAAACTTATAATTTTTTCAGATATTATTACTACTAGTGTGCCACATTATCTAAAAATTTTGACATATCAAATTCAAAAAAAATAAAGAGAAGCTCAAGGATACAAATTTTAGTCCACCTCTTGAATTTCCTTGAAGCTTGTAATGACTCCAAGAGCCTTTAAGACCACTATTTTAGACATTTAAAGTTCATGGCTTAACCTAATTGAATATTAACACACTTAAAGCAAGCCCATATGAGATATTTATAAACATTTATGCTTAAATCCTCGAACACAATAGTGTAATAGGAGCACATAGTTTTGTACCGTATTGTAAATGTGACCAAAGTTTTTCAGCATACAAATTTTTTCATGGACATGACATTGTCTCTCATATATTTGCTTACCAACTGAAGCTTATGTGTTGATGGGTGTAATCTATTAGAGATTTATTTCTCATTATATACAGTCTTTGTTTCTTCAATGTTGCGATTGACTGTTGGCATGGTTTCAATTGTCATTTTGTCATCAAACTAATTGGATGGCTCATTTCTCATAATTTTTTAGAAATAGTTGTAGAAACTCAGTCAATTGAATTTTTTTTGTGTCCATTCTGTTAATTTTCTCTTTGTTTTGGTGAAATTTTATGAGAAGTCAATCACAAATATGTTCATGGTTCAAAGTAGAGATATTTTATTCAAGGTTTTTTAGTTGATCACAATGTCATTTTTTTGTTTCTGTTCAATCAAGATGACCAAACTAAGGTTTTCCTTGTAGTGTACTTTCAATGTTCAACTTTTATGTTGTATTTTAGAGTCACAATTTTAGTTATTTTGCTATCCAAGATAGTGTCATTGTTAATCCATTTTTATCATTCTATCTACTAAGTGTGATGTTGTGTATTAAGTCTTGTAGTTACAAGTACACATGTTAAAAGCTTTTGATTTCTTTTTATGTTTACTAAGTCTCAATATGAAATGGTTGTCCTCTTTTCAAGCTTATATGATTTGCCTCATTTTTATCAAAGATTTTGGTGTTGGTTCTTGTTCAAAAATGCCTTTTTATTGCTTTTTCCTTTTTGCTGAAGTGTTTCTGAACTAGGGGATTTTATTAGCATAAATGCCTGCCATCTTCTCTAGCTTGTCCAATTTTGTATGACATGATTACTGGGTTGGCATCTTGGTTAATTGCTGCATACAAAATGTTAACGAGATCAATGCATATGACATCGGCATCCATGCATTGGGTTTGCATCCTTTGAAGCTGAACAAGGAGTACCATGGTGAGAAAGATGTGGCTGTCAATGTTGGGGGTACAATGATCAGTGATAGGGAACGACTTTATGTAGAAAATGATGGAATTCTCATTTCCAAGTTGGAGTTTTCTGCTTGATTTTAGACTTGGCTTTCCCTTCCATTTGAACAACTGCAGTGCTTCCTAGAGGAAACTTATTCAATGATTCATGCAATAAACATGTAAATGGTGGTTTGGAGGACAATATGGAACAAGTCAAGTCCTTATTCTTATTGTATGACTTGATGTTTATTACCACCCTTAGCCTACTGCTTTGATCAATGAATGGATGCTTACTTAATAAGTTGTATTCAAATAGTAGCAAGGCACACCAGGGAATCACTTGGAAGTTACTTGGGAGGAAGAAGGTGAAGTTGGATCAGCTGATGTTTAGTTGATTGCCTATTGATAGAAGCAGATCATCTGGTTGAAGGTATCAAATTTCTCGATGCATGCGATGGAATATGGCAACAAGTCAAGTCTTAGGAGGATTCTATGGGAAGGATAATCTTGCTAATTAAACAAAATATTGAGTTGATCGAATCAATAGATCAACATATTGAGCCATCCAATCCATCGAGTTGGATTTTGTGATGATTTATTAGATGAAAAAAAGGTATTTGTGTTTGTTCATCATTTATCGATCTTTTAAAGCATTGTTTAAAGCAACACAATAAGCTTACACTTCAATTCGGCACTCACATACATTGTCATGCCAACCATTGATATTCTAAATAACGATACACAAGATGGGATTAATTTTTCAAATAATTCAACTAACTAATACAATAATCTCTTAAAGTGTTTCATGGTTTTCTTCTTTTTAGTTTCTTTCAACCAAGAAAACCTTAGGGATTATATCATTTTTCTTCTCAAATATTGTCGTTACTCTTCACGACAATAAGGTTATGATTTAAAAAAATAGTTTCCGTTTAAATAAAGATTATATAACAAATGTTATTCTTTGTATTTTTCATTCTAAGTAATTCTAAAAATTTCTTATATCATTTTTAAAATAAGCTAACTTCAAGTTCTTAATTTCATTATCAACTTTCTAATTTTTCTTTCAAATTGTTTTTATAATTGACTTAGCAAAATCACAAAGATTATATAAGAAATGTTTTTTTCTTTCATATAAACTTGCCAAATGAAGCCTATATGGTCCATCGATATAAAATATAAATAGACATTAGGTATACACAAAAGCAAATAAGAGCAACTAAGATCAAATTAAACTAACAATTGAAAGCCTCAATAATAAAACAAAAATTGTGCTGTGTATCATTACTAGCATACAATAATTTCTCTATTCATAAAGTTGACATATATTAAAAAGTTTTATTCTATAATATAATATATTTTTTTTCGATTTCTTATTATGTGGATTTAATAAATCTAAAAACATACAAACAAAAATAACTTAAATCAATCATCACATATTTTATAAGTAAAACTTAATAACAAAAAGCTAAAGTAAATATTATTACTCTTAAAAAATAAAAATATCAAATATCGATATCATGTAACAACTATAACTAATAATCGATAATATATCATCCAATATAAACTTAAAAAAATTTCATTAGTGTTAAGTGAGTTTTTTTTCAAAAATATCTCAATATTTTTATATCATTGTATCTAATATATAGATTAAGATCTCTTTTTTAATAATCAATTTGGGACAATTCATTTTTAAATTCTTAGAGACTTGTTAACAAAAATAATAATATTGCTTTTTCAATTCACTCATCTCCCTTGTCTAGTGTTATATTATATTGAAGGCTTTGATACTCTTTCATTTCTCGTGGAACCTCTTCTTCAAAATATATCCATTATTATTAACACTAATGAAATTGAATGATTCATAATTTAAATTTTTGTAATGAAGCTTAACCTTTTCATTCATATCAAGTGATTAGTAGCTTTACAATCTAGCACAAGAATCTACTTTTATTCTTCTCCGTGGCATAAAAAAGATTAGACAACGCTCTTAAGTAACATGGCTTTTATTATATATTTCATAATTAATAGGATAGATAAAATCTAATTAATTATTTGCATAAAATATTTATTCACCTACCTTTTAATATGAGGTGCAACAACAGAAGTTTCCCATTATTTGAGTGGTTGTAGTTATGAAAAGCATTGACTTTACAAATTACACATTTTATGTCAACCTAAGTCATATATTAATTTCTTTGACATATCATACCTTTTAAAGGCACAATATTAATACAAAACGTTAATTTTTATCGTGTTATTATAGTATGCATTGATGAACAATCTTTATCATTCATCATGACAATAGTTTCATATATTTTCTTAAATTAATTCTTACAACTAATATTGATATAAAATTTTATAACAACACAATATTCACATTCTAAAAATTTATTAGAGATTTGTTAAAAAACATATGACTATTATATGAACTCTAATCTTTAAAGTTAAAAATAAATATCATATATCTAAATAGATTATAAAATATGAAAAATGAATTCAATGATTCAAGAAATTTTGTAGGTTATTGGTATATTTTTTTAGAAAATGTGTGTTTAACCCACAATCTACATGTTATTCTTAAACTTTTTTAACTCAATTTTTGAGTTACTAAGGTAGATAATTTTTTAAGTTTTTTTATTTTGAATCAACAAAAATGTCTTTTTTATGCAAATAAAATTTGTCATCCCACAAACCACGATACGATTTTGGATTCAATTTTTGGGCGAGACTTTAGACTGCTAAACAATTTTGAAATAAGGAACCCTAACATGTGCCACTCTACCTTTATTTCCCTCACAACAAACACTAACCCTCCTCTCTCTCCACTGCTTGGAATGGAACGATTTTATTTCCCTGCGACTATCCCTCTGGCGAGTTCCGACCGTCAACCGCTGTAAGGCATGGAATCCGGTTGGTGTACAAGGAAACTTGTGAAGTCCAAGTTCACTTCATGGACGACAGTCCGGGGTATTGCCAACATCAGATGCTTCACTGAATTTGAGAGGCAGTTCTCCACGGATCCTTCTCATATTTCATTATCGACATCCAAGGGTGATCACACTTCGATTATTTTACACGATCAAGCAAGTAGGTAAATCTCCCCCAAAATGGCGTTTCTAATCCTTTTCATCATTGAAGCGTTCCCTTGTTTTTTGCCTTCATGCCAGATTAGTGCATCTTTCTATCTGGAGATACAATGTAGTGAAACAGTTTCTCGATTTAGGTTTTGGAGGTGTGATTGCATATAATCTTTGCCTTTGCCGGTTAGTCGTTTTTCTTTAGCGATAATTTTGTTTGAGTCGATTTGAAGAAGTTGTTGAATAATTCGTACGAACTATTTGAGAGAGATAGGTTTTAAATATGCATTGGTCTTAGGCAATTTTTTAAGCATTTCATTGATTTTTTTGCTGCGTATTCATTTATTATATGGTTTCTACGAGTCAGAGGGATACTTACACATTGGATGGCTGTTATGAACCAGTTGAGGATGTAACCAAACTCTTCATTCAGGAGGTGAAACCTCTACTTCAGGGCATTCTTGGTGGAAAAACTCTTGCATTACTGCTTTTGGTGCCCGACGAAGTGGGAAAACCCAGCTCATTAAGGTTCCTTTTCTTTAGTATTTATTACATTATGCATATTCATCTATGCATACATTTGTCTATGGATATTATTGCACATCTTGATTCAAGTTCTCCGTACCATTTTACTTTTGTTTAGGGCTCTAAAGAGATCCTTGGCCTTGCAATGAAGTCATTTTGTGAGCTAATCCGCATGGTTGAAGAAATTGGAGGCTCCATTACTATACCTTGTTATAGAATATACCATGATCACGTATATGATTTACTAAAACACAAAGAAATGGAGGTCCAAGTTTTGGAAAATGCTAAAAAAAGAATTTATTTGAAATGACTTTCTAAGGTAATAGGATTCAATTTGTAGATCCAAGCGAAAATACTTTTGGAAGGTAAATTTGTAGATCCAAGCGAAAATACTCTCTGATTTGTAGAGATATTATCTTCACTTAAGCAATTTGCCTAATCTTTCACATAAAGTTGCAAATGATATTAGCATCAAAAGCCACAAGGGTTTAATCATCCATGTAACTGTCTTCGATAAGGACCTAAAAATCACTTTTGTTGGAAAGATAAATTGTGTGAACTTGGCAGGTACAATGCATATGGATGATTCTAGGCTTTTATGTTCCCTTTCACTTTTGATTATCATTTTATTTTTTTTTCCATTTGAATTAGGTTATATGGATGTTCAATGGAATATCAACACGAAAGCCCATTTTTCTAAATTCACTAAAAGTACAAGTGATTGAATTCATTGCTTAATGTAGTGAGTGCTCTTAATGGAGATACATCCTACATTCCCTTTTGAGGAACAAAACTAACCCATTTATTGAAAGATTTTTTATGTAGTATGAGTAATTTTGTACTAATTACTTGTTTAGTTAGTTCAAATTTTTTATATCTTTCATGACTTGATGGGTTCTTTAAATGCATCATATTTCAAAGTTCTTTAGATAATGCATCGTAATCATTGTAGAACTCAAGTTTGTGCCCCAGTTCTATTAACACAATTAACTTGGCTTCAAGGGTATGCCAGCTTAATTTACCAAGAAATGATAGTACAAGGAACAATAAAGAGAATAGAAAACTAGGACCATTGATGGATACTAATGTTTAAGGGTCTGGCAAAAAGCAAATACTGCATAGTGTTTCTACACTTAGAAGGTATAATCAATAAATGTTATCGATGTATAGATCCCAATCTTCTAGAAGTATGGTAAAAAAACAAACTTCCTCATATCAATCAACTAAAAAGTAATCTATATTTATGAATTTATTACTCATGTTTTATAATAATAGCTCCTTTCTTAATTTAGTTCTTCCTTTATTATTTTAGAAAGTTGTTTAGCAGTGCTAGTTCACCTGCTAATGCTAGACAATCAGAGAAACCATGTTTGCAAGATGTTTGGTTGGGAAATAAAGCTTAAGCTTAAGATCATTTTTTATGTTTCATCTTACTTGTCCTCATTCCACACTTTTTAAAGATATCGAAAACAAATATTGCAGGATGACGAGAGATCAAAAGTGCTTGTTACTCCTATTGCATTAGAAGAGTTACCTTCACTCAAAATTGAAACTTTAGTTGTTATATTTTCGCCTATATATCTTACAAGTTTATTGCAGGAGAGTGTTCGATCAAATGCTCTTTCCATTTCTATTATATTGAAGGAGGCAATATTTTTGACCTTCGAAGATTTCCTAGTAACATGTTAGCTTCATAATTGTTCTATTTTCAAGTTTTTCAAGGTAACATTAATATGTAGGAATGTTTACCTCTCCCTCAAGTTGCTGAGTCTTCTTCGATAACAAAAGAGGTAGCTCCTTTACATTTTTAATGGGATATAGTGTATGTTCACTTTGAATTCCAAGTAGAGTTCAAGTTTATTTGGTATATAATGGATGCCTATCATATATGCTTCAGATATGAAACATTTTACTTCAATAGCATATTGTGTGCTTATGATGATGATTATAATGACAATGCTCTCAAAAAGTTGTTCCATTTTCATAAAATTCTCTTATCACAATGAACTATATATCCAAGTAGTGTTCAAGTTTATTTGGTATATAGTGGATGCCCATCATATATACTTCAGATATGAAACATTTTACATCAATAGCATATTGTGTGCTTATGATGATGATTATTTGACAATGCTCTTGAAAAGCTAATTTATTTTCATAGGATTCTCTTATCACAATAGACTATAATAGTCAGAGCAGTACTTGGCAACCTGTTCATTCAATTGATTTTGATTGCTCTTTTGATGCAGAAGGTATACAACGTAAATATTTCAAATACGAGCCATTAGTATATCTTTTGCAAGTCTACCCAATGGGATGCCTTACTTTTTCTTTATAGGTAATGCCCTGAGCAACGGGAAGAATGATTAATGTGGTGATTTGGGTAAACATTCACCGACCTTGACTCAACAATTTAGGGAGATGCCAAATACTCTTAAAACTCTAAGCTACCACCCCATAAGCTTATGCACATCAGTGGAAGATGGATCAAGTGGTAAACAACTTTCTACAGATTGTGTGGAGCCCAAAACTCCAGGTTTTGTTGACCCTTCAAAGCCTAGTTTCTTAAAGCCCATGAATTTTGCTATGCCACAGGATCAGTTTAGAACAAGAAATAGAGGACTTAAGATGATCAAAGTTATTTTTTTATTCCATCAGTTATGTTATGCCCATCTAGCTGTTCTTATCTTTTATACTTTCTTTTTTCTATGTTGTGCAGAAATCATTGGTCAATTAATGCTTGGATTCTCTAAATAGTGCAAGCAAGTGAGTAATTTGATTTGGTGCTTTTAGTAGTTATGATAAAAGAGAAGTAGGATAATAAGCTGTAGAATTTCCCTTCCTTCACTTTATTTTATGTCATTGTTCATAACTTAGAACTGCTGAATAAAGCATGTTTATCATAAAAAATCTTACTTTGAATAAAAAATGTATTTTGACTTGGTTATTTTAATTCTCTTATGAAGAACAACATAGGCTTCATTTTGTTTCATTCAAAATAAGTGTGATTAACATTTATTTATTTTTTATTATTATCAATAAAATACCAAATATATCAAGAATAATTAATTAGCCTTGATGAAAAATCACTCCTTCCTAATATTCACAGTTGTAGCATTCATTATCAGGTCTCATTATTCATCTTAAATAAGTATGACTATAATTTATTTTTTCTTATTATTATTGAAGTTCAAACGTGTCATTAGTCTTGATAATTAATTTTCTTTGATGAAAGTCACTCAATAGAATATTCATTATTGTGACAAAGTTATGATATTTTATTCATTTTATTGATCCTTGTAAATACACTAATGTAAACTACTTCTCTTTGACTACTTGTAGGGAGGAGCTTAAGCAGTTGAAGGCAAGCTAAGTATTAGATTAAATTTATTTTCTTCCTTGTCATGCATTAACTAATTCATATAACCTTTCTTTTTAGGGTATTGGAGAGAAGAGAGCGAACTATATACTTGAACTCCATGAAGAGATGCCACAACCCTTTAAGGAACTTAGAAGTTATATTATAAGAGGGATATATGCATAATTAAATGAGTTATTTCTGCTCATCATCTCTTTGCTTAATGTAAAAATCTTGCTGAAATAACCCTTGTTATACAGATCGATGACTTAAAAAAGTTGGGTCTTTCTTCAAAAAAGGTAAATTTTACATAATTAAAAAAAGTAGACTCAATTATGAGATTTGGTTTCTTATTCATGTGTATTTTTCATCCCAGATCAAAGGAATGATGGCCAAAATACTTGATGACATATAGTGAAACATTTTGAAATTTAGTGAAGTGTATTCACTAAGGAATTGTTTGATTTTTTTGAAATTTGCTGCGATGTTAACTATAAACATTCAATGTTAACTCATTTCAGGTACATTTTATGGGTTTATTGCCTATTCAAATATAGTTTCAGTTTAATAATTTGATTTAATTGAATATTTTTTGAATTATGATGTGATTATTTCTAAGATTAATGATGTCTTTGGCTTTCTATTCAATCATCTTTTTTGACTTTAGCTAATGTCACAATCTTTAATCGAGAGACTAGTCTTGAATCATGTTTCCATGATGATATTAAATTGGATCTTTTAAATATTTTTGTGTTACAAATAGTTGTTATTATGCTAATAAATTGTGCGAAAATTTTTTAAATATTCTTAATTATTAATATTTTTCCTAGCCAAATCCTTTGAAAATTTACACTTTCATATTAGCTATTTAATTTTTTTTTCACGAGCCTTAAGCAAGAAAACTGTTAAAATTTAAATTTTGAGCTGAATTTTTTTACAAAGTTTTTTCGAAATATGAAATAAATCTAACATCTTTGATGTAACATAATAAGCGGATCACAAAAGCCCAAAATGCAAAAGCTCTAAGTTCAAGATTAATTATAGACCAATTTCCAAACATGAGCTTAAAATGTTCAAGAAATGTGGCCTTATTAAGTGGATTTTAGAAATTGAATTGTTTCTTTATGCTGCAATCTTATGGAGTTCTCTTCATGTTTCTTTTTAATTATTTTATTAGTTTTTAAGATAATCATTTTTTCCTCTTTTTTAAGTACAACTAATCCATTATTTTGTAACATATTTAAAGATAATTATGTGGATTTAAACGTATTAAGATGTTTTGATTCATTGGTGCATAATTAAAATTTTCCAAGAAAACATATGTCGGCATTCTCCATGTCTGAGTTATAATTCAACATGGTTCTCCATCTCCTCCCTTTTGAGATTGTTTTTGTTGATTGGCAGCGTCACCAAACAATTGTGTCATCCTCACAACTTTTTCACTCCACCCCTTTCTTTCCATTGTTGTGTGTTGCTTACCTTACTATAACCAAACGGCCGCACCTTGTTGATCACTCACCAAATACAATGTCATTTGCCTTCAACCTGAACTATCCACCGCTCATACCCATGTTACACTTTAGAATCTAGCCTCTAGTTTCCCATCGCCATGATGCACATCCAAGCATTGTGCTAGTCATGCTTCTAGCTTATTACATTCTCCTCTTGGGTTACAATGTTGTCATTTGTGTCAGCCACCACTCACAATTACATCAATTTATGCTTGTCCTCCTTCTCTTTACTGGAGGCTAACCCCTCCTCACTAATGGCTTTGGCTTCCTAGCCATCAGTTGACTTCCTCTGTGATGCTTGTAGTTAAGCATCCTCACCACTACCTTACTTACCCATCTCTTGTAGCCTAGGACTAGTGTGACTAATCTTTCGAATAGCCCTACTTATTTATATAAGTTTTTGATATCAAAGTAAAGATTTTGTAGTATCCCAACCACTTAATGCTCTAATCTCAAATTATGATCACAAGGCTTGTAAATTATCTTAATATGAGCAATTTATCTTTATGAAGGATTATGCTATCAGTTGAAAGGATTTGAAATTGAAAGAGATTTAAGCTTGTGAATAGTCAAAATTTTTTCCTTTTATATCAATTTTAATTTTTTCTATAAAGACTAAAACCTTTGGAAATTTTTTATTATAACTTATATAAATAACATATATTTTGCTTAATCCACTTAAACTAGCTTGCGTTTTAATTCAACTTAACTTACTATTAAGAACTAAAGCACAATTGAGAGAGTTGTCTATCTGTTTATATTTAAAACATCTGGAATATAAATATTTAGAATCTTAAATTTTTTTGTTGATGAAAATCATTCTAATTTTTATTTAAGAAATTTATATAATCTAGTTATAATCCTCGAATACATTTTTGAGAAAAAATTACATTATGTTTTTGAAATTTTCTTAACTTAATTTCGTTCCATTATAATATTAATTAATTTATTTAATTTAAAAAATAATTTATACTAATATTAAACCTTTATCTTCAACTAAATATTTTTTATTTTTCTTATTACTTGTCTTAACAACTTAAATATTTTAATGTTTTGCAATGCCATTAAGACAAAACTAAATTGAGAACTTAAAGAGGCTTTTAGGATTTAGTTAAACACATTGCAACATATATGGAAGAATTAATTTGATCGGTCAAATAGGATTAACACTGCATATTTTTTTCTTAATAATTTAGGAAATAATTATGATTAGGATCTAAAGCTTATCTCTCATAGATAAATTTTTACAAAAAAATCAATATATATAAAAGAGAATAGATTAGATAGAAGACTATTACATTCTATAAACTACAAGAATAGTTATATGAAAATCTACAATAAAGTTAAGATTGAAATAGCAACATTTGATTTTATTTGCGATTTTAATAATTTCTTAGACTAATTGGCTTAGATTGATGCTTTTTTTGTTAATTTAGTTTTAATGATTTTCTAAAGATTAGTTTTGTTGAATTAAAATTATTAAGTCATAAAAATTTTGATTAATTTCATAACTGAAGATAAAGAATAGATAAAAGAGTATTGGATAAGAAATAAAAGATATTTTAGGAATAAAAGGTTTAATTCACTGTTTGATATAGGAGAAACACTCAATTTTAAAATGATTTCGTATTACACACCTATATTTGGAGGTTGAAAATTATTAAAAACACAAAATTACATTATCTATAATCACTAGAAGAATAAACAAAGGGACCAAATTTATAAAAAGGACATACATAACAAACCAATACTTCTGAGCAATAGATTTAAACAAATAAAAATGTTAAATGCCCATCAATCCATAGTAAATAAATGTCACATTAAGGGATATCACAACAAACTATTAAGAGTTATTGTTTCATTAACTTGTTTGCTTTTGTAATGTTTATTTTTAATCTTTTCTATTTGTTTTGTAAAGATTCATACAATGTAGAAAAAGAAATGTCAAGAAATGAGAAAGACTTTATGTTTAGTTTAACTGTCAAAATCCAGCTATGAGTTGATAATGGTTAAAACTTGTATTTTGGGTTAAGAACCACATTGTTTCGATATTGACATATGGTTGGAGATGATCCAACATTCATTTAAGTGAACAAATTTAATGAATTATATTTATTCAATAAATACAAAAAATGTGTTTATGTATTTAGCATCAAATATTTAATAAAAATAATGTTGAACATTAATAAAAAGTTGAACAATGTTTGCCATGAGTTATATTTGAATTATGAAACACATTTACTTCTTAAGCTAAGTTTAAAGTTTTAATTGAACATTTTTATGATGATCTTAGAATAGAATTGAGTCAAATCGAGATTGAATTATTAATAATCCCATATATTATGTAAGATAATTCATTTGTCATTAAAGATAAGTTTTAAAAATAAGAAAAAAAGGAATTAAATAAGAGACTTCATTACATTAATTTCGTCAAATATTTAAAAAAGAAGTTGGGTTTATTGAGTTGATTATGTCAACATTAGTTTTATCATGATTTACCCAATTTTTGGTTTATCATGGTTGATATAAGTTTTTGTTAACTTATCAAATGTTAACCACTATAGTTAAATTAAAACCTTAGTCCTTAACTTTATGTTTGACATGATAGGTTTGAAGGTGTGATAAGTTAATCTACTCAAATCACATAAGGCTATTTTTGGCAAAATCATCAACAAGGTTAACTAACATCCAACTAGGTCCTATAAGTAATCAATTTTTCAATCGTCATTTTTTTTACTATGTCAAAAGATTTCTGGATTATTTTAATAACACTTTTATCATTGTTGATAGTAGTTGACAATTGTAATTGGTTAGCCAAGTTAACTTATGATAGTGATGTCCTTAGGTACTAAGGCATGGCAATTTAGTGATGATAGAGTTATTACTTAACCATCGAAATAGTGACAACAATAATCAATAGTAATTTAGCAATAGTTTAAAAAAACATGTGCATGACTTGCTATGCAATAGTTTAAAAAAGGGTTAATGAAAAGCTAATAATCAAGTTTAAGGTGGGCAATAACCATCCTCATTGTATTAATCATGATCATTAGTTTTCTATTAATGTTAGACATTGCCATTGGTCAATCCAATGCACTCATTACTATCGCTCAATAAGTATCACTGGTGATCAAAATATCATCCATCACTACTAACCTACAATTGTCTAACATAATAGTATCGCTATAGATTTTCACCATTATTAGAATGTTGTCATAGTTTCGAAAAAATACTAATCCTACTGCCACCAATATCAAACTACCATTTCTATGTCATAATGTAGCTCAATTGTCCACTAATACTAATACTAATTACTAGTGGTTAGAAAACTTTTTGTTGAGTGTTTGTTAGCCTACATCTAAAAAACAATGATTAGTGGCAATAAACACAATATTAAATTTAAAAAAAATTGATTCAATAAATGAATATAATTTAATCTTAATTTAAATAAATTATTATTATCAATGATAAAATTAATTTTATGTAACTTATAAGACTCATATTTAAAAAGAAGTAACAAAATTCATTGAATAGAATTTTTTTTATTTTTCATAATATATTACAAATTTTTCTTGGCAATAATAAAATTATTATCATCTTCTCAGTATTGTTATGAAAAAAAAGTTGTTATGAAAAAGCGGGTTTTTTCCTTTTTAAAGAAAGAAAATTTAAAATTGAAGTTCATTGTGCTTAAAATAAACCAAGAAGAAGGGGGGGGGGGGTGAATTGTGGTAAATAAAATCGATATTTTTTTTCAATTTTATGTTTAAATTAAAACTTAAATTTTTTAAGCAAGAATAAGAAAGAGTAGTAAAATATTACACAAAAGATTTTAAAGGTTGTTCAACTCAAAATCGAGCTTAGGTCCACCCCCAATCTATGTTTTGAAAAAACACTAAAAATCATAAATTACAAGCAAGGTTTTTCGTACGACTCACCTCAAACCTAGTTGGGATTTTACCTACGACTTATCCCGAACCTACTTGAGCTTTTTTTGGGCTCAACTCAGACCCTGAGCTTTTGCACAATTGTTAGGATGCCCTTACACCAAGGAAACAAGTACAAAAATTGGCAACAAAATATCAACTTAGGATAATTTAAAAGTATGAGGCATACTCAATACAACAAAAATTCCAAAGAAAAAACTGAAAAATGGGAGGAATAGTAATTGAAAATAGTTGAAGCAAAACCTCTAATTTTGGGTTTTTCTCGCAACTTTCACTTTGTGGATTTGGAAGCATTGTATGCACTTGTAATAGCTTAAAATTGTGATTTGAAAGCTCTGAGAACTTAGCAATTGTAACCTCTTGGAGCTCTTCATCCTGCCCTATTTATAGAGCTCAAATTTGAACTCTAATTCCACTCCTAAAATTGACTCATGGCTAGTCCATAAAAAATTTGATTATCTAATAGCTTAGTTTATTAATGGTCATATGGGGTTGCCAAATCAACCTCTATAAAATTCCAATTAGTCTATTTAATAGACATTGGATAACTAGTTTAGTAATGATATGATAATAATTTGACCATCTAATAAATATAAAATCAAAATATAATAAAACTTGTGTTCTTTTAAAAAATTATCAAACTATTTCATGGATAATCTCATTGTTAGCAACTCAAAATTGAGCAATATTAAAAGGCTATAGAAATGTTCGATGAACAATTTTGATCATCATTAAATAGTACAACATTCAATTTGATAAATAGTTTGTTAAATTTGGTGGATCGAAAATGCACAAATTATAAAACATGTTCAAATCGACTAATGGGTGGTAAAGTCTAGCTTGGCTAATTGGCTTTTATATTTTCTCATTGAAGCATTGCTAACAAGGATTAAGGTATTAATCAAGAATTTGAAAATATCTTAGAAGACTTGGGAGGTTGGTAAGCTAAAATTGATAGTTTTTAAGAATTACAAACAACCACATTAGTTCTATAAATAGATGGAAAATCCCATTGCATTAAATAAATGCACTAAGTACCTACAAACTTTGATATTGCAATCAAAAGTAATATACCTAATTGTACATATATATATATATATATTTCACTCTTTTAATTTTTATAGAGTTTATGTAAAATTTGTTATTGTTATAATTGAATTTGGCTTAATCCAACTAGGATTTATAGGTGTTTGCTTTGAGCCTTATATGAGAAAATAGAGCCTATTTTAATAATTGTTTATAGAAAAGGTTTCAACTTTTAACCTTTTGTGGGAAGGTGTTTACTTTTGGACCTTGTGTGAAAGGAATTTAAGGCTTAAATTTTTTTTCTCTGAAAAAAAAAATTGTAAAGCTTCTCTGCCAACACTTATGATAAAAGAAAGGAGAAGTGATAGGCCCAAAGGGGAGATATGAATTTCAGAATAAGCAATTAAATCATCTAAAAATTTGATATGTTCTTATTATTTTCCTTTATTTTTATTTTCCTTAAACTTTTTTTAATTATTCTATGATTTGCCAATTTGTTAGACACACATGTTCAGAGGTTTTTGGCTTGAGAATAGTATTGATCTCATAGAGTGAGTGTCAATAATGAAAAGAACATGTCATATGAGTTGTCAATTCAATAAGCTTGAAGGCTACTTGATGGTAGTGATGAGCAATAATTTTATTATTTGGAGAATGATATCAATAATCATCAGTTCATTATTCTTATCATATCCATGGACCCATTTCAAGAATATTCTTCAATCTTTCTTGTAATTATGCATCCTTGTAATTGCACTAGTATTAAATTATAATTAGTTAATAGTAAATTTAAATATAATTTGTATGTTTGAATATATAGTTTTATAAAAGTATTTTGAATAATTAGTTTTATTTGAGAAGGGATAAAAATTTAATGAAACGTTTTTATTAAAATACCAATTATTTTTAGCTTTAGAAAGTTAAAAAAATGAATGACACACATAAGACCCACCCTTTATACAAAAAGTCATATTATAATATGTTTTTTTGATATTCTCTACCATCAAATTACATTCTTTTAATAACAAGCTAAAAATATTATCTTTTAAATTTTACATGATAGATTAATTAAGAAAATCAACAAATTGTTTTTTTAATTATTTACTAATTGAACTTGTACAAAAATAAATTCCATTTTTATAATCCATTTTAAGAATATCCATCAATAATAAATGAATTATTATATTCTTGCATCATTTTACCACATATCTTCCTAACTCTCAATCACTGTCCTAAATTTAATATCATGATACATGATTTGACTTTGTGATTGCAAATATTATTGGTATCTTTCCTATGTTTGATGTAAACGTTTTTCAAAAACATAATATTAAAAATATCAAAAATTTGTCATTCACAAATTTTTTCTTTAGTTTTAATGTTTTTATACATTTTTTTAAATCATTTAAACAAATCAACATAAAATAAATGTACCATATGTGAACCAATGTGCTTTGGAAAAGAAGCATACGACATCATGAGAGGTCATGTAGGAAACTTCTAACAACAAATTTTATAATATTCACATGAGTTTTTTAATACCAAGCTAATATTATGAGATTAGGTTAACTAACTTTGCCGTGGACTCGATATTTGTTGTTGTTAATGATAAATCAATGTTTTTGAAGTCGAGTATATTATATATTAGTTATCTTGTTATAAGTTGTGATATATTATTTTGTCACATATATTTTGTTATGTAGAATTGAAAACTTATTTTCCCTTTTTTTCATGAAAAGCTGGTCTTTATCAAATAAAGCTAAAGTGGTATACCATTTCAATTGGAAAAGAAATTGAGCAAAAGGATATTATATTTATGTCCTACTCAATTATGTAAATTTGTTAAATTCTAAACTTTTGATATAATTTTCCCAAATAATACTATTAACGTCTTAAATATAAAAAGATTCAAATTCAATTTCAACTATTACAACCAATCTTATAAAACTAATAATTATCTAATACATATATTCCAAATTATGAGAAGATAAGTGATATATATATATATAATGAACAAGTGTACAAATTAGAAGAGAAACATAAAAAATATGAGAAAAATATTGAGGTCATCAACGGGAATGCTTGTCGTAGATTCTTGAATAGTCGATCTAATAGAGTTAGCTTAAATATATTAAGTATTTACCAAAATTATCATTACATAATTTTTAAAAATAAAAATAATTTATTATTTTTTTTAAACTATGATGCATTAAAGGATTTTAAAAATTATGCTTATCATGCAAATTATGATTTAACTAACTAAAAATAAAATGAGAAATAAAATTAATTGGCTAAAAGATTTCAATTGAATAAATATCTTTTCCTAAAAATTGATAGTCTATTTGATGAACTCTAAGAATTATTGATATTTTTTAAGATTGGTCAATGATTTGCTTATCACCAATTGAAAATAAAATATGGAGATATTTTTGAAGCTATTTTTTAAATAAGACAAGAATATTATGTATTTTTAAAATTATTATTTAGTAAATGTATCATCAGCGCTCATAGATCTGATAAACACAATATTCTATAATATTTAGATTAATTTATAATTGTATTCACAGATGATATTTTGATTTATTTAAAATTTTTAGAACATATTATATATATATACTTATAATATTACAAACTACGAGAGAACTAATTATATACTAAATAATCAAACTATAAATTTTTAAATATGTTGTTTTAATAATCATGAATTGACCAAAACTTATACCAATATTAAAAAAAGAAATTTGTTTGATATATAAGTTATTATAGATAATATGTGAAAATTTTATCAAATATAATGTCTCCATCACTAGATTGTCCTCTAAAAGAATTAAATATAAATGAGACTCGATTTATGAAAATAGTTTTTAGATATTTAAAGATATGGAATTTAGTTGCAAAATGACATTTCTAGAATGTATAGATGCATATCGTGTGCATAATGGTGCATGTTTACAATGTTTATGCTATGAGCTCATACAGAATAAAAAAGTGATTATGTATACAATCAAACAACTAAAGCATTGTGAAAATAATTACTTTGTTCATGACTTAGACTTGGCATTTATAATATTTGTATAAAAAAATAAATACTTTATTTATGCAAAATTAAGTATAATATTTTTACAGATTATTGATCTGCTTTTGAGGTATTTTCACATTAAGCCCTTCGATAGTATACATTCCTTTTTTTGAATTGCAACAATGAAATTGATGCATAAGAACAATGGGCAATTAAGGAAGAAATGAAGGAGATGAGGGTTTCTGTAATTTAGGAGATTAATTTCTTAAGAAGTTTCTTTCAAGGAGTTTTAAATTCACAAAGTTTTAAAATTTAAAGAGTCTTTAAATATTTTAGATTACAATCTTATACATTTATATAGATGTTTGGACATAATATTTTATTATAAAATACATAATATTTTAATTTCTACAAAAACATGTAAATTTTGACCAAACAAAAAAGTTCTACAAATTCTACATTACAATGAGACCATCTATGCAAACACGAACTACTACATGCAAGTGGGTGTAGCTTCTACATGTGAAAGGCCATATGCACACTCATTGACCCATTGTGCACGTGGTAGGTGGCTGACAGGTGATCATGTGATAGGTGGCTTAGAATAAAAAAAATGTGTCGATGTGGTTTAAGAAGTTTAATCTATCAATAAATCAAAGATGAATAACAAAACTAAGAGAAATATTATAACCTTCACCTAGTCATAAATAGAAATGAGAAGAAGTGATTATAGATATTGTGATAGAGTTATCTTAATCACCAATAGGTCTTGATTCAATATAAGTGATTCTTGATAGATTAAAAAAATATATTTATTTTCTTGTTATTAAGACAACTTATTTAACATAAATATTGGCTCATTTCTATATGAACCAAATTATTAAATTACAATGTTCACAAAAACTATTATATTAGATATGAAACCTAACTTTAGTTTGCATGTTTGAAAGATAATGGATCAAGACATTGAAACAAGTTTAAAATTTAATAGTCATTCATCCTCAAAAGAAGCAATTTAAATTATCTATTATTAACAAAATAACATATCATTATTTGGACTAATGAATTGAATAATCTCTATCATTTGATAATAATAAATATTTTAGCATAAAAAAATATTAATAGAAAAATATAATAATATAAGACATTCTCAAAACATATGAATTTAAGCAGACATGATCTTCAAAAATGAATTCCATTTTTTTTTTAAAAAAGTCCTACAATAAATAAATTAATGCACTTTTCATGATAGATTAATAAAAAAATCTTCAAATTTTTTAAATAATTATTTACAAATAAAAAATCTTACAAAAATAATTTTCTGGAGCTAAAGGCCAGGAAAGAAGCAAGGCAGAAAAAGTACCTATTTGAAAGAAGGGCTCAATCTTTCTCTGCATATTTTTTTTGGTCAAGTCAACAATATAGTGTTTGTAAGCGCGAAGTTGGTTTTTTTTCAATGTGGAATCTTCCTTATAGTTTTTCCATGAGCTTCATCTCATCTACAGTCTCTTTCAACCTCCCACAGCAGTAAATACAATTTCATCTCCGTTGACTTAAGCTTTGCCTGCAAGTCGTTGATCTCTTCATTGCTTGATGAAGCTTCCTACAAGACCGTGCATCCACTCAAATAATAAGAGGAATCCTTTATTCATGGTAATTCAACATAACAAAATAATAAAAGCACAACTGAAGGATACATGATTCATACTTGTATTAAATCTAAAGTAGTCTCAAAAGAAGATGTAACTTTCATTTTAGATGCAATGTTCTAACTTAGAGCATGACTTTTGCATTTGAACTTTCATTTCTCAAAAATGATGAATGAGAAATAAGTTGCATTTAAGATTGACATGAACAAACCATCATCTATTTAATTGTTTATTAAATATGCCTCTTTATTGTGTTGGGGTGGAAGGGATGACAAGTGTTTTCAATCGACATTTATAATTATTTTTGTTCAAGAAGACTTACTAAACAACTGGATTGAAAACTAAATTGAGAAAGAGAAAGGAATTGTTTAAAGTGAGAGAGAGAACAGAGGAGAGACGGGCAAATAGGAGAGAGATAGAGAGTAAAGAAGGAATTAACAAGCAAGTTCAAAGCAACACTTCTGCAAAACTCTGACAAAACTTTATAAATAATAACAAACTCCTCAAATCGATGATTCACTGTTCTATCATTTGTTTCCCCCTATTGAAGTGATAACAACTAACTTTACAAATTTCAATAATGAAAAAAATGCATGAATAGTAAAATGGTAATTTTTTTTAAAAATCCCAAATTCGAAAGAAATAAAAAACTCCTTTTCACACTTACAAACATCTTTATTAGAACTCAAATAGATAGTAGTAAAAAGAAACAACACTTTTACCACTTCTGCTCCAAGCTTTCCCTCCCAAAAGTGACTCACATCCTTAAGGTCGTGGTAGCTTATAAAACAGAATATAGATTGCAAGTCACTTAAAATAGTTTGTTTGATTTCACAAAAATTATGATAGCTTGTTTGACCCTTTATAGGCCTCTGAGCCACATACCACCATCCATTTGCACATAAAAAATAAGGACAATAGATGCTTGACCTGCATGTCTACATCAATTACCCTTTAGTGCTTATTGTCGAATTGTGAGAAAGATATGATTCAACTCTCAAGCATCTATTTCCAATAGATTTGTAAAGTTCACATTGCATGGACTTGTGATTTTGAAATCTTATAGGTTCATATACAAGTTAATACATTTGATCTGCTCAACTTCATATGCATCTAGAGTGGACTTAATCAGACTCGACATCTTAATAATCTTTTAGTGGGATAATTGAGTCTTGGACATCTACAAAAGTAATCCCTTCAAATTTTTAACTCTTTTTGTGCATCTTTTCTTCCCATCATTTTTCTTGAAAACTCAATAGTGTAATGCATATTATGAGCTTGTTAATAGTGCTAGCTTTGTTAGCATGTCTATTTAAATATCTATACTAAAACTTTTGATAATATCCCATCAATCAATAACCTGATGTCAAGAAACTTCAAATGTATCAGCAAAGTACTTTACAAGGCAAATTGCATTTCCACAATCATTGAATATAATAAAAATCATATTATTCCTTTTCTCTTAGAAGATTTTTAAAATCATGCAATCTCTTTACATGCCTTTTAGGAGATGAGGTTTCGAATTTGGTTGTGGAGAGACCCACATATTCTGAAGTTGAGGCATTTGGCTAAGTACTACTACACAACTAGTATATATATCTTACGGTACTCTTCTAAATATCAATATCATATTTTAAGCTACAATTTATGTAACATCAGAGTACTACGACATTCCTTCATATACATAAGAATCTATTCATTCCTTTGCAATTTTCTATATGGGAACAAAACAACTATATATTTAAGGTCAAGGCTTATTCATAAAATGATATGCATAAGATTCCTATCATAGACTTCTAGACATCTGAAAGAGAGAAAAGAGAGATAGGGTGTTTGTGCAAGTGAAGGTAGAATACATATTGAATTTAGGCTGTCTTTATTTTCATCAATCTTCTTTTCTTCTAATAGGTAATATTCAACAATTCATGTTCATCAAGAAGAAAAAAGTCCTCGACCTTATCACAATTTAAGGAAAGTTCACCAAATTCGTGCAGCTTTGCTGAAGTTTGCTCCTCTTCCTAAAAAGTACTAAAATGCCATTATTTGCAAAACTTCTAGACGTCTGAAAAAGAGAAAGGAGAGAGAGTGTGTTTGTGTGGGGGAAGGCTGAATACATACTGAATTTAGGCTTTCTCTATTTTGATGAGTTTTCTTTTGATAGGTAACATTCAACAAAGCATGCTAATTAGGAAGACAAAAGTCCTCGACTTTGTAAGAGCCATTAGCAATCTCAGGTAAAAAGCTTCCCAAAGGTAGCGTATCCCCATTAAATGCACAAATTTCCTACATAGGATAGATGCAAGAATTACTAATATTATTTTAGAAAAGGAGAAAAGCTGCATGAAGTCTTTGGGAATAGCTGAAAGATTTAGAAACAAATCTTTTAAATGGCCAAAGTGCAAAGTAATTTCTCCTACTTTATCAAAAAGCTTCTAAGTTGAATCACTGACTAACTCCTGAAAATATGACAAACTAATTGTTATTTCTTTCATTTTTTCACTCTGAAGAGAACCCAAAAGTGGTTCTAAAAGCCAAGCATATTAGAATAGCTAGCATATAAGGGAGGCAATAGAAAGATAGACACCTTACTATCACTATTTAAGAAAAGGCGACCAAATTCGGTCAGCTTTGCTGAAGATTGCTCCTTTTGCAAAAAGGTAATAAAAACCCTTATTTGCAAAACTTCTAAACATCTGAAAGAGAGAAAGGAGAGAGAGGGTGTTTGTGTTAGGGAAGGAAGAATACATACTGAATTTAATCTATCTCTATTTTGATGTGTTTTCTACTAGTAAGTAATATTCAGCAAAGCATGCCCATCAAGAAGAAAAAAGTCCTCGGCCTTATCAGTGCCATCAGTAATCTTAGGTAAACAACTTCCTAAAGGTAGCATATCCCCATTAAATGGACAAATTTCCTACATAGGATAGATGAATGGGTGTGGAATGAAAATTCTGGCTTCTCTTTAATTGGCTCCACATTGTCAACTTCCTCATTTAACTTAGAAGGTAACTCTAGTAGGGACAAATTTTAGAAAGCTTGTCAAAAAGTTATTAGGTTTGTTTATTGTTGTTATTGCCATTTAACAAAAGGAACAAAAAAGTGTCTTTTAAATTAAATTTTAATTTTGTTTGATGAAATGTGGTCGAAAAAGTATTCTTGCAATAGGTTTGAATATATTATGTGTAAAGATTAGACCTTTCCATAAAATTTTTGAAAGACATGAGAAAAAAAAGATAAATATGCCAATTTTTTACAAAAAAAAAATAGATAACATTGGCCTTAACACCAACTTTCAAAAATATTTCACATGCATTGGGATTTGAGCATGTTTTTTACCTTGTTTAACAAAGCATAAGCTAACAAAATCATAGTTCTATGAACAAAAATGCTCCCCAAAATCATCAACAAAGATATTATACTAACACCATCTATTATGTTTAAAATTCTTATAGCTTGATGAGTAACTGCCGCAACTAATAAATTGTCTTGTGAGAAAAAACGTCCAATTTAAGATTTAAGGTATGCCTATATTATTGCTATAAGATTGTAATGTTATATGGTAACAATGCAAGACAGTTAAATTTATCATAAATAGAATGAATACTATGAAGAACGAGTTACTACACTTCAAAATATGAGTACAAATAAGTACATTTAAGAGAAGGTTGGCTGGTGTTTTAGTAATTGAGAATAAGCTTAGAGAAAATAGGTTTTGATGGTTTGGAAATATTTAACCTTTTAGAAGATGTGCTATTAAATTTTTTTCGTATGAATAAAAAATAGACAAATCGAATAGCACTTAAGAAAAACATAATTTGAAAAGAGAAGAGGTAGGATAAAAAATTACATTAAGGACTTGTAACCTAAAACAAATTTTTTTTTGTTCCTATTGTTTTACAAGTTTGGTTTAACGAGCTAGAAGATAACTAGTCGAATTTTTTATTCTTAAACTACTCTTTCCTATTGAGATCTACTAGCAATTATACAAATATCTAAGAATTATATTAGAATATTTGAATGATATTTAATGGGAAACAAAAGAGTCAAGAATTTAGTCATAACATTTAAAAAATTTATGAGCTCAATGGCTACTTTTGAAAACTAAAAAACTTGAAATTTTGGCCAAATCTCAAAATCCTACATGCAATTTGTCATTTAAAGAAAGGATGTTTCTTAAGCATCAAGAAATCATGATTTAGTTGTAAAAGGTGAAACTATATATTGCTTTTGACATTTAAAATGATGTACGTAGTTCTTCACTAAGTCAATTATAATTTTTCACTGTTCTCCACCTTTTGAATTGAAATTAGAAAAGGAAAGGAATGCCAATAGAACTCTATGTAGTTGAAGGCATTTACATTGCTAGTGCATAAAGGTGTTTAATGATTTGGGCTTCTAATAATCCAAGAGTTCACTCGATAATCGTGTGTTTTAATCAAAGTCAAATAAATAAAGGCTAAATAGGAATGCCCTTACAAAATAAGATGTTGTTATAGTTTATTTAATTTTATTTACTTTAATCAATATTGAAAATACTTAAATATAGAAAGAAACATCAATGGTAATGTGATATTTAGCTTTTTTTAGAAATTAGTATATTTATATGAGATTAAAGGGAAAGTCTATATATTCTCATCAAATAAATGGAATTACTTTTCTAAACCTTTGAAATATATGAGCATTTTAAAAGAGAATTTAAATAAATTTGCATCTCTAAACAATCAAACAAGCACATGCTCCTCCTTATTAATAAAGAAGAAAATTTCTCAAAGACAACAAGCACAACTCCAAGTTGAGTTGACCATGAAAGCTTATAAAGCACCTTTCTCCAACATGGAAGAAATAGACAAAGAAATACTCAGTATCTATAAAATCCAAACCTTTATGAAAGGAAAAGGGAAAGTTTCCCTTGTAGCTATTAGTCAACAAATCTTACCAATGAAATTGCAATGGTTTGAAACCTAAAGAATGCAAAAATCAACTATGGAAGAGTAGCTAAAAACAAAATGACTATAACTATGTTAGTATCACAATTTTGAGGAAGACAACATCACTTCTTTTGATGCAATTTTTCAAAATTATTTTAATATGCATGACAATTGAGACAAATGACAATAAGGAGTGATCATCAGATTTAAAAGTGAAATCAATAGTACAAGGAAAAAGTCTTAGTAGACTTCTAAATAGAGGAATATAATGATCAATAACCACACAAAAGAAATTTTTAGTCTATAAATATAAACCTTAAATGAGCAAAATCTTTCTAGAGACCAAACTAGTCAATACCTCGACACAAAGACAAGGTCATAAAATGATGGAATTAGAGTCATACTTTCAACAATGCTTAAAGATGAATATGGAAAAAACTAATGGATCCATTTGGTGATAACTAGATGTTTAGACCGAAAAGAGACAGGGATATGAGAGAATCACCTTTACAATCATTGGCACCTAAATTATGGGCAATGTTATAGTGATATATGATAAGATCAACCCTGTTCTCATTAGTAGCTAAATTATGAGCCACGTTATGACAAAGACACTATCATCATAAGTATAAGATACTGGCAAATGTGGGGAATGGTTTCGTAAAATAAAAGAAGGATTTAAAAACATTTTGTAACTATGTTTGTGAACACTTAATGTATAAAAATATATAGTTTAAAAAATGATAAAAAAGAAAACTTAAAACAATGTTTAAAAATTTCAATAATCTTATGAATAAAATATAAATAACTACTAATAGCATGCAATAAAAATTATACCAAAAATAAATAAAAAGAAAAGATAAAAAAAAGAGAAGGCAATAAAAGTGACATACTAGAGTCATCATATGAAAAAACTAAAACTATGGTATAAGTTAGTTAAATTGTTAAATTATTTTGAAATACAATTTTGGATTGTGATGTACTTTATTATGAGCATACTACATAATATATATTTATCTATACATATGTTGTGATTTATATGATAACATACTATAATTGTATACACACACATATGGCTATTAAAAAATATAAAAATTAGAAATATATGATACAAAAAGAAATTAAAAAAGTGAGAATGATTGATTGAATAATCTAGAGCACAAAAATGATGAAATAAGAATGTGATCATTTCTCTATGACCCCATCTCAGGATTGTTTGATATGAGAGAATCACATTTTGTATTGTTGGTTCCTAAATTAAGAGATATGAAAAAACAAAAAACCCTCCACCATGAAAAAAGGATTCTAAACAATGCTTGCAATGGTACAATGGTATATGATACGATCACCCCTATTGTCTGTTGTAGCTAAATTATGAGCCATGACACGACAAGTACAACACCACGTGACTAACAAAAACTAAGCAATGTGAGCGATGGTTCGATGATAAATAATCTGAAATGGAATCCTAAGTGAGGATAGTGATCATATGAAAAATTTAAAATCTTAAAAAAAGTTAAAAATAAAATAAAAAGAATACTAATATGAGAACAAGAAAAAAATAATATATGATATCAATATTATATGACAATTATGTGTATTATGATCATATAAACATTGATTAAACATTTTATATCTTTTGTTGATAGCATATATTATTCTTAATTATTGCTCCATCTTTATTTAACCACACATCCATATTATTTTATCTTCTTGTAATTAGTGGTTTAAATATTAAGTATATTATGCTTATTTACTTATATTATATGCCAAGATACATGCATATACAATAGTAAGAGTTCTTAAAAGATAAATTAAGATTTTGAATTAAATAGCATATTATCTTTTAAACTTTGTGAGAGACATTGAATGTGAAGACAATTGTTTTAGTTAGTTGACAAAAAAATACATTTATATACTTTTCAACTTATCTTTCATTTGCTGCTTTCTATGCTATTATTTTATCTTAAGATATTATATCGGATATTTGATGTTTTTCATCACCCCCACTCAATTTTTAATCCATTAGTTTTTTCCTTATTCATCTTTTCATCACCCCCACTCAATTTTGGATCCATTAGTTGACAAAAAAAAGTGAATGAGCAGGAACATGAGAGTCATACTTCCATATGTGTTGATACCGTGGCTTCTCTCATGTTCCTGCTTTTCGACTGGTTGATGATCTTCCTTCTTGAATTTAAGAAACTTAGAAAGTGAAGTTTTCTTCTTGTCCAGCTCATTCACAGAATAGGGGAAGATTGTGGCGTGAAAGAAGATGGAGGCCTTCAAAGATGCCACAACTCAACTTGATCACCAACTACTTCAAGAATGCAGCAGCATAGCCAATGGAACATGCATCACTAGACAATCTGAAGAATAGGAGGATAAATAAATGGGCATGAAGAATAGAATCCAAGCTTAGATGACCCATTAGAGCATTTCAGGAGGCAACGGTATTGTTCCCGAGCTGGACCAGTGGATTTTCATCCTACACTTTGTATTCATAGAAGTCAGTAAAGGCAACTCAACATCTTCTAGAGCTTGTCACTGCACTTGCTCAGTGACTCTCGATGCCTCAGTATGCTTTGTCCCTGCATTGCTAATTTGACATAAGGCTTGTAAGCCAATCAGCAAGTTCTTGTGTGGCACATTGCGACACAGCTATGCTAACAATGGAAGCCCCAGGAGCTGCACCTGTTGCATCATCATCTGAACCACAACCATAGTATAAGGGGTTAACAGCGCTGAAGAGCACTTGGCACAGGATGCAGGCATGCAAGTGCCTGTTCGACTATATGTTGTATCTGGTGTTCATGCAACCAGAGATAATGGCAACCATGAGAGGAGCGATGTTGCTGATTCACTGGCACGCTTACTATGACATGGTAAAGTTCATCCGACGGCATGAAGAGGGTTTGACGCCAACTATGAACAGCGATGATGAGGTTGAGGGGAAGGCATGCAGGCTGATGCTGACCAAACCTATAGAATTGATCGCATAACCATCTCTATTTTTGATAGCGTGAGTGCTTGCACACCTGATTCTTGTGCTTGGGGAGGAACAAAGGTGGCAGGTGATCACATCGGCATGGGTGGAGCTTTTGATCCAATGGGTGAATAATACTCGAGTGAGCATGCATGTGAAGCAGCTCGATAGGGGAGGCGACATTCTAACTTCATTTTGGCATGGGATGCAAGCATGCACTTGCCTGTCTGACTATATGTTGTATCTGGTGTTGATGCGACCGAAGATAATAGCAACCATTGGAGAAGAAAGCCTGCTAATTTACTGCACGCTTGCTATGACATGTTAAAGCTCATCCGACGGCATGAAAAGGGTTTGACATCGACTGTGAACAGCGATGATGAGGTTGAGGGGAAGGCCTGTAAGCTGATGTTGATCGAACCTATAGAATGGACCACATATCCTTCTCTATTTCCGATAGTGCGAGTGCTTGCGCACCTGATTCTTGTGCTTAGGGAGGAACAAAGGTGGCAGGTGATCACATCGGCATGGGTGGAGAATATTCGAGTGATCATGCACGTTTTCCTTCCCCTACAATGCTTACCACCTTGCCTTTGCCGCTTTTTTTTTCACTTGACAAGAACAGCTGCTCTTGCTCTTTTGGCAGCCAGTGGCATCACCTTCGAGTGCTGGTTCTACTGGTTGCTTAGCCCACCAGTCTAGTTGAACAATAATATCAATTTATCTCAAGCCTACCCAGGTAAAAATAAGCTTTGAAGTAGCAAAATCACGTAAAAAAACAAAAAAACAAGATGCTTTTGCAATTAAAAAGGTCAAATGTATCTATGACAACCTCTTTTTGTTTTACAGCAATTTTAGCCTTGTACTTTCCTCTATCCCCTCTGCCTGCTTGAATGAGAGCTACTCTCTCCTGCTTGCTGAGCTTGCTGCTGACGTGCACCTAAACACAACACATGATTATCATTTGTTAACCAATGAAGCAAGGAAAGTCGCTCATGAATTAAGGCCCTATATGAGGTTTTATTTTTCAGGAATTGTACTTCTTGAACTAATCTAATCAACTATATTCTTGGCAAGGATGGTGACCAAAGTTTGACTATAGTTTCTAAATTGAATTATAAACTACAATCTTAGCTGAGGTAAGAATACAAATATTGTGATCATAAAATATGAAAATTAAAATAAATAACCAACTAAATTTTGTTAAACTAATGATCTAACCAAAGATGAATGAATGATCAAATGATCTCTGCTTAACAAGATATTTCATTTTCTTTAATCATGAGATTGGATGGTCCAATCAATTTCTAAGCTCGAGACATGAATGCTTCTTTATTTTCTTGATACACTTGTATTACTAACAATCTAGCTTCACTTCTCCAAACACGATCAACATTAGCGTCATCAGGCCATTAAAAGCCATGAAATATGCATTAATAATACACGTTGAGAAGTGAAATCAGAAGGGCCATCAAACCAATAGAAAGCAACCATGTTAGAGAATTACCTCAATTTTAACGGGGTTCACATGTTTTGCACTTAGTTGCTCAGAAGATGTAATTTTAGAAGTTGCTGCTGTATAGCCTTCATCCTTTCTTAATAGACTATGTTGAGACAAGGCCTTCTTTGCCTCTTTATTTGCCTAATAAATATTTGAATGTGATTTCTCAAGTTAAACTTCTAGTTAAGACATGAAGAGCCTGCATATAACTTATGCTCATTTATTTGATAACAATGGAGGCTGCCTTCAATTTAAAAGCTTGGTCAAGAACATTTGCATGAACAAGGTAATCTTTGTAGAAGCCATTCTATCAATAAATGCATGATAATCGATGAGATACTAAGAAAATTTAATATAGAAGATAATAGATAAAGTCTACTTTCAGTTCATTGATACGTTGCAAGTCTTCATTAAAGAGAATACCATTAACTTCATCAATTGAAACTTTAGCAGCCATGATTACAAGCCTTTTAAGAGAATGGGGACATGCATCAACAGCATTTAGACATTCAAAAAAATCTCCTAGCTTCCACTTCTTTCCATTTGATGGATCTTCACCATCGTCAACGTCTTCATCTTGCCCATTAATAGTTATTGCTTGCACTTTTATTTCTTCATTTAATTCTTCAGTGTCACAAACATTAGCCAATTCCCTATCATCTAAACCTTCTTCATCTCTATCATTCTTGTAGGCATCATCTTCCAAACCATCAATACCACCACTAGATTGTCTACTTCCAGGGAAAAGTTCATTGTCACACTCTCCATCATTTTCTACAGAAACGTCATCTTCTTCAAATGCAACTCTAGCACAGATATCACTATCATCTGGCGAGGAATCATTTTCAGCTTCAAAACCATAAGCAGGCATTTCATCCTCAGAACTACTATATAAAGGCTCATCATCATCTTTTTTAAGTAACTCAACACCGGACACGTCATTGGCAACACTCACTTCTCCAAATGCTTTTTGTCTGGATTTTGAATCAATGGCATGACTTCGATCTTTCTTGACAAAAAATGAAGGGCATATCTATAGAAATGAAAAAAGAAAATTGAAATTTTTTCCAAATATAGCAAATTTGTCATTCTTTTTTCATTGCAACATTAAGGATGTCGTAAAAAATAGCAAAGGCAAAAACATACCTCTTAATAATGTGATCAAGGACCACGCAGAAATTGAAATAGCTTTCTCATGCAGCTTTTTGTACAAGACCAAGTCTTGAAGAAGGTCTTCATTCATCAACTAAGTCACAATGAAAAAAAAAACAAAAAGTTATTATTTACCAATGAAATGCAAGAATTTAAGAAAGATGATGGCAACTTCTCCTTTCATGCTGTAGCAAAAAAAAATAAAGGAATCCAAATATTCTTATGTTGCTATGAAGAGCAAGAATGAAAGCGCAACAGCTCGGTTTAGGCTGTATGTAAATACAAATAAATCTTGCTTTCTAGGCTTTGATCACCTAGAAGCATTTTTTTAGTGCCGATTAGAAATTCTATATCAAAATTGCAAACTGAAAAAAGTTCATAAGTTACTGTTTATATACAAATATGAAGGGAAATCATCGTGTAAAGAGACAAGGATTCATGATGTAACAGAAGTGCTTGAGTAAATATATAAGGCATTGTTTCCATAATGCCTTAGTTCGAACTATCTATTTATCTATCATGCATTTGAACCATATTACTATTCCTTTCCTTTGAATGCTTGTTTAAGATATGCAGGCTCTTAAATCTGATCGACAACATAACTATTTGAATATTCTATCAAGAATGTAATGCTCACATATATTTCCATCTTTTCAGAGGTATAATTCTTGAAAAATTGTAGTATTTATCACTATATCATCATGTGCACTAACTAGTCTTTTACATATGTTGTTACTTCTCGAAAAGTGCATTTGGCAGTATCCAAGCCACATTAATTAAATATGTTTGCATATTTCGGTATAATTGAAAGGTAGTTGCATCAAATGCAAGAGCATTAGTATGATAGTCTTAATTATTTAACTATAAAATACATTTGTATATGTGTATTTAATGTTGATATACAAATGTTGAATGTAAACTGTACAGATCCAACACTATGAAATTAATATATTTTGATGCATCTAAAAAAAATATCATGTGGCTAATAGCTAGATTTGAAACTTGGGCAAACTATTTAGAAAATCTTGAAATGAGATGTCCACCAGTACATTATTGTGATTTTTTGAAATCTTTTATTATTTTTTATAAATTTTTAAAATGAAAATTAAAGCAATATTTTATATAATCCTCTTTATTATTGTAAAAGAATAAGCTTACCCTCCCCAATGCTTTTTAGCTATGCTCTACGCATGAGGACGTCTGAGAAAAAAAAAAGAAGAGCTTGGGAGAAAAGAAAAGGATAATAGCTTGTGCTTCAGTCTGGAGGGCTACAATAATATAATATAGTACTAACAAGGAGATGAGGATTAAAGAAGATTTATTAGGGTGCATTACGAGCAATAATGTAATCCATCTTAAAATTAAGTTCCACATTGAAACTAAACTATATCCCACAATAAACAACATTCACAAAAAAATATAAGTATGCGCATAGAAGAAAAATGCTAAGATGAACAGTAGCATTACACCGAACAGCATAGAAGTAGAAATGACAGCATGCTTGAAAATTGAAGTTTAACATCTAAATTTCAACAATGAATTACAAAGTGCAAATTTTATCAATCAAGTTAAGCAAAGTAAACTAAACTAATAAAAAAATAAAAAAAGAAAAATACAATTAAAATTAAAGAAATGGTCAAAACTTTATCATGGCATACCTGGATCCCCTACAGCAAGCAAATTGGTCACATCACATTGATGGGGCTATCAAGATAGTTACATTCATTCATTAATTGATGTTTTACTGTTCATATTATGAATAATCATCAAGGACAAATAGTCATTATAAATGTAACAAAATACTTGAATGTATCTTCGAAGGAATGGATAGAAGTTAAAAGTAAAATTGATGTAATTAGCTGTTATGAAATATCGATTTGAAAGTCTCCCTTTTTAGTTTTGAAAAATCTATTTTTTGAAACGGTAGTTACCAAAGCTTTAGTCAAAGTTACAAGAAAATAGCTTTATAAAAAGTCATCATTTTGGCCCAAAGTTTCCAAGGTCCAAACATTTGTGAAACTATCATCATAAGAAATAGCATTTTCATTTTTTTCAGGCAGGTTCACAAAGGTCACCAAAATCAATTTGAGTTGGGTTTTTGTGGATTAAATCAATGAATTGGCACACCATAGAATGTGTTGTAGTTAAAATTCAAGTACATGTGTTATGGATCTAGTCATCAGATCATTGTACTGTCGGTGATGTCTTAGTCAAATTTTAACTGATGAGTCATGGATGAAGTACAAGGGTCAATGTGACATCGATGTTGTCATGGATTACATCTAGTTCAATGCATAGTAAAGTGTGATGATAACTAAGCATTACAATAGTAGATCTAGTTTTGTTTGGGGGTCTTACAAATATTGGTACTTTTAAATTGGTCCTCATGTGTAGGGATGAAGTTGTAGATCTTGGTGCATTTGTAAGTCATAGGAGCTCATGATCTTGATTAGACTTTAAAGACATGTTCATTGATCTATTCTGAAAAAACATGATCTAGGTATGCTTTTAACTCTAACATGGTCAGTGGTGGGTAACACATAAAGGCATCAACAAAAATGGCCATTTTTTTGATCCTTTTCTCCTTTTTTGCATGAAAGTTGAGCCTATAATATTATTTTAGGAAATATCTTAACTCTACATATAAAGAATAGATTAATGATTCCCCAAAAGTTTCAAAAGATGTTCGATTGGTTTCTGGGCATAGCAAATGTTAACTGATGACTGCACAAAAAATCTTACCATGACTATTTGCTTTGATTGTACCTCAAAAACTATTGCGCTTAGAAAAAATGTGTGCTATGCTGTAAAGATCTTACTTTATTCATTCCAAATAATCCAACTTGTAGTAGTAATAGTAATCACATTCTTGATAAGTGAAAATGAGAAAAGAGTATTGTTAGTAATGAAAAAATACCGAGATTATTTTTGTTGGCTTAGTTTCTACCCAAGTGAACCATTGTATATCAAGTTAAGAAGGCATTACATGTTATTTTCAAAAGGTAAACACATAACCTCATCTTGAGTGTTTTTCTTCTTGTCATAGTGCACAATCCCTTGTATTTTTTGCCAGTTGGAATATAATCTATGTTGGTCTCTTACAATGTCAAAGCCAAACTTTCTTGTGGCTTTGTCGATTAGACTAAACCTTCTGAAAAATGGCTACTTTTGTAACTTAAACTTAATCAAGTTATAATTCTAAAAAATAATCACATTCCTTAAATCATAATACATTAGATTATATAAAATGTCGGTCATGTGTAGAAAATATGGAAAATAAAAAAAGACATTCCGACAAACTTTTTTGACGCGTGAGGTTGATGAGGAAATGATGAACAACATGTACTTCTTCAACAAAACTTCCAATAAGTAATTGTAAGCTTTTGGTGTTGGCAAGGGTCTTAAAATAGTTAAATGTCATAAAATTAATTTAATAAAGGAATAGTAGAATGTGAATTCATGAAGAAATGTTATGTGGTATGGTTTCCAAAATGTTTTATTAAACTCTACTTATTAAAACTTTAGAATAGTTTTGCTTCCTTAGAATTAATTTAATCCCTTCCAATTGTGAATTTAACATTGAACTTTCATAGATAGGTTCAGAACTAACTTAAGAACATCTACTAGTTATGCAAATTTATTAACATAAATGGTCATATTTACTAGCTATGCAAATATATTGTGTCTATATGCATTGTCTTTTTTATATGCATTTTTCTTAACTTTCTACACATACATATCAAAGTCCTATCAATGGCTTTGTCATGTATCTTTATAGATTTATTTGAACAAATGTTTCTTCAATACATGTATGCTGACATTTCTCTAGTTGGATATTCAAAGCATTTTAAAATCATTTTATGAGTAAAGTGTGAAAACATTCAAATGATATTTTTTGACATATTTTTAAAACATCATGCATGCAAATTGAATCATATAAGATAAATTTTGGAAAAGATCCACAAAAAGTTTTCCCAAAATTCTTCTCAATTTTTCAACATTGCAAACGAGCTTCCTTTCCTTCAAGTTTCCATGGTTCTTTCTATCATCAATTTGCATTTAATTTGCAAATTAAAAGTTTTGAATGTGTCATGAATGATAATGATCGGTTGTTGAGTAGACACTTTGAGCTCAATTAATTCTTCAATTATGATTTTGAATTAGCCTAATTTGATGTTCATTTGGACTTCATTTTATGCTTACTGAATTAATCTCTAATTCACTAAAGTTTTGTCTATAGGTCACATAGCTTTAGTGTGTTATAACTGACTTAAAAAACTTTTTAGTGGCATAGTTTATTTATATGGTTATGAACTAAACTTAAACTTCGGTCATGAGGCTTAGGTGCCACTAACATAAATATTATGTGACTCGTATGAAAAAATATTAAATATTAAAAGAATAAAGCCATTTTTATAAAATAATTTAGAATTATCATAAATAAGTAAAAAAGTTTTGTGGATATTAAAATAATAAAAAAAGCAAACATATATAATGTTACTTAGATATTGAAAAATCTACAATCCTTAGAACTATATCAATAAAATGTTAAATACAAATTTTTTGTAGATAGGCATAGAACATATACAAAAATTTTTTATGAAATATTTTTCTAATTATTAGATGTATTATAAAAAGGTTAGTAAAAGAAAAGAAATAAACTTTTAATAACTCTTCAATTTCAATAAAAAATTAATAATGATATAAGTGTGATAAGTATTAAATATTTTAAAATCATAGGAAAAAGAGATGCCATTTATATAAAATATATTTTACGATAAATACATGGAAAAACGTTTCTTGATAACACTTGCTAAAAAAATTATCATTGTAAAAAAAATAAAACATTTCATTACATAGAAAAAACATTAAGAAAATCATACACTTAAAATGATAAAGGCCAAGTGCAAAACATATTTTAAAAAAATACTCTCAATATGAAGGTCAAGACTTATTTGTAACATAAAAAGATAATTGTAAATCTATTTAAACAATTGAAATGTTTAAAAGTAAGTCCATAAAAATTGAATAAATAATGTTAGCATGTAATTTCAATCTACACCATTAAAACATGTTGAATAGTGCTCATGGTTGAGATGGAAGAGGCCTTTTAAATTTGTTGGCTTGGTTTTTTTTCTCAATGAAGTGTCACTTTTAGTTTTAAGTGAGGTGGTGTGACCAGTTTGAAGCTCTGTATTTATGTAGCTACAATGCCTCATTGGTATTTATGTGAATTGGTGAAATTAAGTTGTTGTTTTATTCAACAGATTCATATTAATACCTAAAAAATGCTTTTATGTCATTAGAATATGAAGACTAATAGTTGGATGTGTGATTTCTTAGTCATGAAAGTAATTTTGTGCATGCTTCACGAAGAAGGGAGTTGGATGGTCTTCTATTACATTTCCTTCTATTCAAACTTTGATTTTTTCCGTATACTTTGCTATAAAAGTTCTCTTTAATCATAAGTAATAACTTATCAAGCTCAATTTCTTTATAAACCATTATGTGTGTATTAATCTTAAATTGGATTACCATTTGTTATACCTTTTCTTCCTTGGCTTAGAACATTTTTTTGTGTAAGATAAGATTCATTATAAGGCTAGCTATGAACCACATAAGTATTTTTCCTTGTTATTTAAAAATTTAAGTTTATATTATATTATAACAAGTCATTTATAAAGCTAAAATGTTTACAAATATTTTAATGTTTGCATCAATTTTTTATGCAGTAGTATCTTTGTCATTTTTTTGTATTAAGATAGTTTCTAAAAGAAATTTTGTAGAATTTGAAATTTTAACTATGACATTTTAATATCATCATTGTCATTATGGAGCTTTAGTTTGCATATAGACAAAAATAGTGCAGGGCATATTCTGCACTTCGTTTCCTTATATTTTGTCCTCTTTCATTATTCTTCTTATTTATTGAATTCAATTAAAATTAGATTCCAACTACAAGATTCCTATCATATGTCCCTTAACTATCAATGGTTTTTTCTAATCAAATCATAATTTGTGTTATTGAAATGAACATGATGATCCATAACCATTACTTGTTCTACTATCAGACTATGTTACACTTTCCTCATTTTTAGTAATGTTTTCAACCCTCATTATGGCTTTCACTCATTGCATTTTTATTACATACATGATGTCAACCCACACCCAGGGCCTCGCTATCTTGTTTATGTCGCACAACTTTATTATGCATCATATTGGCCATGCAGCTCAAAAGAGAGTAATAGGCACAAGTGAATTTTCTCTTTTACCCCTAAACTAATGATTAACTTAGTGAAGAAATTACATCTAACAAGTTAAACATAAATTGAGACAAAATTTTCAGACAATTTACCAATAAAATTTTACCATGTCTTAATGCAATTTTTATGTCACTAGTGGCCTGCTTTTTTTACATTAAGTGTATTTTTTAGGATTAGATTTATATTCATTCTTGTCAAATTAGATTACAAAGTTCTTGCCCAAGTTAATGTTATCTTATGAAAACTTATCACTCTTGAAAGACACAATCCCTTCCATTAGTGTACCAAAAATGAGCATCTATAATTATGTTTTAGTTACATGCATTTCTATTATACTCAAACCATAAAATGATTCATATTACACAATTATTGTATTATATTAGTTAATCCACTAATAGAATCCATTTGACTATTATGTGTAATGTCTTATTTTTCTTAACATTAAAATTTTTTTGGTAGCTAAATTTTTTATTAATGAGAATATTATTGTGTAATAAGAATTACCTTGGTTACTTACATCTACAAATATTAATCCTATTGCACTTCTTGTAATCATTTCATTGAACTTACATAAATCATTAAAGTTTAAGACACTCGTACTACATTACTATCAACTATGGAAAATTTCTTACATAATATTTATGTGATCAAATTATATGGCTAAATTTATATTATACTTGGAAGAACTTAGTTGTGTTAAGTAGGTGTTTGAAATTTTGTTAAAGTAATTTCTATGACTTAAAATACCAATCTTATTATTCAATACTTCATCTTTAAATTACATCAATGATAAGCACAAAAGTGAAGTTTTGACTTTCTTTATCACAAATACAAATTTGAAAAACTTTCAAAAATTTATCCACTTATGTCAATTCGAAATAAAACCTATCAATATATGAATAATTTCTTCCCAATTTTATAGTTCATTGTAGTAATTAATCTTTTACGGATAGCCTTTTTGAAACATTTTTACCAAGTTTATGTATCTTAGGCTTATTCTAAAAAAGGCATCCAAAGAAAAATAAATGGAATTTGTCTTACCTCCAAAACACTTTTTGTCCCTAATTTAAAATATAAAACTATGCACAAACGTGTATTTGCTTATGCATATGAATTATTTAGGATAAAATGATTATCATTCTTTTAAAATAAATGTTTAACTCAATAAATACATTAACAATATAAATATATAAAATATGTAACCTCTAAGTTTGTTTAACTGATATAAGTTAAGTTATAATCTGAGGTTTAATAATGATCTTATAGAGATTTTTCTTAGATGATTGCAATTCTAAAATTTATTTTTTTATGATGATTTTTGTACAAGGAAAGTTTTTGATGCATGGAGGTTAACATTTTGATACATAAATTGGCCTTGCCTCTTTTTCTTTTACTCTTTGTCCACTTCTTGTTATCATTGTGGCATAAAGGCAAGATCTAAATCTAGTTGATGGATTCCCATCCTATCTTTTTTTCCATCATTTTTGCTCTTTTTTTTCATATGTAATGAAATTTTTTTCATACTTTATATATATTATATATTTTTTACTAATATAATATCAAATTATCATTAATAACACATAGATTTAGTTTTTTGTTATTTTTTGTTAGCATTTTTTAATGTTTTGTTTTTCTCAACATATGTGTGACGTTTTATGACAAATTGTACACTATATTTTGATTGCCTTTAGATATTTAGTAGCTTCTGCTATTTTATTTTTTGACTCCTAAAAAATATTGGTTCCACTCTTTTTTCGGTAAAACATGTTTTCTTATTACATTTTATTGATGTTGTGTGATGAATGTATTTGTAATATTAACTATTTATAGTTTACTTATTTTAGTTTTTTTCAATTTTTTCCATTTTTAACTTTTCTTATTCCTGATGTTTGCAATGATTGTCAACTTTTTTTTATATGTTATATAGTTTGAACAATATATATTTTTAATAACATAAATAATTTGTTAACTTTTGTTATTTCAATATTTTCAAAATTTTAGGAGTAAATTTTATTTTATGTAATTTTGTTATAATTTTATTTGTAATTTTGGTTAATTTTGACATTTCAAGATAGCAATATGTTTTTTCTTTTCTTGAGAAATCCCATTATATTGGCACAATCACAAGCTTGCCTTGCTTGCAAGATAAATAACAAAAAAAAGATGAAAATAGATCAAATGCTAGAATCATTTTATTATCTTAATGATATTTTACTAATTTTGATTAAGTTCTATTTTCATTTGCTTTACATATTTCTTAGATTTCAAAAAAAAATTCAATTATTTATTTACAAATTATTAAAAAAATCTTTAGATATTTTATATATTAAATTTTAATTTATAATAGAAATTAAATTATATTTAAATTTTAATAAAAATATTAAATTGTTAAAAAAATTATGATTGAACAATTTTTAAAATATTAAAATTAATTCCTAACAATTAACAAGATAAATTTTATTAATAACAATTTCATGGAAAATATGCTAGTCCAATCAAGGATGTACATAAAACTATAAATTCATGACAAAAAAATATAGGTAATATATATTCGTTAAAATATTTGATTACATAAGAATAGTTTTCCAAATATTATGAAGTTAATACCATTTTTGAATGTATCATACCTTAAAGGATATTTCGGTAAGATTTATAATTTTTTAATATTAATAAAAAATTAAATGAAAATTAAATAAGAAAATTTAATATTTTAAAAATAAAAAATATTGAGTTAAAGAACTAATGAACTTAGGTGAATAATATAATAAAATGTTCTATAAGAAAAATGCTAAACATGCTAAATGCGAAAAATATGTAGAAGATGGTAAATTAAATATCATAATAAAAATATATACTAAATACAATTTCAATAAACATTTTGTGAGATACAAAATGGCAAATCATCAAGAAATAAGTATACATCAATTTTTAAATAATGTTTATAACACATTAAAAAATATTTTATGCAATTAAATCATGACAAATATGCCAAAATTAAAGAATGAAACATTTGTAAAAATATTTACAATATTAAAAGTGATTTAAATAATTATTGCCAAATGCTTTAGAAATGAACACTTAATTTCCTAGTATTGCCACATCACAAACTTGTTACTATAAACTTTTTGAAACAATTAAGTGATGTTTTATTATTAAAAAAATTAGATAATTTAATATTGGTTCATTATGTCCAATATTTCAGGAAGTTACAAGAAAAATTCAATAAAATATAATCCAAATAACTAAAAGGTCAAATAAATAGATTTATGATTTTAAAAACTTTAAATATAATGATTAATAAAAATTTTCAAAATTATTCAAAAATTGTAATTGAATATTATTAATAAATATGAAACATTGAAAATAAAGTAAACTATTGTTAATAAATTCTGTTAAAAATTTGTGAGAATAATTACAGATTACTTTCCATTTAATGAGATAAAAGAGAATAAAAGAAAAGAAATTTTAGTAAACTATTTCTATGTTTTTGAGAAAACTTTAGCAATATTTTAAGAAAATAATATATAGAAATATAAATTGATATTATAAGCATTTAAATTTTATTTTAAAAATTTCAAATTAAAAAAAAAAGAGAATATATAAAAATATCTTAAAATAATAATATATGTTCCAAAAGGTAAATTTTTATTCATAATTTAATATTAAATATTAAAAACTTAATGCAACTTTCAAGAAAAACTTTTTACGAATAAGAAAGTCATAAATGTTAAAAAACTTTGTTGCATAAAAAATAATTAATTAAAAATATAACTTTCATAGGATTGTAAAAAAATAAAAACATATAAATTTATTGCTACCCTAAAAAAGTACCATAAGTAATTCTAATATTTACAAACACAATAAAAAATTCCCAAAGAAACAAGAACCAAAAACTTTCCATTGCAAATGAAAAATATCAAAGAAATGATAAATTTATAAATATAAATAATTTAACAAAATACTAAAAGAGATATATTTTATATATTAATAATGTTTTCACAAAAAATATTCTCTATATTGATTGCTTGGAGATTTTGAAATGCTAAATAAATTAACAATATATTCTCAAAAAGCTTTTCCTAAGAATTTTAATAAAATATTTTGTAATTAAAAAATAATACAATTTTTAAAAAATTATAAAAAAAAATATTAATTTAAAAAATTCAAATTTACAATTGTCATTCCTTATTTTTGAAGAACAATTTTTTTAAAAACATTTTAATGTAAAACATATGAATAAGAAAGTCTTAATGATTCAAAAGATTTAGATTTTGTAATGGAAGCCAAATAATTTAAGAAATTAAACATGTGGACAAAAATTTTATAATATAAATGAAATAATTCGAAGTTTTGTTAAATTATTTTGTATAGAATAAAAAGATCATAGTTGACAAAAACTATTTAGATTATTCGTACAAAATTTTTAAAAAATTATATTTTATGAAAATATTTATAAAAAGTAATTATTTTGTATATAATTAAGATAAGCATTAAGAAAAGTGCTTAAACAATGAGTTTTTCTATCGATACAATATAATAAATAAGCAATCACTATTATAGAATTTAAATATTTACAAACATGCTCAGTTTACGTAGTACTGGGCTACATAAAACATGCTAAATTTCAATAGAAAAAATAAATAATACATGGCAATTACAAAAGTATACTTCAAATATTTGGTAAATTTACACAAAACATTACAAAGTTGCATGATAACATAAGCAAAAAGGATATCTTATTATTGTAATTAAAACATATAAAAATAATTATGATAGTTGAATACTTAATAATATCAAAAGCCATTAACAACTTAGTTATCAAAGCTATCCTCTATATGAAATTTTAAATAAGCTTGCAAAATAGTTATTTGATTTATAAAAAAATTGTTAAATTGAAAATTATATAACACTTAAATAATTTGTGAAGACAAGCAACAAATTTGTATTATACTCCATATGGAAAGTTCAGTAAGTTTAAAAAAATAGTTTATTTATAATAAAATTATTAAAATAAAATGTATATAACACTTAAATAATTAATGTATGCATGCAAAAAGGTGTTGCAGGCATCTCATCAACAATAACAAGACATTTTTACTTACGTTATTGTGCAACTTTGTAATGCATTGTATAAATTCAAGGAATATTTTAAATACAAAGACTTTATCTAGAACCAAGGTGGATAAATATTGATGTGTAAAAGAATTTTAGGGATGTCTTAGGGTTTCTTGATGTCGAACTTAAATTTGAGTGGGAAAACAATTTTGTTTTGAAAACTTTTACGAATAAGTTGAATTTTTCTCTTTCAAATACTTCAAATTTTACAATTGAAGTGTATACTAATGTATCGTTGAGCTTAGTGAGGAGTAGATTTTGTTGAAGCGAACAATGTGTGACAAGTATTGAGCACAATTTGATGGCTCAACTATTGACTTTTGAGTCTAGAACAACAATAATTCTAGGGTGACTAATCTACAAAGAAATTCATTTTTGAATCTTTAAGGTTATCAGGTTAAACATTTAATTTTGTTGTAATTGTGGTGCATAAAAGTATCAATTTTATATGCATATGTGAATTTTGTTTTAGTTGTATTTCATTTCAGGGTACTTGTATTTTTGAAAATCTTATAACTATTCAAATATTTTTTATATAACTTTTTTTTATTATTATAAATGTTTAAGCACACCCCAACTATTAAGCTCGAATGGCTAAGGTCAAGTCACTCGTACTACCTAGGGGCATGGTCATTAGGCACATCCAATGGCCAAGAACTTGTCAAATCTTAGATGAGTTATGCTTGAGTATTAGTCAAGTCATTTAACTATTGTAGTCTCTGGGTTAATAGGTTCAGTGCATTACTTATGAACCAAGTTAAGAGAAGCGAGTCAGGACATACTCATTAATTGTTTGAAGTAAATCAGGTTAGATAACACTCATAGATTTGTGTTGGCTACATGGGGCATGGCCTCTCAAGAACACTAATGGTAGCCAACCCCAATTGGCTGATTAAAATATGTAGTGTGATATATTATAAGTATAAAATAATTCAACTATTTCAAAATGTGGGATTAAATAAACATTATTCCCAAACTTCAGATTTCTAAACTAATACACATTTTTGTAATGGAATAGTCCATATCATTGCCCATATTTATGAAAAGTTAACTTTCTTTAGCTATTAATCTAGTATAGTTGATCGAAAGGTTGAGAGTCTCTCCTTCTATGTAAACAGTAGTCTTATCATTGTTATTATCCATCTAACTTTCAAATCCAAAGCTCTGGATCTTATCTCACTATTTTTTGATTTTGACCTTTTATCATTTTCCTTGATTTGATGATTACTACTTCGTTTGCTAAATCGGATGGCAGTTGTACTGTCTGCTCAATATGTATCGACTAGCTTTCGAAAAGTAGATTCCAGCAATTAGGGTGCTATTTTTTAAGTTTTTTTATTTCAACTATATAAAGGGATTATTTGTCAAACATTAAAATAATTGAATCAGACTTGAAAGTTTTCATGCAATTTGAAATGAAGTTCAAACAATAAGTAACAAATTTTTATATAATAATTAGAGCTTTGGATTATAGTTAGTCTCTATTTCTCCTACCTTTGTTCATAATCATTATTATATTTCTTGGAAAGAACTACTTCATTCATTAGTAATACCACTCTTGTCTAAAGAATTAAAGGTGTTGGAAAATTTTTGAGAAAAATAGTAAAGTATCGTTGGCATCTCAAGTCCTATGGATGAAACAACAATTTTTAGATTAACTCATAAACAAAACAAATAGAATTAAGATATAACTTTATTAGAGAGCATATATAAAAAAATAATTTAGTTGTTATTTGTGCTTTCATCTACTTAATTAGTTTGTATTGGCACTGAGCTATTGGCTATCATAGTATTTAATAAACTTAGAATATGCTTAGGTGTCATTAAACCCTTTGAATTATTGCAAAAATGGAGAGAACTAAGTGTTAGAATTATTGGTGAGGGTAATCCTGAATTCAAGAGGTGTATATGGGCTATCATATTAGGTATATACTATAATGTTGAATATTAAATTATTTAATTTTTCTATTATTGTTATATTTTCCTTTAGCTTTAGTTTTATAATCATCAAGGGGGAGATTTTTATACCTTTTAATATGATGATAACAAAACCAAGTCTAAGTATTTATTAATACATTATTGAACTTAGTGTTGTTTTAGTTAGATCTCATGAAGTTTTTTAGCAGTCTTCATTTATTAGAGTAAGAACTATAACATAAACAGTGAATATAATTTGATGGCCCAATCTACTAACTTTAGAGCCAAAGATAACAATCTTATGGAGTGGCTAATAAAAAAAGAAAGTCATTTCTGAATTCTTACGATTAGCTTGTTAAAATTTTAATTTTTTCATAATTATGGAAAATAGGGTTTTCATATTTTATGCATATTTGACATTGGCTCAAGTTATATTTTATTTAAAAGCATTTGAGTTCTTGAAAGTCTTATAAATATTTAATTTGTTTTTCTACATAATTTTTTATTATTATAACAATAATATGTTTTTTGTGCACTCTCAACCATAACCCCGAAAGGCTTAGCTCAAATAGCATGTAGCACATTGGGGCACGTGCTTTTGGGACCCTTGCAAGCAAGGAACCTACTCAAATATGAATGGCTCAAGCCCAAATATCGATCAAGTTAGGTTACTATAATGGTGTCTTGATTAATTTATTGAAGGCAATACTTTTGAATAGGCTTAGGTAGAATGAGTCATGACAGATTCTTTAAGCAGATTAAGAAAATCATGTTAAGTTAGACACGTACATGCCCACTATTGACTCGGGTCGTGACTTCCTAAGAACACCTTGGGGTTGTTAACCCATGAGGCTGATTGTAATATGTAGTTGATGTATTATAAGCACAAAATACTTCAACTATTTTGCATTGTGAGGCAAAACAAAAGCTATTGCCAAGCTTGAGATTTTCACACTGGCTGATCATTCATATTCACAATCGAGTAGTCCAGTCACACTCGTATTTATGAATAGTTAACATTCTTCAGCCATTGGTTCAGAACAGTTGATCAAAAGATTGAGAGTTCTTTTGCCAATGTGAACAGTATTGTAATCATCGTTACTATCCATCAAACTTTTGAATCCATCTGCTTAAATCTTAACTTGTCGCAATTAAATATGAACCCTTTATGATTTAAGTTGATCTGATGGTTACCACTCCATTTGTTTAATTGGACTGTAGTTGTACCATCATCTCTGTCCATTAGTGCTAGCTTTCTAAAAAGTAGATTTTTGATGTTGTGTGAGTTATTTTTGGAGTTTTATTTTGTTTTATTTATAAATAGCAATCATTTACAAGATCTTAAAACTATTGAATAAAACTTGGAAATTTTCATGCAAGTATAACTGAAGTTCAAACTGCGAGCAACACATTTTTACGTAATTATAGGAGTTATGGATTTTTATCAATCCCCATGTCTCCCACTTTCCTTCATAATGATTTTTTTTATTTTCTGGTGACATCTTTCATTCAATAGTAGTACTACTACTCTTGTTTAAAAAATTAAAGAGTTTAGATATTTTTGTAAGAAAAAATTGTAAATTTTAAAATTTTTTCATATGGCATGAATTTCTCAAATTTTGGTATCTAATTGGAGCACCAATATATCATTGTCTTAACTCTACCAGCTTTGCTTAAAGGGAGTAGTTAGTAGAAACCAGATAAAAGATTGGGGGTGAATGTGGGCATAGGTTTTAGTCAAACCACTTAAAAATCTTTTGTGCATTTTGTTAATTGTCTAAAAATTTTAATTTATTCATAAGTTTTATACAAATAGCTTTATTTTAAGCTCAAAAACTTTTTTTCAAATTTTTGGAATTAAAAAATTTGTTAAACACACAATTCATCTCTCTTCTCTTATTCATTTTTCCTCACACATTTTACAACAAAAATACACTTACTTTCTTGAGCATGCCAAAACCCTTTATATTCTTGTCCCACCAACTGTTATATCCATATATTTAATCAATTGACTTATCCATTTGACATTAATGTCATTCCAATATTGTTCAGCTATCATGTCTACAAGCAAACCAAGATAACCAATTAGTATGGGACTTAATTAGGTCATTAAAATTACAATATCAAAGTGAATTGCTCATTGGAACAAAAACCTATTTTTGTTTTATGATTACTTACCATCTAAGTTTATGGCAATGTATTTTAATGTAGTGCAAGAAAACATTTGCTAGATATTAACAAGTCAAGCTAGATTTTGAAGTAATTAAAGCACATAGTTGAGCACCCTTTCACTCAAGGAACTTCCTTAAAAGTAAGCTTAATTTCTCCCCCTTTTGTCATCATAAAAAAGTCTTCCAATTTTATGAAATAAATCTTTACTAAGATGCTTTGTTAATGTGTTAACTTGTTGCATGTCGTTAGCAACAAATTAAATGTTTATTATATTTCATTCTACATAGTCCATGATGAAATGATGCTTAAAATCAATTTGTTCAATCTTATTATACTTTATAGCAATTTCAATTAGGAAAAAAGCATTCAGATTTTCATATTTTAGGATAATTGTTTGTAAATGTAATGCCATATCATCCTATTTCCTTTTGAATCCAAAAAATTTTACTAGAAATCCTCCTAATGATATATATTATGGTTCATTTTTTTGCTAAAACAATAGTTCTATATTTTTTTGCTATATCATTAGTTTAAGAGGTGCTAAAAAAGATTAAATGCCTAAAATTATTTTCTTATTTACTCAAGAACCTACATAATCTTTGTAGCCATATACTATGAGATCATGATGTTAGACAATTTTGGGATAGCAAAACCTTAAACACCTTTATTTCAAGAAATTATCAAAATAATCTTTTTATAACTTCTAGATAGAAACCCTTAAGGCTTGACTGAAATTTCTCAAAAAAGTTCCACACTAAGAATATGTCTGGTCTTGTAATAGTCAAGTAAAGAATGTGTCCTTTCATAGTATAACTTGAAATCTATTCGTTTTCCTTTCTCATCTTTATTCAATAGTATGGTGAGGACTCTTAATAGTAGAAATGCATTTGATGTTCTTATGTTCACAAAATTTTAAAATCTAATTTTTATACTTTATTTAAGAATCAAGGTTACCTTTCTTATCCCACTTAACTTTCAATCCAAAGAAATATTTTACGTCACCCATTATGTTCAAGTCAAATCTAACACCTACAAGCTCACTAAATCATTCACGTAAAGTACAAGTTGGTTGATCCAAATATGATACCATCTATATAATCCTCGATTAGGAGAAGTTTATAGCATAGTTCATGATGAACAAAGGCCAATCTACATTCCAATACTAAAATAATGTTTTACTAGAAATCTTCGAAGTATGTTCATAACAGGATCTTTGCTCTTATTACAATTCATATGATTATTTCATTAGCTTATGCACATAATTTTGATGAAGAAAATGTTGTATGCAATCCAACTATCCTACATACTACTTCTCTGAAATAACAACATTTAACAAGTTGAAACTATCCAACATGGCCAAATAAAAAACTCTTTCCTCAAAGCTTCACTTGTATTTTGGGGTACAAATTTAGAAATAGATGCACCATATATAATTTCTTTATAAAGAGAGGTGTTGGTTTGTCCTCCAAAATAGAGCTCACCTAACACTACATCTCGAAGGCGATTTTCATTATATGCGAACTCCTTTGATTCAACTATTTCCTTATTTTGTAAGTCTTAACATATCATTTATATAATTTATGGAAGACCAAGGGTACCTTTCTCATCCTAGTTAACTTGCATTCAAGAGAATAGAAACCCTCATTAAGTTCATCTAAGATCCTACACCTACATGCTTACCAAATCATTCACATAACTCATAGTTTGTTGATCGAAATGTGGTATCATCTAAATAATGTTGGACTAGAAGAATTTAATCAACACAATCCTTGATGAAAAAAATTCTATCTACATTCCCCATCTAAAATAATGTTTGTGTAGAAATCCATAAAGTTTATCATTCCAAGATCTTTATTTGTCTACCAATTTTACTTTTCTAAAATCTTTTGTCTTGTAAATCTACCTCTTTTTTTATGCATAATTTCATGAAACACCACTTGAGTAGATTCCTTTGCAACTAAGTTTTCTTATTAAATAGCTTATGGGTTTATCTATTTGAAGAATATTATGAAGAGACAGCCTCCATTATCTTGGTTTGTAATCTCCAATTCCTATCTACTTACTGATGTATATGCCTAAGTTTACATATTTGGGTTTCTTGTTATTGAAAAGTACATGCAATATTTTTTTATAATTGGTCTCCTAATAAATTTGTTCATACATTTCGATTATTAGAATGGCTTAATCATTATGGCATTATGATTTTGAGATCTTATACCACCAAAGAAAAAGTAAAAGTAGCTACTAATTTTTAATAAGAAGATAAAAATAGTTAGATATATAACATAGAGGAAGCTTAGCATAATTTAATGATATATGTTATAACGATATCAAATAGAATGAACTTTACTACATTTGTCATTATGGCATATTGATAATAAGAAGTTATTGTCATAAGCTAGCTTGGTGATGTGTGGAAGATTAAAAGAAAAATATGTTTAAGTAGAGATGTTAAATTAGACTTAATTGAAAATGAGGTTTTCTACTGCAAAAATTAATATTTTACCAATTAATTGAACATTTTTCTACAAAAACAAATAGTTCAGATATATGATAGAATCATCTAGCTCATGCAGTATGACAAGAACTATTATGTTACATAAGGATTTCAAACTTATATCATACTTTTCTAAAAGGTTGTGTGAAGCATATTATGAGCAAGTAATGATTAACACAACATTGTAGGCTAAAATAGAAGTTAATGAAAGAGAATATTTAAAATAATTAAGAATATATTAAGTCCACGAAAAATAGGTTTTGGATGTAGTTAGGATAAGTATTTGACTTTTAATTAATTTGCTTACAATAATAATAGTTACTGTAGGATAGAGATGACACCTTATATGGTATTATATAATATATTGTACTGTAATCATTATGCTGATATTAAAAAAATTAACAATACCCTTCTTGATATAAATATGATTTTAGAAACTATGAAGGAGATCCACTTAATCAAAGCATGAATTAACAATGAAAAGGTTTACTCCATGGAAGGTTTCATAAGAAAATAAAGAAAGTGGATTGTGAGGATGAGGATCATCTATTGTTAAATGTAAGTCCAATAAAAAGCATTATAATGTTTGGAAAATGAGAATAATTATAGACAAGGAATTTTGTGCCTTTACAAATTAGTGAATTAATTTGTTAGATTATTTATAATATAGTTTTGTAATTATCATTAGCCAGGGAACATAATATATTCTTTCTTTTAGTTTTAATAAAATTTGATGCTAATACTAGTTATATATTTAAACATGATCAAATTAGCATGATGGTGCATCCTTGACTATTTCATAAGGAAAGGCCAATGGGATTAATAACATAGGAATTCAAGAAAACAAAGATGGAGAGCATCCAATGTTGAATGTACAAAGGATAAGTTATACTAACTAGTAGCTACTTGGGAAGTAGAGGAAGAGTTTGAAATTCAATGATTAAATTTTTATACGAAGGGAAGTTTGCAAAATATTAAATAGACTCCAACATTTTTTTAATATTCATTGAATAAATGTAAGTGCATTTAAAATTTGTCTTGAATGCAATTAAATGAAATTTCATGTGTCTATTTTTTTATATTATCACAAATTCTATTATTTTAAAGAACTAATAATATAGATGAGAAGTTAAATATGGTAGAACAAAATTGAAATTAATGTCATAAAAAATACCAAAACCGTTTAAAAATAATATTAAATTTATTCTGAGGTAATTATCAAAGAAAAATAATAAAAAAGACATGATTTTAGAAATATATCATTTATTTAATTAAATAAATAACACTAGGAGTACTTTTTTTTGGAATTGGTTGAAGAACTTTTAGAGGTCATTGGTAATAGAATGTGTAGGAAATAATAATCTTTATAAAGTTTTGGTCAAGATGGATATGTAATATATTAAAAATTATGTACCAATTGAGTAGAATTATAAGAATAAAGCTACTTATCACAAAGATATTATAGTTAGGACTAAAATGGAAAAGTATTATAACGGCTAAGAAGAGGGAGACAAATCAGGTAATTTTGCAAGTGACTTTAAGGAAGGAGAAGCAACAAGTTTCTTGATTATATGATGCTTTTTTGATAAAGGAAGGCTAGTCACCTCTTGAAGGTGGATTTAATTTTCTAAAAAAATTAGTAATTATCCAAGTCAATACGTTTGTCACACAAGACATTTAATATTCTTAATAATACTTTCACTTGTTCTAAAGGTAGTTTTGGAATACTAAAGACAAGAGGCAAATGAGACATTATTTTAAGTGGGTAACAAATGGTCCCACAAATAGATAGAATGGTCCAAAAGTGTTGTAGAACGGAAACTAGCACTATCAAATGATAACGATAGTTTTATGATAATTCATAAAGTATTTGAAGGTTTAATGTATTATTTTACTGACCCCTTGTCATGGTACTTTATTTGAAAATAACAAATTGAAAGAATTAATAATGAATTTGTTAAAGAGAATTCATAAATTTTAGAAAACTGATGCATGTGAACATAAGAGAATTTAAAATGGAAGAGGAGTTATGATTTGAATTTACGAAGACATTTATTTTAAATTAAAGTTTAATTATTTGAATTTTATTTTGATTATATGTTTATCTTTATTGAAATCACTCATAAAATGTGGAAAATTAAGTCTTATTTAAATTAATCATCTTAAAATAGTATTAAGATTCTAAAATCTTGATCTTATCTTTACCATCCAAAAATCATTTTATTTCTATGATACCGTTGAAAATTATCTTTCCAAAAAGTGTATTTTAATTATAACAATAAGTTTGTAAAAAAAATAATAATATAGTTAAAACAAAAAACAAACATTTTACTAAAAAAACTAAAAGTATTTGTTAGTACTAGTGCTTGAATAAAGCTAATAACGTTTATCATGTTGATAAAATAACTCTCAATCCTATCCAACAATTTTGATTCATTCATAACTCAAGAATCCAAACATAACTTACATCCAGAGCACAACATGGGGGAAACAAAGCCAAAAAATGCAAAATGTTCAAGGTAAGAAAGCTCTAATAAAGCCATAATAATCAATTATTTATTCAATGTAAGACTAAAAAAATTTGAATCCATTTCACACCCATACATTTAAAATTGTGGGAGCGTTTTTTATATCCAATCAAACAATTATGTGATCAAATGATTCTATTCTCCTCACTTTTAAAAAATCTTATTTAGATCCTCATATCCAACCACACAAATTTGAGATCTCACAGTCCATGTTTTATCTACACATAAGAGCTAAATCTAATAGTGAAATCATGATTTAGATTTATCAGATCAAATCAAATCATAATTTCGAAATTTTTCTTTTAATCTTATTCATCCACTTGAGATGTTTCCACAATCAAATGGTCTAACAGACTTCTTATCGAGTGGCTTTTATGTAGTCAGTCTTTTTAGTTGTTTGGATTTTTATAATTTATTAATTAAAAACTATGTTAGATTTTTAAATATAAATAATAATAAGTAGTTGGTTAATTTTCCAAGTGCTTTTAGTTAATAAAAATATTTATAAATAGGTGAATTCTTGAATAGGATAGACTGATAAAAGTCTTACAAAATCTAAAGAAAACTTTTCACGTCATGATATTCAAACATTTAGTTGTCAATGCTCATTTACATTTTCATATGAACATGCTTCAATCATCAAACTAATAATCTCTACTTTCTTCTTAAATAAGCTAAGTTCTCAATTTCCTTTAATTAAAATTGCTTTAATTAAAACACTTATTTCTCAATAAGCATTCATCAAGAATAAGATTTTTTTATTAATTTACATTTCGTGTCATCGAATTATTTTGTTGTATTGCATGTTTATTAAGTTACATGATCGTAGTAGTATTTTTCTATTTTTTATTAGGATTTGACTCTTTTCGAAAAATGCCTTATATGAATAAGAATAGTACCTCAATTATATCTAACTATGTTGGACTTAAAATGGTTTGTGATTTCAATTCTAATAATTAAAATGAAATATTATGTATTACAACATTGGTAAACTAATTCCAACTAAAATAATATATATATATATATATATATATATATATATATATATATATATATATATATATATATATATTGTACCAATAAGATTTCAAAAATTAAGTTTATAAAATTAAAATAAGGTAAACAAATATATAAAAAAATTTAAAAGCAATCCTAAAACTTTAAATTTTTATAAGGATCATCCAAACAAAGAAGGTATAGATGAAATTATGATTGGTGTTAAACATTAGTCTTTCATAACCATTGTCCATTATAATAAAATTTAAGCCATGCATTACACAAGATAGCATAAATAACAAATTTTGGTAATAGTTAGAAAGAAAGAATTAAATTTATTTGAAAAACATTATATAAGTCTTAGATCATTAGATATTGGCATAATTTGAACATAATAAGCTTAAAAAAAAATTATTAGATGGTTGAATATTTAAAAAATAAATTAATTTTTTAACAATTTATTAAATATAGATTAACTCTCTTTAAGTGATGACAAAGTGGAGTGGAATAGAAATTGAATGATGGAAATGATCATAAATTATTTGGGATCATTAATGTAGCCTTGTGTACATGTAAAGAAGCATACTTTAATTGTTATGCATTTCATTTCTATAAATAATTTGTGGTTTAATGAATTTTATTAAAAGTTTTGTTACCATCAAGAAAGAGAGATTATTGGGTTGACCCATTTTCTTAATGTTTTGTTTGATGATCATAAACCCTAAGTATTACTAATGAATTTTCTTAAATAAATTTAAAATTTTAGATAGATGATACATCTATTCAAGGTAAACTTTGAAAAGAAAGGAGAGCAAAGGTGAAATTTGTTGATGATCATTTTTGTGAGATTAAAAATAACTAAAAAATATTTTGAATACTTAATAAAAAATAAAATAAAAAGGAATTTTAAATTTTTTGATGATCTCCAAGTCGATAAATTTTCCTTTAATATTTAATGTTTTAACATATTTTTTAATTTTTGATATTTAAATATGCCAATATCTAAATATAAACGAATTTCAAAGTCGATAAATTAATAAGCTATTAAGGAATGATACATTTCCAAGATATAAAGATGTTCGATATTTAAATATGCAAATATCTAACGTTTCAAGATATAAAGATGTTGTAACGTATTTAAATATGCCAATATCTAATTATAATAGAGAGGAATGTTAAAACATAAAACAAACAAAAATTTCAATATTGAAATATGTGAATTTAAAAATCAAAAACTTAACTCCAACCAACTCTTGCAAACTTTATGTCACTTTGAGTTGCTTATAGTATTGATTTAAAAAATTTTAATTATTTTAAGTTTTAATGGAGACTTATTTAATATTAAAATAATAATTCTCATTCTTATTGATTAATTAATTTTGAAATTTTTAGTAATTAAAAAAAATGTATAATAAAGACAAAATAATTGTAGTTTGATCTTTATCAACAAGATTTACAAATTAAATATTCATTCATCTTAAACCTCTTATTTTCTAAGTACTTTGGCATGTTTTGTGAGAATTTTATTTGCTCTAAAATTTTTGATCAATAATGTCATACTAAAACTCCTCATCTTGTTGAATTACAACTTTCCCTTAAAATTTATCTTATCTTCTAAAATGATTTTCCATGATTTTATTACATTAATTCAAAACTCCTATTCATCTCTTATCTGAACTTTACAATGCTTTTGTTTGGTTATTTTATATTACTTTAATTTGTATCTTTTCAACTTTAACATATATATTTGTTATACATCAAAGCAATACTATATTAGTATTTTTACTTGTTTACTTTCATAATTTGTAGTTATTCTAAATAAGGAAAGATCAAGAATAGACAAAGTTCATTGCATTTGGCTCGATGAGGTTCGTCGAGTTAAATTTTCTTTTATCATACGTTTATCTGTTCTATTTACATTGTTAGTTTTTAATAATTTTAAGCAAGGTTTGATTAACATTGAATGAACGTCGTTGGAGTTGTCATGATCAGCTCTAACCATCAAAATATTTCTTTTTTTTATCTCTTTAGGTTTTTTGCATTCTTTGCAAGACATTAATTTTTTACCTAATTGTATTAAAAAAAATGTTGCACTCAATCTCTTTGGTATCTTGGAACGCAATTTTGTCATACACTATATCTCATTCCATCAAATTTTTATTTTGAATTGATTATATTAATTTGAAATACTAATTGTCCGACTCTATGACTTTAACATCGCTTTAATTTAATTATATTACTATGGTTGCTCTTTTCTTACTAACAAACTTATTATAAATTTAATTAATATTAGAATAATAATTTTTTATTATTATTCTAATATTAAATAAAGATATAATAAATTTGATAATGAGAAAAATATGTTAATGCTTTTTTAATTTGATATTACAGAATAAGTCAAAACTATGTTTTATCTAGACATATCAAATGTCATTAGGACTAACTACAATGAGCACTTTGAAATTAAATATTTATTTTTTTATATTTTTTTAATAATACTGAGGAGAACAAGCCTAAAATACTCAATTATCAAATTAAGCATGTATGAAATGTACAATAAGGCATTATAAACTAAAAAATAGTAAAATTGTAAAAATGTAAATGTAATTAACTAATTTCTTATAGGTCGTTTATACGAGTTCAATGATTTTTCTTTCATCAATGTTGGATGTTATCTAAAAATACTAAAAATTCCTAAATTAATGACAAAACATAATAATATTTTATTATTTTATTAATAGTTTTATATATATATATATATATATATATATATATATATATATATATATATATATGTATGTATGTATATCAAAATTAAATCAATTTAAAATAACCAAATAAACATAATGTCTTAGACACATGAAAAGAGAACTATAGCTTCATAGAAATATTGCCAATTCTAAAGAAAAAATATGAAGAAATAAAATAATTTTATGCAAAGTTACACTCCAAGATACTAAAGAGAACGAGTGCAATAATTTTTATCATCAAATCATATACAAATATAACTTTGTTTGTTAGGCATGCCAATATTCTCAAAAAAATGTGTAAAGAAAATATTTAATTCAAAAAAGCTCAGTAAGGCCTGTCTAAAAACATTTGTTTTGTATCCACCATAGCTCATTAAGAATTATTATGAATTAACAACCTAAATAAGAAAAATAATGAAATTTTTATTTTAATATTAAGTAAATAATTATTATCAGGAAAGTGGGAAAAATTTAAGCAATGTTATCGAACCAAATAAAAATGATACAAAGGTCATATAAGAGGAGACTAAGAAATTTTTTCTAATATAACCATATAAAAGAAAAAAATTCAAAAAAAAGATATGTTATATTACAACTTCAATACATATTATACCAATATTAAAAATAGGTCATTATTATTTAGGCTTTTTTACTTTGATAATTTATAATTAATCTAAATCAAGTATTCTCTATGAAAATAGTTAGTTTCAAATATTGGGGTGAGCTCTATCTCATTAAATATTTATTTCAACATTTTTAAACTAGTAGCGTTACTTTTGTAAGATTTAAAAGTTATTTTGTTCCATACATAATTTAGTGATTAAGGATGTTTTACTTCATCTCATAAGTGTCCTTCAAGAAAGCCCTCATTTAATTAATCTCATTTTCTTAAAAGTCCTAACATTCATTTTGTTATATTACTATCCAAACTTAATTCTTCTCTCGTATGATATTAAAATTGTTAAAATTTTGTTATGTCATATTGCATTAATATTTCTTAATATAACATTATTAAAATTTTTCATAATATTGTTATAATAATTTTTTATTATTTATGCTTTTTTTAATTTTCTAATTTCTTGTTTTCTAAATGAGTTCCAATCAAAACAAAGCAAACTTTTATCGACACATTTTGATGAGCCCTATCATGTTGCATATTTATTTTAGTATTTTTAAATATTTTATTTTTAGATATTTGGCATATTTTATAGATATTTTCATTCAAAAATGATTTTAAGTTCGAGGATGCTGCATTAAATCTCCTTAGTATCTTCGAAGGCATCTTTCCTAACCAATTGGTATAATTTCTTGAAATTTTCTCTGTGGTTTCATTATTGTACTACATAACTTAAAATGTTATCTTATTTGAACCTCAAATAACTTTGACCTGGTTTTAGCAATGCTTTTATTTATCTCATTACTATTTTCCATTTTTTTCAAGTGTTATTAGATATTTTGAATCATAACTATTACGACGATTGAGGATGCTACACTCGATGACATTATAATCTTAAAATTAGAATTTCCAAAAAAACATTATCTCATTTTGTTAATTTTTTCATTTTTATTTGGTTATATTGTAAAGAAACTCTGGGTCTAATCTTGTGTGACATTTATCCTTTGAATTTCTTATATTATATTAATTCAATTTTTCCTTTTTCAGCATTATTAAATATTTACAAAATATTTAAATAAAAATTTATTATTATTATGATTACTTAAAATTATAACTCATATTAATTTTGAATGACCTAAAATCAAGATGAAGCAAATGTCTTTGGAAATGTCTCAATCTACCTAATGTAAATTATTTTTCATCTTTATTTTCTTAAATATTTTAATTTTGAAGGGTTTTGTACACTTTATAAGATATTTTAGTTTCTAAAATATTTAACGATAGATGAATTAATACTCGATCTATTTAGTATTTTAGATTGGAACTTCCCACAAAACTAATCTTCTTTCTACAAATATTTCGTCTGATTTTATTATTTTTCTTTATAACTTAAAATATCCTCCTATCCAACCAATATATTCCTTTGTTATGGTTACATTATAATGCTTTAATTTATCTAATTTGAACCTTCTTCTATATTTCTTTATTATCAAAACAATTTTTTTTATGCTTATCTTCTTTATTAATTGGTAGCAATTTTATGTGGGTTCCAATTGAGATCAATTCATTTTAAAAGAATTTTTCATAATTTAAGATATACTTCATTTTATCATTTTGATATATTTTATAAGATATTTCAATTCAAATATGATATAATGAATGAGCACATAATGCACAACCTCTTTAGCATCTTGAAATGCTATTTTGTTATATAATATATGCCTTATCTCTAATTTTTTTTTATTTTGATACATTCCTATACAACTCTAAATCTTCTCTCAAATAGCCTATACATTACTTTTGTTTCTCATATTGCATTGATTCAATTTATCTCATTGAAACTTTAATATACTTTCTCTTAATATTGAAATAATAATTTTTTTAATTATGCAAATTCTCTTTAGCAGTTCATAGAAATTCCAAATTAGGTCTAATTAATAAAAAAGAAATTTTGTTGGAAAAATTTAAAAGATTTCTATTCAATTAAATCTTCATTTCTATGTTTACATAATTTTTTTGAAGTAATTAGAAAATTTTATGAGATATTTCCACCCTTAGCATACCTAACTACTAGGAATGTTATACTTGAAGTCCTTAATATCTTGGAATATAACTTTGATAAAACATTTAGCTCATTTCTTAAAATTTCTTTGATTTGGTTATATTATTATGGAACTTTAATTCTGTACTCGCGTCACTTTTACATTTCTTTTATTAGGATATAATATATTGCTTTAGTTGATATCATTTCTTCTTTACTATATATTTATTAAATTTAAAAAATATTATTTCCAATAATTATTTTTTATTTAAAGTAATTCAAAGTGATGTTTGATTGAGGCTAAGCAACTTCATTGGTTTCGACTGAAGGAGTTCTATCTTGTTGGAAATTAATTTTTCTAAATTTTAAGACATTTTTCTTTCTAGGGTATGGTATACTCTATGAGTCATTTTTATTTATACTTGATTTGGTGATTGAGGATATTTTACTTGTTCATTGTATCGTGTAATGTAATATTCTTTTGTAATTTATTTAATTTTTTCACATTTGTTATTTCAATATTGTTATACTCTTATGTAACAATAACTCTATTATTGTCTAGCTTTTGCATCACTTTTCATTTGGTTATATTATATTGCTTTCAAATTATTTTATTTTTTAACATTTACAAGTTTTATCTAATTAAATTTTCTTTTTAATATTTTATAATATTTTGTTTCCTCATTTTTCTACATGCATTTAATGAAGTTCTAATTTATATCATATTTAATTGTTAAGGATGTTCAACTAATTCTCATTACTTTGATATAATGTGACTTTTTGTATATAATTTATGTAAAATATTAAAATTTTTCAATCTAATTTGGTTATAATATTATGTAAACCTAAATCTAATGTCATGTGAGCAAATATAATGCTTTAATTTGTTATATTACATTAGTTCAATTTTAAAAACTTTTATATTTAACATACATTTATTTAATATTAAAACAATAATTTTTTTTCTTTACACTTCTTTTTACATCGATTTTTCATAGGAAACCACAACAAGTTCTTACTGAGGTGAAACAAACATCGTTATGATTACATAAATCAGCTCTATGAAACTCTAATCTCCTATAATGTGAATTTAGTATTAGTGTTATTATGTTATATAACATTATGTTAGATTCATTAATATTTATAGTTGTTTAAATCTGTAATTTTCCATAATTATAAATGTGCTTCAATTGAGATGAAACAATTATTATTAGATTTATCTTTATAAGGTCTATCAAATTATATATTCATTTCTATATTTTTAAATATTTTTTCATTATTTTCACATTATTTATAATATATTTTTATTCATATCCAATTTGATGATTAAGAATATCACATTCCTTAGTAGCTTGGATTATAAGCTTCTCTTACAATTTATTTTATTTGGCCAAACTTGATTTGGTTATATTACCATGTAACACTAAATGTACTATTATAGGGTGACCTTTAAATTTATTTTCTTTGGTTATAGTTCATTGCTTAAATTTGTTTCATTTTAGTAATGTTGTGTATTTACTATATTTTGAAGTACTAATTGATTATTATTTTTTGTTATTCACTTTGGTAACATGTAGTCGATCCAAGCGAGTTAGATTAAGATGAAGAAAATGTCATTGGACTTGTGACAATCAGCTATATTTAATTAAATATGCATTTTCATATTTTTAAATATTTTCTCTCTTATGGATATGGGATACTTTGAGGTTTTTTAAAAAGTATCTAATTTGATGATCAACAGGTTTAACTCCATCTATTTAAAATATTACAATATAATTTTAGTAATTTGTAAAAATTAAAAAATATAGTCTGATTGAGGAAAAATTAAAACTATATACATGTCTTAAAGCACTCTATCTAATTAAAAATTTATTTTTAAAATCAAAATATTTTTTGTTTTCCAAGGGTTTAGCATGTCTAACGAGATATTTCAATTTGTACCAGATTTGATGATCAACGATGCCATTATCAATAACCTTAGTATCTAGTAACACAACTTATTCATATCATTTATCTCATTTCTTAAAGAGTTTTCCTTTGATTTTATTGTATTGATACAAAGCTGCAATACCCTTATCATGTTTCTTTTACATCACTTTGATTTTTTTATTTAACCTGGGTTAAATTTAAACATTTCTTCTTTAATATATTTATGTAAAGATTTAGAATTTTAATTTCTTAATATTTATGCTAATTTAATTTGATATTTCATCTAAATTTATTGAGGAACATAATTACATTTGTTTTGTTTCCATTGATTCTTATTAAGTATAACTACTAATTATAAAAGTTAATAAGTATGAAACATAAAATAACCAAATCGATGTTATGTTATCGTCACACAAATGGAGAAGTGGAGTGTCATAGTAATAAAGTAAAATCTATGAAAATAATTTGAAAAAATGACATAAATTATTGTAAATTGCTATATTCCAAGGTACTAAGGAGATTCATGGTGAAATCCTTAATCATCAAATTATGTATGCTAAAATTTCTCAACAAGAGTACCAAACCAAGTAGAATTAAATATTTAAAGATAATGAATACAAATTTGTATAAATGTCATCAAGATAATCCCAAAATGTTTGTTTCATCTCGATCAAACATTGTTTTGAATTTTTGTAAATAACAAAAATAGATAAACATAAACAACTAAATCAATGCAAAGTAAAAGTCATAAAGGAGGGCATTTCAAGTTAGAAAGTAGTACAACAAAATGAAATTAAAAAATATATATATCAGATAAATTGCATTACAAAGTTGATTTCAAAGGTATTAATAAGATTGAGTGCAACAACTCTAATCATCAAATCAGGTGTGAATTGAAAAGTCTTTGAAAACAAGTCCATCTTAGAAAATAAAATTTTTAAAAGTATTAATTAAATATATAATTAGATAAAAGTTGTTGAGATAACTCCAACATTTGGAATTATTGTAGACTACAAAATGAGTTTAAAATTAATAATTATAATCTATTCTTTTAACTTTATGCAAACTTTATGAAATGGTGAAATGAAATAAATTTAAGCACCAATAGATATTCAAATCAAAGTGATGCAAAACACACACACAGGAGGAGAATTTTAGTTTTATGTTAATATAATGAATTAAAAGTTAAACTTTGGAATGAACGAGAAACTTTTATGGTAAGGAACCTTTCTAAGATGCTAGATAGATCGAGTGTAGCATATTTAATCTTCTAATCAAGTATAACTAAAAAAGGTTTTGTAATGTTTGCCAAAACTTGAGAAAATAAAATAATTTTTAATATAAGTATAAATATTTATTTACATAAAGTATATCAATATGAGCGCAACGTTATTTATCTTGACTTTATCATTATTTTTCTTAGAATTACTATGAATTACTAAAGTTGAAAAATACAAATATTAATAATTTTTTTTAATATCACTTAAATATATATTAAATGTGAAATCAAAAAAATTGTAGTAAAGTAATATAATGAAATCGTTGTGGCATAAATGTCACATCAAATAAGATTTAGAATTACAGTATAGCATAGAATAATCAAAGTGAAAAATTAAAACAATTGAGATAAATTGTAATGAGAAATTTCATTCCATGACTCTAAAAAAAATCAAGTGTTACACCATCGATCACCAAATTTTGTACAAATTGAAATGTCCCATAAGGCTTTGCATAACACTATAAAACAAAATATTTAAAAATATTAAATAAATATTTAATTGGATGATGCTAGTTGATAAGCATGCAATGGCATTTTTTCATATCCATTGGACATCGTTTAGATTATAACTAATTACTAAAGAAAACAAGCACAAATAAAAAAAAATTAAATACTAGGTAGATATATAATCAAATTGAAATGAGATTAATTAAAACAATCGAAATATAGCCAAAAAAAGACAATGTGAAAGGAACACAAAATAGGATTTTGAGTTATATAGTAACATTAAAAAAAAAGCAATGCAAGAAATGAGATAACTTTTACGACAAAGTTGTGTTCTAAGATACCAAGGAGAATGATGGTAGCACATCACCAAATCAATATTAAGAAAAACTTTCTTATAAGGTGTCTAAACCATAGAATGTAAAATATTTAAAAATATAAAATTTTGTATTTAATTGTATTGAGATTTTCAAAGTGCACGTAATGTGGTTTCTTTTTCTTTCATTTGATCGTGTTTGTAAATACTACAAATTATCAAAATGAATAAGCTTAAATAAGAATAAATACTAATTTTGGCATTTAGTAAATTTAAAATATAATTGAAATTAGATAAATTGAAGAGATGTAATTTAAATAAATTGAATCACTGTAAAGGTCACATGAGAAAAGATTTAGAGTTGCATAGTAATTAAATCAAATCAAAGTAAAACATTTCAAGAATTAAAAAAGTTATATTGGTAAAGTTTAATTCTCAGATACTACGCAAATAAAGTGTAACATTTTTGGCTGTAAAATCATGCACAAACAAAAATTTCTTGAAAATTTTGCCAAAACCTAGCAAAAAAAATATTTTAAAATATTAAAATAAATATTTAATGTCATAAAGCTTGTTGAGGAAAATGAGATAAATGTTATTTTAAAGTTGTATTCCAAGATATTAATGGATCAAGTGCATAATCATAGAAAAAGGTTCAAATGAAAATGAATCATTAAATGTGCCAAAAGCATAAAATATTCTTATTTATTAATGTGAAAACGAATTTTTAATATGACAGACTTCGTCAAAATGAACCCAACGATGTCAGTTTGGTCTTCATTGGACCTTGTTTAAATTTAGTACAAGTTCCAGAAACTAAAAAAGAAAAAATATGAATAAACTATAATTTTAATTTTAATCAAATTTATACTACAACATAAAATAGGCAAATTGAAAAACTAAGGTATAACAAAAACACAATGATGTAAAAGTCATATGTAATTTTGAGTTAATAGTAATATAGCAAGATGACAAAGAAAAAAAAGAAAAAAGAAATAATAAATTATATAAGAATATTAAATTCTTGAGCTTAAAGGAGGTCAAGTGTAAAATAGTTGATCATTAAATCAGGTATGAATCAAAATAACTACTAAACTATGACAAAGCAATATAAACACTATAAGAGAGAGGATTTAGAGAAACACCATCATACAACAAAAAAATGGAAAGATTTGAATAAATGAGATATGATGTACAAGGAAATTATTTTCATATATGTTAAAGGGACTGTGTGTAATATGATCGTTGGTCAAACTAGGTGCAAATTAAAATGACTCACAAAGGGTGCCAAAACGCAAGAAGATAAATATTTTAAAATATATAAACAAATATTTAATTAGATAAAGCTCATTAAAATGATTATATTGATATTTGTTTTCTTTCTCATTTTGACCTTATTTAAAATTACTGTGAATTGTCTATTGTTATATCATAAATGATAAAGAATTATTGTTTTAATATTATTAAAATATATAATAAAGTTGAAGTAGAATAAATTCAAGTAAAATATTATAAACTAATTAAAGTGATGTAAAGGTCACATGAGAGGAGATTCAGAGTTACATATTAATATAATCAAATAAAAGAAAAAAATTTAAGAAAATGAGATAAGGTGTAAGAAAAGTTTCCATTACAAGATAATAAGGAGATCAAAGGCAACATGCTCAATTTTAAATCATGTAATACTCGAAATATAATTTAAAATTATCAAAAAGAGATTTTAGTTAAACAAAAATATAGTGATCTAAAAGGAACATGAAAAGAGATTTCAATTACATAAAAACATAACAAAATTGAAGAGAAACATTTCAAGAAGTTTGTGTAAATCATGTGACACTAAATTTGAAAGACACTGAAAATTGAGGATAACAACTTCGATTGTAAGTCATGTATCAATTGAAATGGCTTGTGTAGTGTTCAAAAATCTAAGAAATTTTTCTGAAATAAAATAGAAAATTGGAACAAATGGTAAAATTGTACATGAATGATACTTTTAAACTAGAAATGATATCAAGTCTAATATCTTCATTTATCAAATCCTAGATGAACAAAAATGCCACTTCAAGCATAACGAGATCAAAGAAAATAAAATATTTAGAAATATCGAAGAAAACATTGTTATAAAAAATATTGATTAAAAAGAGTGTAATGCCAATTTTCCTTTGATCATAGCTCATTTGAAATTACTATATGATACTAAAATAAATAAACAAAATAATAATATTTGGTTATTTTAGCATTAAATAAATTTTTATTTAAGCAAAAAAAGTTAGATTAAATTAATGTAATATAGCCAAATCTAAGACATGTAAGGTTCAAAGGTAGTGAGAGTTAGAGTAACATAATAATAAAACCAAATCAAAGAAAAAATATCAATAAATAAGATAAATTGTATGGTTAAAATACTTTGCAACACCTTTAGGAGATTGAGGGTGTCATTGTCGATCACTTAATTAGTATGAATCAAAATGACTCAATAGGCATGCCAAAAACCTAGAAAAAAAATAAATTTTTAGAAATAATTGGTGGGATCTTCATTTCATAGAGCTCTTTAAGACAAGTCTAGTGGCATTTTTTCATCTCATTCAAACAGTGATTTGAAATACAAATATACAAAATTAAACAAACTTAAATAGTATAATATTTTTTTTATAAATGTATAGTAAAGCTCGAATGAGATAATTTTTAAAAAAGTAATACAAAAAAATTAGATCAATACCCTTACGCAAGAGAAGAATAATAGTTTAATAGTATTATAAAAAAATATTTGAAGAAATGAAATAAAGTATATGTGAAAAGATCTATTCCAAGATATTAGGAGATCAAGGGCAACTTTCTCAAACATCAAATCTTGTATGATTCAAAATGCCTTGCAAACAAGTCAAAACCTTCAAAAAATTATTTAAGCCCACAAAAAATTAATATGTATTTGGAAAGAGCTCATTAAGATTATTTAAACAACATTGATTCTTTTTATTGGACAATATTTGGAATAACTATAAATTACAAAAATAAATAATCCTAACTATGGTCAAATTATTACTTTAATATTAATAAAAAATATATCAAGGTTCAAATGAGGGAAATTGAAGCAAAGTATATAACAAAATCTGTGCAATGTAAAAGTTATGTGAAAAGAAGATTTTGAGTAACAAATAAATATATCCTATCAATAGAAAAATTTTGAAGAAATGGGATAAATATTTTTGGAAAGTTGTACTCCAAGGTCTTAAGAGATTGTAATGTAACATCATAAAACCTCAAATAAGATATCAATTGATGTTCTTGTGAAGTATCCCCAAATGCTAGAAAATGAAACTTATTAACATATAAAAATGAAGTTGTTATAGGCTAGAGTTCATTGACAACAATCCAATGACATTTCCTTTATTTTGATTGGACCTCATTTTGGAAACACTACAAATTACAAAAATAAATAAACACAAATAATATTATCCAATTATTTTAAGCTTTAGAAGATATTTATTAACCCTAAATTAAAATGAATCTAAGATAATAATATAACAAAATAAAAGTGAAGCAATGCTTACACAAGACAAGAATAATTGTTTCATCATAATATAGCAAAATTAAAGAAAAAGTTTTCAAAGAAAGTGGTAATGTATACGATTAAATTGCATTCCATATTAGCAAAGAGATCTATTGTAGCAACCTTGATTCTTAATTAAAATAAAAATTGATGTTCACTTCACAACATCCTAAAACGATAGAAAATAAAATATTTAAAAATATAAAAATGAATTTTTAATTCAATAGAGTTGTTCGGGTTAAGTACTGTAATGTTCGTTTTATCTTCATCGAACAACATTTGGAATTACCATAAATTTCAAAAGCAATTGAACATAACGATTAATAATTACTATTTTAACATTTATTAAATATATATTAAAGTAGAAAAAAAGTTAAATTGATGCAATGTAATATAAGAAAATAAAAGCCATGTAATGGTCACATTACACGAGAATTATAGCTTCAAGATTGTACAACCAGATTAAAGAAAATAATTTTAGAAAATGAGAAATATAGAAAGTGAAATTTGCAAACCAAGATGTATAAGAGATGGAGTGTTACATTATCAATCAACAAATCAAAATGAATTAAAGCAACAAAAAGTATGCTAACTTTCTAGGAAAAAATATTTTAAAATATAAAAAATTAAATAATTTAATTAGATATAGCTAATGAGATTAGTTTGATGATGATCATTTGGTCTTGATTAAACCTTGTTTCAAATTACGTGAATTGAAAAAAAATAAGTATATAAAATGGAAAATTATTTTGTTAATATTAGAAAATATATGTTATGGCTAAAACAATATAAACTGAAGAAAAGTAAAAGAACCAAATTATTGTGATGTCAATGTCACATGATAAAAAATTTAGGTTACCTAGTAATATATTATAGTAAAAGTGAACAATTTTAATAAATGAGATAAATTATATAAAAAAAGTCTTTTGTAAGACGAGACAAATTTTGCCTTCTTCATCACATTATACTAGATTTGGAGTTATTGGAAATTGCCAATGATAATAACCATAAATAATAGTACATTTTTTTATTGTCATGTAAATAAAAAGATAAGTTTATATCAGTTAATTTCATATTATAACTAAATAAATGAGATGTAAAGGTAATGTAAAAGAAGTGTTAGAGCTTGATAGTAATATAAACAAATCAAAGCAAAAATGCAAAAATGAGATATGTTGTACAAGAAAACAAATGAAGCATCCTTGATGACTAAATTTGATATGAATAAAAAACCCATATAAAGGTTATCATAATAACACAAGAAAATATTAAAAAATATAACAATCAGTCAAGGGCAACATTATCTTTTTCTTCTTAGCCAACCCTTGTTTTAAGATTTATTTGATTATAGAAGCAAATAAGCATAAATAATAAGTAATGTTTTTGACATTTAAATACTTTAAATTAAATTTTAAATAAGTTTAATTAAGATAATGTAATATATTAAATTAAAAAAATTTTCAAAGGACGCAAAAGAAGAAAATTAGAATTATTTTATGATATAACAAAATAAAAAACATTTGAAAAAATGATATAAATTGTAACTAAAAATTGCACTCCAAGATACTAAGAAAACTAAGCACAACATCCTTAATTATCAAAAATGGTGCAAAACAAATGCATCATAAAAAATGTAAACACAGTATAAAATAAAATATTTAAAGTAAATAAATAGAATATTTAAATGGAAAGAGACTATTAAGATACATTAAAATATTTCATAAGCATAAAAATAAGTTATCATTTTAATACAAAGTAAATGCATAATAAAGCTAGAATGTGATAAAATGAAGCAAAGAAATGTGAAAAAATCAAAATAATATGATGATCAAATAAGAGAAGAATTTGAGTCTCATAGTAATATAATCAATGAAAAGAAAATAATTCAAACAAAATGAGACAAATTATACATGAATGTATTTTTTTTTATACTAAAGAGATCAAGTGTGACAACTTATATCATCAAATTTGTCCAAATTCAAAATGTCTCATAAAATATTAAAAACATATTAGAAAACAAAATGCTTTAAAGTATAAAAGTAAATATTCTATTGGATTGAGTATGTTGGGACAAGTCTAATGGTAGTAGCTTGATCTCCATGGAAACTAAATTGAAAATTATTAAGAATTACAAAGAAAAATTAAAAAATAAAAAATATTATTTAAATATGATGGAAATATATATTAAAGTTGAAATAAAATAAAAACAATCAATATAATTTGACAAACTCTATATATTCGTCACATGATTTAAGAATTAGGGCTTCATAGAATTATAACTAAATCAAAGAGAAAGAGTTAAAATGATATAAGTGGTACAAGATTAATGCACTCAAAGATATTGAGGATGTCAATAGTAAGATTATGGATTGTCAAATTAACTACAAGTTTAAATTGACTCATAAAGAATGTTAAAACACTAAAAAGTTAAGTATTTTAAAATAAAAAATTAACTAGATACACCTCATTAGAATCAATCTAGTAAAGTTTTTATTAGTGAATTACAAGTGAAGGAAATCATAAGCAATAACAAATTATTTTTTTATATTTAGCAAAATAAAATAAAGATGAAATTATATAAAATAAGGCAATGTAATATGTCCAAATAATAACAATGCAAATGTCATGCGAGAAAAGACAGAGTTTCCTCATCACATAATAAAGTTAATAAAAAATATTGAAAAATGAGATAAATTATATGATAAGATATTTAAAAAATAATATAAAAATGAATACTTAATTTGATAATGGTAATGGAAACTGCTCCAATGACTTTTTTTGCCTCGATTGGACCTTGTTTAAACTTATAGCAAAATAATAAAAAATATAATCATAGTAAGCTCAATTATGATAAAATAAAGCAATAAATCATAACCAAATCAATGTGATATATAGATCACATGAGGGAAATGTTATAATTATAATGTAACTAAATTCACATAAGAAGAGATTTTTAGTTTAAGGAAATATCATATGGAATTACAAAACTACAAAACTAATTAAGGAAATATCATTTGGACTTTATTTGGAATTTCTATTAACTACCAAAATAATTAAGGATAAATATAATAAATTATTATTTTAATAATAAGTAAATATATATTAAAAATAATATAAATTGAATTAATTAAATTGGAAAATTAATATTGATATATTAGTCACTAAGGGGACTTAGCATTACAAAGTAACAAAATCAAATAAGGCAAAAAAATTTAAATAAAAAGGATAAACTGTGCTATGAAAATAGTTTCGCAAAATTCAAGGGAGAAGTTCTATTGCAACATCCTCGATCATTAAATTAGTAAGGAATGAAATTGTCTCATAAGGTATGTCAAACACTAAAAATCAAAAAAAAATTAAATAATAAAAATTAACGTTTGCTGTTAAAGAGCTCATTGAAATAAGTCTAGCTATGTTTGTCTCTTTTGATTAGCTATTTTGGAATTACCACAAATTCTAGAAGTGTTTGATTGAGCTTCTTATGGAAAGTGAAACAACTATATTTCGTCTCCATTGAATATTATTTAGAAATACTACAAATTGTAGAAGTAAATAAACTTGAAAAATAATTACTTAATATTTTAATGTTAACTAGAGATAAATAAATTGAAAATTGTGGTAAATTAAAAAAATATAATATAAAAAAGTAAAAGCAATAAAATTGTCACAAAAGATGAGAGTTAGAGTTTCATAATAATATAATAAAAGAAAAGAGAAAGATTTCTAAAAATGAGATAAATTGTATAAGAAAGCTTCATTTTAAGATACTCAAGAGAATGAGTGTAATAACATATATCACCAAATCACGTATGAATCAATAATACCGTTTCAAGCTTAACAATATACTAAAATTGAAATATTTAAAAATATATAAATAAATATTTTAATGAATAGAGCTCATTGACATAAGTCTAATAACATTTATTTTTCTTGATTAAACATTTTTTAGAGTTACTTTGAATAAGAAATAAAAATAATCATAAATTTTGGTAAATTATACTGTAGTATTAAGCAAATATATATTGCGGCAAGAATGAGATCATGGCTGTTGTGATGAGTTTAGTGACGTTTGCTTCATATCAATCAAACTAAGATTAGAATTGTTACAAATTACTAAGTTATAAGCCTAAAAAATAAAAATTATTATTTCGATACAAAGAAAACACAAATTAAACCTCAAGTGAGTTAAATTGAAGGATTATCATATAACATATTCAATGCGATGCAAAGGCCACATTAGGGGAGATTTTTAGCTATATAGCAATAAACCTAATCTACGCTACAAATTACAAGAAATTATGTAAATCGCTCTTCAATGCTACATTCCAAGATAAGAGGTCAACAAACATCATAAATCATAAACTCCAGCACTAATAAAAATGCCTACGAATGAAGGCCAAAACTCATGAAAAAAAAATTTAAATAAATAAAAATGAGTATCTAATTATGTAAAGTTCATTATAATGAGTCTAATGAAATTTTCTTCTCTATAAGTACATGTTTGGAATTACTATGAATTACAAAGAAATAATATATAAATAATAATAAATTATCATTTAAATAATAATTAAGTACACATCAAAAATGAAATGAGAAAAACTGAGGTAACATAACATAACAAAATTAAAAAGGGTGTAAATGTCACACAGGAATAGAAATAGTGTTTCATAGAAATAAAACTGAATCAAAATTAAAAATTTGAATAAATTAAAAAATAATTATAGAAATCGACATGCCAAGATTCTTTGGAGGTGGAGCATAACATCCTTGAACATTAAATAAGATAGGATTCAAAATTCTATTAAAGGATGTCAAATCTTAAATAAAAGTTTTAGAAAATATTTAAATAAAACTTAAATTAGATAAAGCTCATTGAGATGAGTCAAACACCATTTGTTTCATCTCGATCAAACATTATTTGGCATTGCTAAACATTATTAATAATAAATAAAAAATAAAAAGCTATCTAAATATTTATCAAATATATGTTTACTACAAAACCTAAAAATAATAATTATAATATCGAAAGCACAAAATGATGCAAAGTACACTTGATCAGAGATTTAGTGTAAAGATATGATATAACTATATCAAATTGAAACATTTTTAAAGAAGTTATAAATTGTTTAGGCAAGTAGCATTCAAAGATCCTAAGAGATCAATAGTGACTTCCACTATTTTTAGATTTTGTATAATTTGAAACGATCCATAAAATACGCTAAAATACTAGAATTTTTTGAAAAAATATACCAATGAATATTTAATCAGATAAAGTTCATCATGCCATGTCTAATGACATTAATTTCAATTTGATCAATATCACTTTAAGAATTACAATTTTAAACAAATGTCAAAAACATAAAAAAATTATGTTATGGTTTTGATTAAGAAAAATTATAATGATTCATTAATAAGATAAACTGAGGCATTGTGATATAATAAAAATTAAAATATAGTTATGGTCGTAATATAATAAAATTAAATATTATGTGAAAGTTGCAATCCAAAATACTAAGAGGATTAAGCATAAAATGCTATATCATTAAATTAGGTAAGAAACAAAATAACATCTAAAGCATGCTAAATCCCTATGAAATAAGCATTTAAAGATATGAAAATGAATTTTTAAATTGGGTCCATTTAGGACAAATGAGGAGACAATTAGAGTGTTATATTAATATGAAAAATAAAATAAAAACTTTGTAAAAATAGGATATATTATTTAAGAAAATTTAATTTCTACTTACTGTGGATATAAAGTGTAACCTTATTAAGAGCTAAATTAAGTAGGAATGAAATTATCTAGTAATGTATTCTAAAAATTAAAAAAAAATTAAAAATAAGTGAATGAGTACTTAATTGGGTATAACTCATCAACTGGAGTTGAGCAAAGTTTGTTTCATCTCAGTAAAATCTCATTTAGAATAACTAAAAATCAACAAAATGGATAAAATAAAATAATAATAAATTATTATTTTGATATTCATTAAATTATTTTGTTGCTAAAATGAGATAAATTTAAGCAATGTCATATGAATAAATCAAAGTGAGCAAGAGCACATGTAAAACAAGACTTAGAGTAACATAGTAATGTAAGTAAATAATAGGAAAAAATTAGTAGAAATAAGATGAATTGTATAGGAAAGTTTCACTTCATGATATTAAGGAGATCAAGTGTGAAATCATTAAAAATAAAAATAAACACAATTAAAAGTGTCATGTAAAGGTGTCAGCAAGCGTGATTAAGGGTTATATATTAACACAAAAAATGAATTATTTGAATAAATAAGATAAAATATATTGTAAGTTTTGTTCTAAGACATTAAGAAGATCAAATGTAATATCATTAATCATTAAATATATAAAAAATAAAATGATAATGAGACAAATTAAATTTCTAATCAAACGAGACTGCTCAAGCGAAAAAAAATGTCAATGCACTCCCCTAAACAATCTAATTTCAATAATTTATTTATTTTTAACTGTTTTGTTTAGAATATTTTTGTTTTTTTAGAAGTTGTTTTGGTTTGTACCTAATTTTATGATGAAGAATGTTAACCAAGTAATTCTTAATATCTTTTAATTGACTTTTCCATACAAATTTTCTTTATTCTTCTAATTTCTTGCACTTATTTGATTATATTGCTATGTAACATTATTCTTCTCTTGTGTAAATTTAGTGTTCGTGTTATTAGGCTATATTACTTTGCATCAAATTTGTTATTTTTTATGTAGCATTCATTATTACCTCAAAATAAAAGTTTTGTTTACTATTGTTCTCAACTAATCAAATTTTATATTTCATTTTGTTATATTAATATGTACAATAAAAGTACTTTTGGGTGACATTAAATTGATTAAATTTTATTTTATTATGTTACTTCAATTGCTCTTATTTCACTAACATTTTATATTTACTCATTTTAAAGTAGTGATTGATTATTTTTTTCTTTTTCACTTTAGTAAAAAGTAGTAGTTCTAAATGAGGTCAAATTAAGAAGAAGAAAAGTCATTGGACTTGTCTTGATAAGGTATATCCAATTAAATTTTCTATTCTATATCTATAATTGTTCATTTTTTATGCATATGGCATATTTAATAAATGTTTTCAATAAGCACAAATTTGATATTCGATTGTTTTACACTAGATAAGTTTGGTTTCTTTGAATACAAACTTTTTAATTTGCAAAAATTTAAAACAAGTTCTGTGCAAGGCAAACCTAAGGTTGTTGGACATGCCATAAAGATAACTATCCTATTAAAAAAGAATTTCTTTATTTGAAAGTAATTTATTTTCTTAGGTGTCGCATGCCTTACAAGGTACTTTTATTTATACCAGACTTGAAGGATGCCATTATTGGTCTAATTATTATCTAATAAAAATTTTTTTCATATGATTTATCTCAGTTCTTCACAATATTTGCTTTAATATTTACATATTACTATAAAACCATAATTATCCTCCAATGTGTGTTTTACATCACCTTGATTTCTTTATATTTTATTACTTTAGTCTTTATATTTCTACTTTTATATATTTTTATAAAATTTAAAAAATAACAATTTATTAATTTTAATTCTATTTTTAATTTGATAATTGTTACAATTCTTGGAAGAGCACAATGATGCTTATTTTGTATTTATTGTACGATGTTAAGTATTATTAAAAATCCCAAAGTTTAATTGAATAAAAGAAAAAAATTAATATTTTTTTAATAATGAAAAATATATTAAAAATGAAAAATTAAATTAAAGTAATTTTATATGCCGAAATTAAGGTAATGTAAAGGCCACATTAGTGAAAATTTAGAATTTTATAGTAATATAACAAAATCACACAAAAAGATTTGAGGGAATGAGAAACCACCATCCCAAGATGCAAGAAAACATGCCTAAACTACACAAAAAATTCTTAAAAATATAAAATAATATTTAATTTCTTAAAGGTCTTTCTATTGGGTTCAATTACATTTGTTTCAACTCGATCAAACCTCTTTTTGAAGTATGACAAATTATTAAAGAAAAAAACATAAACAATAAAAAATTATTACATTTATATTTAATAAACTATTCATAAATTTTAAAAAATAGAAAAGGAAGTAAAAAATTATATCCAAATCAATACAATTTTAAGGTAATGCAATTAGAGAATTGGAGTTTCATAATAATATAACAAAACAAAAGAAAAAAATTACAGAAGATGTGATCAATTGTATAGGAAAGATGTACTCCAAGATACTAAAGAGATCAATTACAAAATCCTTGATTGATCAATGCATGAGTAAACATTTTTCAAAAAAATGCACCAAAACTAATTAATTAAAATATCATTTTTAAAAATGAATATTAAATTGAATAGAGCACTTCAAAATGAGCCCAATAATATTTATTTCAATTCATCCAAACTTCATTTAGAAATATTATGAATAACTAAAACTAATAAACATAAGTAACATAATAAATGTGAAGTAGATGTCTTAAGTGCGCATATTTATAATTATAATTAAATAAAATCAAATAAAATAAAAACATTAGAAGAAATGAGATAAATTGAATAAGAAATGTTTTTTCAAATGTATTAAGGAGATTACATGTAGCATCGTCAATCACCAAATTAGGTATAAATATTAATGTCTTTTAGTAGACTTTATTTTTTAAAATATAAAAAATAAATATTTAATTAGATAGAAGTTTTCAAGTTGTCTATAAAATTTGAAATCATTAATAATTACAAAATGAGTTAAACATTATTGATCATAAGTTATTTTTCAAAATATTATGTAAACTTTTTGTAATGCTAAAATAAGATAAATTTAAGCACAATAACAAAGCAAAATCAATTTGATGTAAAGCACACACAAGAGAATAATTAGTGTTTTGTATTAATATAACCAAATCAAAGTAAAATATGCGAAGAAATGTGAAACTTTTATTGGAAAGATGACTTTTAAGATAGAAGATTGACCAAGTGTAGCATTAATGACCTTGAATTCAAGTGCAATTTTAAAATTCCTTCTAAACAAAGCCAAAACCTATGATGGAAAAAATATTAATATAAATAAACTCTATCAATAGTTTCCCTACATCATTATTCATTAAGAATTATTGTTACATAAATTTGCTCAAATAGTTATTTTTTAATATTGCTTAAATATATAAATTAAACATGAAATGTTATAAAAATAAGTATTGTAAAAATAACAAAATAATAGTGACATAAATGTCGTAATAGTTGAGATTTAGAATTAAATTTAAATATAAAATAATAGAAGTGAAAATTAAAAAAATTAAGTTCAATTGCTAAGGAAAACGAGTGTAACACCGATACTCAAATATTTTTAAAATTAGAAAATATCCAATAAGATATGCCAAAACTAAAAAACATATGTAAATAAATATTTAATTAGATAAAGCTCGGGCGGATTACTTTAGCAATGTTTGTTTGATCTCTATCAGACTTTGTGTAGGATTATCACTACCTACTTATCTAAATAAATATAAATAAAGAATTACATAGTATTATGTATATATGTTAAAACTAAACTAAGATAATTTGACATAACGCAATATGGCTATACTAAAGAGTTGTAAACCTGTCATGATAATAGATTTAAAATTACATAGTAATATGTCAAAATCAAAAAGATATATTTGAAGAAACTAAGATAAATGGTATCATAAATTTTCATGAAGAGATAATAAAGGGATCAAGTGTGAGATCTTAGCATCAAAAAATACAAATGAAAATGTCTCATTAATGTGTCAGAATAATTAAAATTAAACATTTCAAATTACAAAAAATTTCTTATGTTGTCAACATTAATCTAACACCATCTGTTTTTCCTTAATTAGTCCTTTTTTGGATTTATCAAAAATTAATAAACTAAATAAGTAATAATGAGAACAAATTATTTTTTTAATTTAAAGAAAATTAACACTAAAACAAAAAAAAATACAAATTAAACAAATGTACCATCAAAACAAAAGTAATGTAAAACTCATAGGTAAAAGTTTTAGAGTTAATAGTAAGATGCCAAAATGAAAAAGAAAAGTAAGAAGAAAAAAAGAAATTGTATGGGAATGCTAAATTATTGAATACAAACGATATTAAGGGTAAATAGCTAATGATTAATTCAGGTATGAAATATGATGACTCATGAGCTATCCCAAAATGCTAAAAATTTAATATAATATTAAAAAGGTTTAAAATTTGAATATATGTAATAGAATGTAGCATTTTAAGAGAAATTTAATGGTGATTTTTTTCTCTATACAACCTTATTTTGATTTATTACTAATTACCAAAATAATTAAGCATAAAAAATAATACTTTATCATTTTAATATTATATAAATATATAATTGGGTAAGAATGAGATAAACTAAAAATAATGTAATATAGCCATATCAAAGTAATATAAAGGTCATAGGAGAGGGGATCTAGAAACATATTTTTGTGCAACAAAACAAAAGATAATAATTTGAATAATGCAGATAAATTATACAATAAAATCATATTCTAATATATTAAAGAGATCGGGTGTAGTATCTTCAATGATCAAATAAGATACAAATTGAAATGCCTCACAAAGCATGCCAAAACAAAAAAAATTAAAATAGTTTAAAATATATAAATGAATATTCATTTAGATCATCCTTATCAAGATGAGTCTAATGATGTTTGTTTGTTCTTTTTCAGATGTTTTGAATTTTACAAATTACCAATGCATATAATCATAAATTATAAAAAATTGTTTTTTTAAAACAATGTAAATATATATATATAAAAAATAAAAGCAAAAAAAATTGAATTGATGCAATATAACCTATTGAATGCGATAAGGGTCACACGAGAGAATATTAAGTGTTACATAATAATATAACGAAATAAAAGTGGAAAATTTGATGAAAATATGATAAGTTGTCTGAAAGTTATCAATATTACAAGATACTAAGGAGATCGATGGCAATATCCTTAAATGTCAATCATGTAAAACTTGGAATATCAAGATGTGCAAAAACCATAAAAAAATAAATTAATTAAAAATTTAAAAATGATTATTTAATTAAGTGGAACTCATTAAGATGAGTCAAATGATATTTCCATAATTTTGATTTGACTTCAGTTCAACTTACTGTTAACAACAAAATTGAATAAGTATAGATAATAAAAAATAATGTTTTGATATTTAAGTAAATATATATTAAAACTTCAATGGGATAAATTGATAAATAAAAAAAATAAATGCAATCTATAGTAACATGAAATGAGAGTTTTAGTTACATAGCAACATAAGAAAATCGAAGGGAAACGTTTGAAGGAGTGATACAAATTAGATGATAAGGCTCATTTCCAATATACAACAAAAAATTTAGGGAAATACTCTCAGTCATTAAATCATGTATGAATTGAAATGATTTTTTTAATGTAGCAAAGTCTTAGAAAAATATTTTTATAAAAAATATAAGAAATAATAGTTAATTAAATTTAGCCTATCAAGATGGGTAAAACAAAGTTTGTTTTCTTCTCTACCATACCCCGTCTTGAGTTTCTCTAAATTGCCAATCTCAAAAAATTTTAAAAAATTATCGATATTAAGTAAAAATATATTGAAACAAAAATCAAATAAATTGAAGAACTATAACATAATAAAGCCAAATAAATGTAAAGTTTAGATGAGAAGAGGTTTAGTATTGCATAATTTGCGATAAAACCATAAAACATTTCAACAAATTAGATAAATTATATAAGAAAGGTTCTTTTTGAGTAGAAAACATATCAAGTGTGACATCCTCATTCTTCAAATCTTTATGAATCAAAGGGCCTCATAAAGCACATCAAAACTATAAAAAATAAAATATTTCAAAATATAGAAATGCACCATTAAGATATAGGTCATCAAGAAGAGTCTAATGACAATGTTTTATGATCATTAGAAATAAACATTAATTGCTATAAATTTCCAATGTAAATAAGCGTAAATAATTTTATTTTATTGTTTTAACATTAAATTAATTTATATTGTAGTTCTAGAAAGATATATTAAAATAATGTAGCATAACCAATTCAAAGACATGTAAATGTCACATGCAAAAAGAGTTATAGTTACATAATAAAACAACGACATCATGAGAAAAATTATTAAATGAGATAAATTGTATTATAATGTTACTTTGCAAACTACTTAAGAGATTTAGCATAAAATCATCAATTTAATTATATGAATGAAAATCATAAATTAGCCATGATAAAACCCTAGCACATTAATAATTTTAAAAAATAAAAATTAGACTTTAGTGGAGAGTGCTCGTCAAGTTGACTCCAATTATATTTGTTTAATCTGAATCAAACGTTGGTTTGAATTAATATTATTTTGACAATTAAATAAGCATAAATAATAATAAATTATTATTTTTATATTTTAGGTTTGCATTAAAAAAACTCAAATCAAATAATTTAAAAAAGTAAAATACTACCAATATAAATTGATGTGGGTTCATATGAGTGGAGAATTATAGTTTAAATTTATATAACTAGAAAAATAAGAAACATTTGGAGAAACAAAAATAAGTTATACATGAACGATTCATTCCAAGATATTAAGGAGTTCAATGGTAATATCCTCAATAATAAAATCTTGGATGATTTAAAACTTCTTTTAAATAAAGTAAAAACCCTAGAAAAGAATATTTAAAAACATTATAAAGGAATATTTAAATTGAAAGAGCTCATTAAGGTAAGTCAAATGACATTGATTGATTTTTGATCAAATGTCATTTGGAATAACTAAAAATTACAAAAATAAATAATCATAAATAATTTCAAATTGTTATTTCAATTTTTTGAAAAAAATATAAATCTTAAATAATATAAATCGAAGCAAAGTAATATATCCAAATAAATGTAATACAAAGGTCACAAGATAAGCACATTTAGAGGGATATAAAAATATAACAATATAAGGAGAAAACTTTCAAGAAATGAAATAAATTTTTTAGAAAGGTTGTGTTCCAAGATATTAAGAGAATCTAGTATAATATCATCAAATATCAAACAAGATATGAATTGATATTCAATTAAAGCATGCATAAACAGTAGAAAATTAAAACTATTGGAATATAGAGGTGAAATTTCAATTGGTTAGAGCTCCTTGATACTAATAAAATGGTGTTTGCTTTGTCTCGATCAAACCTTAAATTGGAAATACTACAAAATACCAAAATAAATAAATGTAAATAACAATAAACCATAACTTTAAGCTTATTTAGGCATATATTAAAAATAAAATAAAAGTAAATTAAAGCGATATTTGATAACAAAATCAAAGTGTGGTAAGGCTCACACATGAGGGGAATAAAAACAAATAAATAATAAACACTAAAAGGAATGTGATGAATTATATGATGAAGTTGTACTCCATAATAATAAAGAGACCTAGTGTAACAACCTTGATATTTAATTTAGGTATGAAAAAATTAGTATGTTTATAAAATGAGGAATTATTTTATAAATATTTAGCAAATATACATTACGACTAAAACATTGCAAAGTGATATAACAAAATTAGTGTGATGTAAGAGTTTTATGACTGTACATTAGGATAACATATTCAAATTAAACAATTTGAAGAAATGAGATAAATTGCACATACATGTTCGTTTGTATAATATTAAGGAGACCAAGCGTAACATCCTTGATCATCAAATCATGTAAAAATTGAAATAACGTGTAAAACATGCTAAAAATTTATAAAATAAAACACTTACAAATAAAATATATATATATTTAATTAGATAGAACTCATTGACACGACACAAACAATTTCTGCTTCATCACAGCCAACCTCATTAGGAGTTACTATGAATTTCTAATGTAATTAACTATAAATAATTACATTGTTTGATTTTATTATTATTTGAATGCATACTTAAGTTGAAAGGAGACAATTTAAACCTATGTATTATAGAAAAAATAAATATGATGTAAAAGTGACAAAAGAAAATTATTAAAATTTCATAATAATATAAATTAATCAGAGAAAAGATAGGAAAAAATAGATAACTTTTACAAGAAATGTGCATTCTAAGATACTAAGTGGATGGAATAAAAAGTCCTCAATCATTAAATCTAGAATGAAAAAAACTTATAAAGCTTGCCATAATAACACAAAAGAAAATAATAAGAATATAAAAATGATTAATGTCTAACTTTTGTCCTTCTTAGTGTGACCTTTCTTAGAGTTATTATGAATTATAAAAGCAAATTAGTATAAATAGTAATGAAATGTTATTTTCATATTAAATAACATTAAATTAAAATCTAAAAAAATTTAATTAAGGTAATGTAATATATCTAAAGGAAAAACATATAAACAACAAACGAGAAGATAATTGGAAATATATATTTATATAACACAAAAAAATAAATTTTAAAAAATGAGATAAATTGCAAAGAGTATTTGCAGTTTAAGATACTATGATAATCGGGCACAACACGTTCATTCGTCAAATAAGGTATGAATAAACAAACCTATAAAAGAGTAAAAAACTAAAAAATTAAATATTTAAATGTAAAATTATTTATATTGAAAGAGCATGTTGAGATGAGCCCAATGATATTTGGTTCTTCTAAATTGGACCTTATTCGAATTACTTCCAGTTAAAAAATTAAATTGGCATGGAGGATAACAAATTATTATTTTAATATTAAGTAAAGGCATAATGAAGATAGAATTGGATAAAATGATGCAAAATAATTTGCAAAAATAAAAATGATATAACTGTAACATAAGAGCAACATTAAAGTTTCATAGCAATAAAATCGAAGGAAAGAAAAAAAATTCAAACAAAAGGGACAAATTATACAAGAGAATGCATTCGAAGATGCTAAAGAGATCAAATGTAAAATCCACTATCATCAATTCTGGAAAAAAATAAAAATATCTCATAAATTATGAAAAAATGTTAGAAAACCAAATTTTTTAAAATTATAAAAATATGTATTTAAATAGGTAAAGCTCATTGAGATATGTCAAATTATACTTTCTTCATCTCCATTGGATGTCATTCAGAATTACATCAAATTATCAAAAGAAGCAATAAACCATAATAAAAATTTATTTTAATCTTAAGTAAATATATATCAAAGTTAAAATAAGAGAAACTTAAAAGATAAAATTTGTCAAAAATCAAAGTGCTATATAGGTAACATGATTTGAGAATTAGATTTTCATAGTAATAAAACTAAATTGAAGCAAAACATTTTATAAGATAATATTAAATGTACTAGAATGATGCATTCAAAGATATTAAGGATGTCAATTGTAATATTCCTAATCATCAAATCAAGTAGAAATCTATATGACAAAAAATGTCAAAACCCAAAAGAATTAAGTATTTTAAAATAAAAAAATTAATGAGATACAGGTCATCGAGGCAAATATAAAAAAGTTCTTTTGGTTCCAAATTTTGAGTGAAACTAGGCTTAACAAATAATAAATTATTTTTTAAAATTTTTATTAAATATAAAATCATGGTGTACTACATATATTAAAACAATGTAATAAATCTAAACAAAAACAATGCATATGCTTGATGAGAAAAGCTTCAGAGTTTGATAACCACCAATAAGCTTAATTAAAAACATTTTAAAAATTAAGATATGTTATATGACAAAAATGTATCCAACATACAAAGATTATCAACTCTAATATCATTATTCATCAAATCATGTTCAAATAAAACATTCCCATAAACAATACAAAACTCAATAAAATAAAATATTTAAAAACATAAAGATGAATAGTTAATTGGATAATGGTTGTCGAAGTGAGTCTAACAACTTTTTTTTGTCTTGATCAGACATAATTTAGACATTTGCTACATACTACAGAAAAAGATGAATAATAATATATTATTGTTATAATTTTAGTTAAATGTATGTTGAAGATGAAAAATGATATGTTCCAAGTTATATAACAAGACTAAATCAATGGGATACAAAGATCACATGAGTAAAATGTTTGAGTAATACACAGATATATCAAAAATCAAAGAAATAAATTTTAATAAATGAGATTAATTATAAGAAAGTAGTGTTCTAAAATTCTAAGGATAATGAATATAACATCCTAGATCATCAATTGAATAAAAATTTGGAAAGAACTCATCAAGATTAGTCCAATAGCATTTTTTTTACTCCATGGGACCTTGTTTTATATTACTATGGATTAACATAGAAAGTAAACCTAAATATTAATAAATTATTATTTCAATTAAAATTAAATATTTGTTAAAGTTGAAATGAATAAATTAAAGAATTTTAATTTAATCAAATCAAAGTTTTTTAAGTCTCATATGGGAGGAGTATTATGGAATCCTAAAATTTAAACCAAAGAAATGCAAAAAATTTGAAGAAATGAAATAAACAATATGTCAAAGCTGCATTCCAAGATAATAAGGAGTACCAGTGTAGCACCATCATTGCAAAATAAGGCTTGAATAAAAATATCTCACAAAAAATATTAAAACTCAATAAATAAAATAGTTAACAAGATAAAAATGAATATTTTGTTAAATATAGCTCATCAAGGCTACTCTAATAACGTCTTTTTTGCCATGATCTACCCACATTTGGAATTATTTTAAGTTATTAAATAAAATAAGTGTAAATAAAATGAAATTATTATTTTATTATGAAGTATATATATATATATATAAATTTATATTAAAGTTAAATTAAGAAAAATTTTCTAAATATGACAGCCAAATCAAAATGATTTCAAGGTCACATAAGAGGAGGTTTAGAATAACATTATAAGTTGCAAAATAAAAGCATAAATGTTGAAAAATAAGATATATTACATGAATTATTTTGTCCTCTAAAGTGTTCTAAAATATAAAAAATAAAATTATTAAAAATGTGACGAAAATAATTTTCTAGTTGTCATTGCCCACTGATAACATTCTAATGACATTTGCTTCTTCTATATCAAACTTTATTTGGAATAACTATGAATTATCAAATTAAATAAACATAAATTGTAATAAAATATGATTTTTAAAAATTAAAATGATATTTATTAAAGTTAAATTAAGGTAAATTAAAGATTTATAATATGGCTAAATAAAAGTGTTGTAACGAGAAAAGTTTTAGAATTACAAATTAATATAACAAAACCAAAGGAAAATAATCTGAAGAGATAAGTTGAATAATGTGGGAAAATTATATTCCAAGGTACTAAATACATAGTGTGTAAACTTGATTGTCAAATTAGGTATGAATTAAAATGCCTCATAAAAGATGCCAAAACCAAAGAAAATAATGTATTTACAATGTAAAAATTAAATTTTATTAGGTAGAGCTCTCCGAGTCAATTCCCTTGAAGTTTGTTTCCTCCATTGGAGCTTATTTAGAATTACTATGAACTGCACTTATAAATATCTATAAAAAATAAAAAACATAATTTTAATACTAAGTAAATATATAAATATATATATATATATATATATATATATATATATATATATATATATATATTAAACTTGAAATTAAAGAAATTGAAGAATACTAACACAACAAAATCAAAGAGATGTGAAGTTCACAAAAAAGGAGGGTTAGAGTTTAAATAAACTTCATTTCAAATTGTGATACAATTTGAAAAAAAGATACAAATTGTTCTGTAAAACTACAAGTTAAAGTGAAAAGGAGGTCAAAGGTAAGATCCTTGAAAGCCAAATTAGGTATAAATTGAAAATACTACTAAAGCATTCCAAAACCATAGAAAATAAAATTATTAAATATTTAAAAATTAAAAATTAATTTTGTTGATCTTGTTAAGATTACTATAATGACATTCAATTTATGTCAACGATTTAAAGGTCACACTAGTTAAGATTTAGGGTTACATTTTAATATAGCCAAATTAAAGAAAAATATCAAAAAACAAGAAAAACTACATAGAGATATTACATTCAAGGATACTAAAAAGATCAGATGTAATAATCATGAACATCAAATTAAGTTTAAATCAAAATGGCTACCAAAGTGTGCCAAATTCGTAAAATATAAAATAATTCAAAATAGCTTGCCTAGCTTTCAATATATGCTTGGGTTGTTGTAATATTAGAAATTTATTTAGACCATTATATTTTGCAGCATTTTTTTATTTACTTATTATTTATTGAGTCAGACGTACTTGCCAATTCACAAATTTGCTCTAGTTTCTTTAATTTTTCTTTTAATTCGAGAGAAATTCTCGAAAGATAATCATTACTTTCACTATAACTTTATTTAATGTTTGGTTTTAATAATTTTAATTTTTTGTAAATAGTTATTAATAATAATATGATTGACAAGTTTAATTGTCCAATAGTTGTCCTATCTCAAATGAAAGCTCAAATGTTTATGTTTTTTATGTAAGGGCTTTTGTTATTGGTGTATAGCTCTTTAATGAAATAAATATCTATGTTTTCATTTACGAATTTTTTTTAAACTCTTTCAAGTTTTAGCATGCCATTTTGCTTATAGCTTCTCATGAAATCATTGTGTACCATTTACACTAAGGTGAAACCAATTTAGGGTGACCAATCATAATATAAGTGAAGCTTATAAGCTTAAAATCTCCTCAGGCCAATAAGATGCTAGCAAGGATAGACATTGGTAATCAAATCATATAAAAGTAAAAATATCTCATAAAATGTGTCCTAGCCATACAAAATAATAAAATTAAAAAAATAAATTAATATTTAATTGTATGCAGCGTGTTGAGGTTAGTTAAACATCATTTATTTTGTCTCCATCAAATAATACTTAAAAATTCTACAAATTACCAATGAGAAAAAATAACAAAAAAATTAGTAAATTACTGCTTTAATGTTAAGTGGATATATATTAAATTTGAATAAAAATAAATAGAAGAAATGTAATTTAAGTAAGTGAAAGTGATGTAAAGGTTGCACAAGTGGAGATATTGAGTTTTATTATAATCAAACAAAATATAAGTGAGAGAATTTATGAAATTAAATAAATTGTATGGTAAAGCTACAATATAAGATATTATTGAGATCTAATCTTATGGCATTTGTCAGAAAATCATTTATCAATATAAATGCCTCATAAAGTAGTACAAAAGTCTTGAGAAAAATATTTGAAATATAAAAAAATATTAATTAAGCAAAGCTGATTAATACAAGTAGAACAATTTTTAATTAATCTCAATGACACCTTATTTAAATAGATTGTGAATTGCCAAACAAAGAAAAATAATTACTAATAAATTATTATTTCAATATTAATTAATATAAAATAAAATTAAAGGGGCATAAATTGAAAAAATTTAATATAACAAAATGAAAGCGACGTAAATATCAACTGGGTGGTGAATTTGGGGTTTTGTAGCAGTATAACAAAATAAAACGACATTTAGGAAATGAGATAACTAACATGAGAAAGTTTAATTCCAAGATACTATGGTGATCATTTGTAAAACTGTTTTTATCATCAAATACCATAAAAATAGAAATATCTCATAAACATACAAAATTCTAAAAAATAAAATATTCAAAAAAATATCAAAATTAATATTTAATAATATACAGCTCATCAAGCCAAGTTTAGCTGTATTGTTTTCTGAATGAGACCACATTTGAAATTGCTATGAATTACCAAAGAAAATTTTCATAAATCATAATAAATACTAATTTTAATATTAAAGTCAATATATATTAAAGCTCAAAGGAGTTAAACAAAATAATGAAATTCAACCAAATCAAAGTAGTATTAATGTCACATGTAAGGAGATTTAGAAATCTAAGGAAACATAAAAAATTAAAAGAAAAAAATTTGAAGAAATGAGAAAAATTAAGTGGGAAATTTTCTTTCAAAGACACAAAACAAAGCAACTATAACATCCTTGGTCATCAGATCTACTATGATTCAATATATTTTCCAATGAGTGAATAAAACCTAGAGAATAAAATAATCAATAATATAAAATTATACATTTACAAGGTTACAAATAATTGACACGTCTAACACTATGTTTTTTGTCTCAATCACATCAGGTTTGGAATTATTAATTTTACCAAAATAATTAAGAATAAATAATAATAGTAATGATATAAGTTAAATATATGTTTAAAAAATAAGATAAATTGAAGGATTATACTATACTAGACATCAAGGATATGTAAATACTACATGAGAGGAGAATTATAATGGTATAGTATTGTAATGAAATCAAATAATAAAATCTAAAGAAATAAGATAATTGTTATGAGAAAGTTGCTCTAAATTTACTAAAGAGATAGAGTGTGACATTCATGGTCTTCAAATACTATAAGAAATATAATGTTTCACAAAACATTCCAAAACACCAAAAAAATAAATTTTTAAAAAAATAAAAACCTTTGCTTACTTGGTAGGGCTTGTCAATATAAGTTCAATGACATTTGTATCACATACTTCAGATGACATTTGTGACTACTATAAATTTCCAAAGTAAATAAACATAAACAATAACAAATTATTACTGTACTATTAAGTTGATAATACTGAAGACGGAACTTGTTAAATTGATAAGTTGACAAAATCAAAGCAAAACATTAGAAAAAAAGCGATAATTTTTTTTTGGTAAAATTTATTTTGTTATTACAAAAAAAATTAAAAGCTACATGATCGATTATTAATTAATGTACTTATTAAAATAACTTTACATTTTGGTAAAGATGTAGATAATGTAATATTTAAAAAATAAGAAAGGAGTATTTAAATCTATAATTCCTTTTAATATGAGTCCCACAACATTTCTTTCATTTCACTCAGACCTTGTTTTGTAATACTATCAAATACTAAAGCAAATAAAAATAAATAATAATGCATTATTATTTTTAAGGCATAATCTAGTTCATTTGAAACAAAGTAAGCAATCAAATAAATGACATTTAAGGAACGACATATAATGGAATTTGGGTACATAATAATTGACCAAACAAGACAAAAAAGTTTCAACAATTTACATAAATTGTATAATAATATTACATTGCAAGATTTTGTAGAGATTAAGTTTGAGAATCTTGATTATCAAATCTAGCATGATTGAAAAATCCATGCAAGGGTGTCAAAATCATACGAAATCAAATATTTAAAACTATGAAAATGAATAAACAATTGGTTGTAGCTTGTCATGCTAAGTCCAATGTTGCTTGTTTTGTCTAGATAGAACCAAGACTAGAATTACTATAAAATTAAAAAAATAAGTAACTATAAATATCTCTAAATTATTCTTTTTATATTTAATAAATATAGAATAATACTTAGACAAGATAAATTGGGGTTATATAAAATAATCAAATAAAATATATATATAATGGTTATATCATATGTCAACTATAGTTTCATAATAATATAACAAAATTAAATAAAAAATTTTAAGGCAATGAGATAAATAGTAAGCTATTGTTACATTATGAGATACTAAGGAGATGATGTGTAACATTATCGATCATCAAATCAAATGTAAATCAAAATATCTCAAAAGATATGCCAAATCCATAAAAATTAAAATAATTAATGTATAGAGCTCATCGTGATAAGTCTGTCAATGTTTTTTCATCAAGATCAGAACTAATTCAAAATTACCATGAACTACAAAACAAAATAAGCATAAATAATAATGTATATTTATTTTACTTTTAAAATTAAAATGTATTGACTCCTAGATAACAAAAATGTAAAGCAATTAAAAATATCAAAATTAAGGTAAAGTAATAGTTACGTTTGAGGAGAAACATTGTGTGAGAAAGTTACATTATGTGGAACAAAAGAGATTGTGTATAACATTGTCAATTGTTATGTAAGGTACCATGAAAATGATATTTCTTTTGTCATAATTGAATAATATTTTGAATTACTACAAATTACAAAGTTAAAAAAGCATAACCATGATAAAATACTCCAATGAAAAGCAACAAAAGAAAAAGATGAAAGGGTCACACGATAGCAAAATTTATGTTTCATGAAAATATAACAAAATTAAGTTTTATGTCCTATATCATTAAATTAGATGCAAAGCAAAATGCCTTGTAAAGTTATCAAAACCCTAAAAAAAAAATTTAAAATATAAAAAATATTTAGTTAGGTAGAGCTCATTGAGAAAATTCAAATTCATTCATTTTGTCAAAAGCATAGAATAGTGTTTTATAAAAATATAGCCAAATCAAGGAAACAAATTTATGGAAATAAGATAAATTATGTGGGAAAAGTAGACTTCATGATACGAAGTAGATTGATTATAACATTCTCGACAATCAAATCAAGTTTTAATAGAAATATGTCATAAAATGTGCCAAATAATTAGAAAAAATAAAATAATAAGAATGAATTTTTAGCAGAATGTAGCTCATCTAAATGAGTCCAAGAAATTTTTTTATCTTGATCTGACCTTGTTTTGATTTATTAATAATTATTTAAAAAACTTCCCCAAAAAATATACTTTTATTGAAACACTATGAAAAAATATATTACATTTCAATTGAGATTATTTGAAGTATGATAATATATTCAAATCAAAGTAGTATAAAAGTTAGAAGAGTGTAGAATTTTAATTTGATGATAACACAAACAAAACAAAGTAAGAAATTTAAGGAAATGAGATAAATTGTTATGGAAAGCTATGTTCCAAGGAACTAAAGTAATAAAGTGTAATACCTTCAATGATCAAATTAGGTACATGAACAAAATTTGTAATAGTAATAATACTAATATTATTTAAATACATATTGAACATAAAATGAGATCAATTGAAGTAATATAATATAAAAAATCAAACAAATGCAAAGGTCAAATAAGAAGGGAATTACATATTTAATAAAATATATCAAAAAAAAGGATAAAAATTTGAGTGAATAAGAGAAATTATGAAGGAAAGTTTTTTTCCAACTTATTAAGTTGATGAGATGTAGCACCCTTGATAATTAACTCATATACGACAAAAAAATGACTCGTATAGAATGATAAAGGTTAATAAAAAGCATATTTAAATGCCATAAAGATATAAATACTTAGTCAGATAAAACACATTGAGGCATGACCAACAATATTTGTTCCATGTCAATAAGACCAGGTTATAACCACTACAAATTACCAAAATAAAAAATAAAACCAATTATTATTATGAAATCAAACAAATGTATATTACAAAAAAATTAAGTTGAATTAAAGTATTGTAGCATAACTAGATGACAGACATGTGAATGCCACACGAGAGAACAACTGGTGTTACATAATGATATAAAAAATAGTAATCAAATTAAGAAAATGACATTAATTTCATGGAAAAATTCAATACAAAAATATTATGGGGATCAAGTGAAACAACCTTTATCATCAAGATTTTTATGAATCAAAATGTCTCAAAAGTGTCATAAAAATAAGAAAATATAATATGTAAAAAAGTAAAAAAGAGAATTCAATTAGATAATGGTCTTAAAAATGATTCCGATGATGTTTTATTCATCGAAATGCAATATAAAAAAATATATGTTATGTAAAATTCACATTAGAGTATAATTATAGTTTTGTAGCAATATCAAGAAAGTTGCATTCTAAGATATTAAGAAATATCAGATGTAACAACCTCAAGCAAAAAATCAAGTATGAATCATAGTATCTTCTAAAGCATCTCAAAACCCTAGGAAATAAAGCATTTAAAAAAAGTAAAAAATCAATAATTAAAAGAAAAAAGTTCATAGAGGCGAGCCCAACAAATTATTTTTTCATCTTTATTAGACCTTATTTATAATTACGTAGAACTAAAAAAATTAAATGAGAATAAATAGTAATAAATTATTATTTTAATATTAAAAAAATATTTTTTATTTCTAAAATGAGTTAAATTGAAGCAATGTAATGTAAGTGAAGATATGTGATGTGATGGAAATATGATAGTTGATTTAAATTTAATAGTAATATAACCAAATGATAGTTAAAAATTAGAGAAACTGAGATACATTATTTGGGAGCACTGTATTGGAAGATATGAACTAGAAAAATTGTAATAATGTTATTCATCAAATAAGTTTTAAATCCAAATATCTCATAGAGAGTGCAAAAACCTTATAAAATAAGATAATTAAAATTATAAAAATGAGAATTTAGCTTGATAAATATCATCAAGAGGTGTCCAATAAAATTTATTTCATCATGATTGAACTATATTTTGAAATACTTTTAAATTACAAACTAAATATACATAAATAGTAAAAAATTATTATTTTTAAATTTAGTAAATATACAATAAAATTAAAAAAAGCTAAGTTATTATAATATAGTATAACCAAATCAAAGTGGAGTAAGTGCCAAACGAGAGGATAACCATAGTTTCATAGAAATATATTTGAATTAAAAACGAAACATTCAAAGAAATGAAATAAATTAAATAAGAAAGCCACATCTCACAATGTTAAATGCCATATAAAGTGACTCAAAATATTATAAAATAAGTGAAATAATGAAATAAAGTTTTTATTAAGAAAGAGTTCATCGACCTTAGTTCAACAATATTACTTTCAACTTTATAAGACCTCGTTTGGAATTAATATGAATTATGAAAGTTAAATAAAAAAATTATTATTTTAGTTTTAAGAAAAATATATTATTTAAAAAAAGAGCTAAATTAAAGCTAGGGTAATAGTAATATAACGAAATTAAATAAAGAATTAAAAGAAATGACATAGGTTTTTTAAGAAAATTGTATTCAAACATAATAAGGACAACAAATGATAAAATTGATTCTCTACATTTTAGGTAAACAAATTTTAAAACTTAATTGATGTAATATAATATAACTAAGTAAAAGTAATGTAAATTTCACACGAGAAAATATTTTAATTTTTGTAGTATTATAACCAATTCAAAGTTAAAAATTTTATACTAAGATGGTTGATTATGATTGCCTTGATTTTCTATTCTGGTATAAATCAATATGTCATGTAAAGTGTGACAAAAGTATTGAAAATAAAATATTTAAAAATAGAAATATGAATACGTAATTAAACAGAGCTCGTCAAGATGAGTCAAATAATATTTATTTTGACTCAAATAGACATCATCGAGAATAACTATAAGTTGCTAAATTTAATAAAAATATATCATTAAAAACTATTCCTTTAATTTTAAGTAGATATATGTCAAAGATAAAAATAGATGTATTAAATATATGTAATATGACTAAATAATAAACACGTAAAGTTGACAATGATGGAGAAGGAGGGTTTCATAATAGTAGAGCTAAATCAAAGCAAAAAGTTTGAAGAAATACCATAAAGTTTTAAAGAAAATTTTATTGCAAGACAGTTAGAATATCGAGTATAACTTCCTCGATTGATAAATAAAGTACAAATTAAAATTTCAAGTAAAATCTCTTGAAAATAAAATATTTTAAAATTTAAAAAATAAATATTTAAGTGCATAGAGCAAACAGCGATTAGTCGTATGACATCTGTTTCATCTCGATCAGACCATATTTGTAATCATCATGAATTATTGAAATAAATACTCATAAATAACAACAAATTATTTTTGGTATTATAAGTAAATATATATATTGAAGTTGCAATGATATAAAGTGCTATAATATTAGCAATTCAAAGAATTGCAACAGCCATAAAAGAGGAGAATTAGATTCACAAAACAATATAACCACATCAAAAAAAAGTTTTGAAAAAATAATATAAACTATATGGCAAAATTGCTTTATAACATTCTTAGAATGTTTAATTCAACATCATCAATCATCAAAATTGATTTGAATTGAAATATCTCATATGAAAATAAAAAATATTGGAGAAAATATTTAAAAGTAAAGAAAATAAATTGTTTGTTATTGTTGTTAATCATCACGGGTCCACTGACATTTGGATGATCTTTGTTTCTTTTTTAGAATTATTATGAACATCAACAGTAAATAACACTAAAAAGTGATAAATTATTTTTTTCAAAATTATGTAAGTATGTAATGTTCTTGAAATGAGAAAAATTTAAGTAGAATCAAAACAATGTAAAGGACAAACAAGACGAAATCAAGTCTATTGTACAAAAAGTTGTATCCCATGATGCTAAGGAGATGGAGCATAACATTCTCGACCTTCAAATCAGGAACGAATAAAAATATCTCATAAAACATATAAAAACCATGACAACTAAAATGCATAAAAAAATATTAAAATAAATATTTAATTAGAAAGAGTTATTTTAGATGATTCTAATGATAACATTTTTATCTTTATCGAACATCATTTCGAACCACCACAAATTACATAAGAAAATCAACATAAATAAGAAAACTTACTTTTTTTAAAAAATTAAGTAAATATATCAGAAATTGGAATGGAGATAAATTTTTTTATTGTAATATAACAAAATCAAAGTAATGTAATGGTTACACAAGGGAACATTCATGATGACAAGAATATGATTAATTCAAAGAAACAAAATTTACGAAATAAGTTCAATTTTACAAAAACATTACTTTCCAAGTACTAAGAAGGTTGAGTGCAATATCCTCTATAAGAAAACTATGTCTGAATTTAAATTAAAAACAAGTAACAACACTAGAAAATAAAAAATCAAATTTGTAAAGAAAAAAATATTTAATTAGATATAGCTCAACTTCACAAGTGTAGTGCAGCATGTTTTGTCTATATCAAACCTTATTTGATTATACTTATATTTAATAATTAAATATTTATATAGATACTTATACTTGGATATAGGTTGATTTAATAATTAATAGGATAGATCTAATTTTATTAGTTTTATTATTCATATTAAATTTCAATGAATAATAAATAAAACAAAATAAGAAGAAATAACAATAAATGAATATTTTAATATTAAGTTAATATAATCAAAATTGAAATAATATAAATTTAATAAATTAAAAATTATGAATTAAGTTTCATGTATATGTGATAAAAGGGACTTTAGGACAACATTGTAGGATAAGTAACTAAAGTGAAAACTTGAAATAAATATAATAAAGTTTGTAAAAAAATGATTCTATTGTAACATTCCTTGATCAACAAATAAGTGAAGAATTGAAATGTCTAATAATGTATTTCAAAAATAAATTATTAAAAGTTCCCAAAATACATAAACATAAATAAAAGTAAAAATTAATTGTAATTTTAAGAAAAAAATAATTTAAATTAAAACCTGATAAATTAAATAGTAATACAACCAAATCAATATGACGTGAAGGAAACGCAATAGCTAATTCGTATTTCCAAAGTGCTATAACCCAATCAACACCAATTGTATTCCGTAATGTTAGGGAGATGGAGTCGAACATAATCATTCATCAAATTAGGTATAAATTGAAATGTGTCATAAAATATGCCAAAACTGTCAGAAAAATTAAAAAAGATTATATATATATATATATATATGTTTAATTGTATATAGATCATCTTCGAGAGTCCAATGATATTTTTTGTTTCAATCAAGCCATCCTTGGTTCTGTTTCAAATTACCAAAATAAATAACCAAAAATAATATCACTATATTACTGAAAATTAACTAGCTAAATAGAGGACGTTAAATAAGATAAATTAAATCAATATAATTGAACCAAATGTAGGAAATGTAGTGATTTTGTAAGAGTGGTATCTGAGTTCCATAATAACATTACAAAATCAAAGCAAAAGTTTTAAAGAATTGTGATAAATTATTAGATAAAGCTATATTTTAGAAAACAAAGAGATTGGTAAAGAATTCTTCAACCATAAAAAATAAAAAATTTAAAAAAAATTAAATGTAATATTTAATTTAATAGAACTCATTAACACAAGTCTAGCGATGTTTGTTTTTCTCAATCGAATCTAGTTTTGAATTACTCAAAGTTATCAAATAAAATAATCATAAAAATATTAAAATACATTATAATGTTAAGGACATAAAAATTAAAGTTGAATTGAGTTAAATTTAAAAAATATAATATTCCCAAATTAATGTGATATAAGGGGTCATATTAGAGGTGAATTAAAGTTACATAGTAATATAACCAAATCAAAGTCAAACTTTTGAATGAAAGAGATAAAATGTATGAGTAAATTGCATTCTAAGATACTTCAAAGATTGAGTACAACATCAACGAATGTCAAATCCAGCATTAATTATGATGACTCATGAAGCATGATGAAGCCATGAAAACCAGATGTTTAGGAACATTAAAGAAATATTTAATTGTAATGAGCTTGTCGAGGCAAGTCCAACATTGTTTATTTCATCTCCATAGAACATTATTCTGAAATACTATAAATTACCAAAGTAAATAAACATAAGTAACAATAATATATATATATATATATTTATATATAAATGCTTAATTAAGATAAATTAAAGAAATGTAAAATAATAAAATAAAAGAAATATAATACCCATAGAAGAAAGGAATTAGAGTTTCATAATAACATAATAAAACGAAAGAGAAACATTAAAAGAAATGCGATAAAATATTTAAAAAAGAAAAAATAATTTAACTAGATAGAGTTCATCGAGACATATCCAATGTCATTTTTTAATATTAAGAAAACATATGTTAAATTTCTAAAGTAACCAAAAAATCATAATAAATTATTATTTTAATATTAACATAAGTTAAAGTTAAATTTAAATAAGCTGAAGTAATTTATGATAAGTAAAATATTATTTGAGGGATTCATAAAAATAAAGCTTAAGTAAAATGAAAATTTTGAATAAATAAAATATATTATGTAGGAAAGCTACACTTCAACATGTTTAGGTAGTTGAGTGTGACATCCTTCATGGTTAAAAAATATGATTCAAAATATCTTGCAAAACATTTTAAAACTTTAAAAAAATAAAGTTTTTTAAAAAAAATATTCAAATAAACAAATAATTAGATTGAGATCATGAAGGTGACTTTATAATTATTAAATATAAGTACATCCAAAATAAGTATATGATTATGTTTTAATTATATATATGCATATTTAATTTGATAGAGTTAATGTGAATCTAAAGGCCTTTCTCTAGTCTCAATTAGATCCTATTTTAAATTACTATGAAATATGAACTGAAATAAGCATAAATAAAAATAAATTATCAATTTAATACTAAATAAATTTGTATTAAAACTGCAATTAAATAAATTAAAATAACTTAATATGTTGAAATAAATCATAATTAAAGGTCACATGATAAGAGGTTTAGAGTTATATTGTAATAAAACAAAAAATTTAAAAAACTTTAGGAAATATGGTAAACTATAAAGGTATGTAGAAATCCAATAAGTTAAGGAGATCAAATGTATTATTCCCAATCATTAATTCATGTACTAACAAAACTATTTTCTAAAATATGCAAAAGAAAATATTTTTAGAATATAAAAAATAAATATTTAATTGGATAGATGTAATTTAGATAATTCTAATTACATTTGATTTTTCTTCATCTAGTGTCATTTGGAATTGTGACAAAAATAAAAAATAAATAAGCATAAATAACAAAACATTATTATTTTAATAACTAATAATTGTGAAAAAAAAGTTAAAATATGGTAAATCAAAATGGAATAATTTAGCTAAATCAAAACAATTTTAACTTTTCCTCACATTAGAATAATAGTTCACAAATTCTGGTAATACAAAACGACTTTCCTCAGGGATGAAAAAACTATCATTAGAAATATCTCAAAACTTTTTATCCACTAAATTATTTATTTTTTATTTTCTAATTTTTTATGGCTTTAGAATTCTTAGACATATGTTTTATTTCATACCTACCTTGACAATCAATGTGGTTACACCTAATCTCCTAAGTGTGTTAGAATGTAGTATTCTTGTACATTTTATGTTGATTCTTCAAATCATTTGCTTTTTTTGGTGATATTACAACGAAACTGTAATTCTTCTCTCATTTCAGTTCTACATCACTTTGATATTGTTGTATTACATTGTATCATTTTATATCATTTTAATTATAATATAAATTTAATTAAAATTAAAAAATATTAATCTATTATTTATTTTTTAATTTTGAAATTAACTACATTTCTAAACAAATTTTGATGAAGATAAAATAAGTGATGTTTAGTTAGTCTCTGTGAGCTCTATCTGGTTATTATTCATTTATTATATATATATATATCATTTTTTATTTTTTTTGTATTTTATGAGATATTTTAATTATAACAAGAGGTATGGTCATGGATGTTAAAAATAATCTCTTCAGTATCTTGTAGTACAATATTCTTTTACAATTTATCAAATCACTTCAAATTTTTATTTCTTTGTTTTATAACTATAAAACACAAGTTCTCTACTCATTTGATATTTACATCACTTTAATTTTGTTATATTACATAACTTTAATTTATGTTTGTTATTTTTTTAATAACTATCTGATTAATATTAAAATTTTATTTTTCAAATATTTATATTTATTTAATTGACATCCTCAGTATTTTTTATTACAACTTTTTTTGTAATTTACCAAGTTTCATATAAGATTTTGGTAAATTTGGTATACTAATTTCTCACTCTAAATCAACACTCATATGAGCTTTAATGCACTCATTTGGATATATTTCTTTGTTTCAGTTTGTCTTATTTAAACTAATACTAAAATTATATTTTGTTGTTATTCATGCTTATTCAATTTTATAATTAGTTGATATTTGTAAGTGTTGTATGATTGAGATAAAAAAATTGCCATTGGACTCGTGATAATGAGTTCTATCCAGTTAGATATTTTTTTCATATTTTTAAAAATTTTATTATCTAAGGTTTTTGCATTTATCGTTATACATTTTGATTTATACTTAATTTGATAATCAATAATATTACACTCCAAATTTTTAGTATCTTGCAATGCAAATTTATCTTACAATTTCTAAACTTTTTTCTAATGTTTTGCTTTGATTTAGTCATGGTACTATGCAACCCTAAGTCTCTTTTCTTATTACCTCTGCATTTTTTTTATTTTCTATTGTTAGATTACTTCAATATAAGCTAGCTTAGATTTATTAAATTTTTACATAAAATTGGAAGAGCGCTATGAAATTAAACATTCAATTTTATATATTTGTTTAGCACTTTAATTTCTTCAATTTTGTCACACCTAATGTGTCATTTTGATTCTACACTTATTTGATGATTGAGTATGATAAACACAATGTCCTTCATTTTATTGAATGCAACTTTCCAACATAAGTTTTCTTATTTTCTCAATTTTTCACCTTGATTAAGTTATACTGTTAAGTAATTACAAATTTTATGTGATGTGACCTTTACATGTCTTTTATTTTGTTATATTCCTTTGCCTCAATTTATCTCATTTTTTCTTTAATATATATTTATGTAACATTAATGAAATAATTTATTATTATTCATGTTTCTTTTCTTTTATATTTTAGAGAAATTCTAAATATAATCCATTCAAGATGTAACAAATATCATTAGACTCATATTGACAACCTTGATCTCTTTAGTACCTCTGAATGTGTTATAATTTATCTTATTTCTTCAAATATTTTATGATAATTTGGTTATATTACTTTGTAACTCTAAATCTATTTAGGTATAACTTGTATATCACATTGATTTGGATGTATTATGTTGCTTTAACTTATATCATTTTTCTTTAATGTATGTCTTGTTAAGATTTGCATTATAATTTATTATTATTAATGCTAACTTATTTTTGCATTTTGTAATCATTCTCTATGAGATCTGATTCGCATAAAATTAACATCATTGGAATCATCTCAATGAGCTCTTTAAAAATATTATTTTTTAAATTTTTAATGCTTCATAAGTCATTTTTTAATTTAATTAGATTTCATGATCAAATATATTGCACTTGATCTCCTTAGTTTCTTGGAATGTAAATTTAGTGTGTAATTTATCCTATTTTTTAAATTTTTTCATTTTTATTTGGTTATCCTATTGTGTAACTCTAAATGTATTATCATGGCACCTTTTATGTTGAATATATTTGATTTGGTTACATTGCTTTGATTTATTTCATTTCAAGTTTAATATATAACTACTTAATATTAAAATAATAAGTTATTATTATTTATGAATGTCTAAATTTAGGAATTTATAGTGTTCTAGAACATGGTCATATAGTAATGAAACTACTGTCACTATGCTGGTTTTTATGAGCTTACTATAGTTCAAAATTTATTTTTTATATTTGTAATTTCTTTCTATTATTTTGGAACACTTTATAAAATATTTTGATTCATAAATGATTTGATGATCAAGGTCTCATCTATGAACACTTTATGAACTCTTTAAAAAAAATATCATTGGACCCACCTAGAGGAGTTCTATCTAATTAAATTTTAATTTTATTATTTTAAATATTTTTTTGAGTTCACTGTAGTTTAAAATATTTTTTTGTTTGTACATGATTTTATTATCATGCATATTCGACTTAATTTCATTAGTATCATGTAATATAACTTTATCCTATAATTTATTTCATTTGTTTAAGTCTTTTACTTAAATTTTTCTACATTACTATTTCCTCTAAATACCCTTCATGTAACACTTAACATTGCATTGATTATATAGCTTCAATTTTTCTTATTTTAACTTTAATATAAATTAATTTAATATCAAAATATTATCCTATTATAATTTATTCTTATAAAATTTTTTAGTTATGACAATTCCAAATGAGGCTTGATCGACACAACATAAACTTTATTTCTTCGATTTAGTCGTACTACACTATTTTAATTTATCTTATCTTAGCTTTAATATAAATTGTCTTAATATTAAAATAATAATTTATTTTTATTCATGATTATTTACTTTGGAAATTCATGGTAATTTTAAAAATTCCATGATTTAGATGAAATAGATACTATTGGACTAATCTTGACAATCTTGCTGTAAATAAGTACTCTTTTTTATATTATTAATTTTTCTTATATTTTTATCTTTGTTAATGAGAAACTATAGTTGGCACTATATTTGATGATCAAGGATGCAATACTCTATTTTGGTAATATCTTCATATGAAATTATATCATAGGACTTTGTTCATTTTTTCAAATTTTTGGCTTTGATTTTTTTGCTGGTATGAAGCTTTAAATCTACACTCTTGTGACATTTACATAACTTTGACTTACTTATATTTTAATACTTCATTTAATATAATTTTTTTATTATATATTTACCTAATACTATAAAACTAATTTATCATTATTTATGCTCATTTATTTTTTAATGCATTATAGTTTGAAATGATGTCTAATTATGATGATATAATTGTTCTTGAACTCATATCAACAAGTTAAAGTTGCATTTTTTTGCCATTGATGATGTTACAATCATTCTTGTTAGTATGTTTGAATAAAACTTTCTGTACCTGTTATCTCATTTTTTTAAATTGCTAGCTTCAATTTTATTTATAATACATTGAAACTCCAAGTCTCTTCTTATGTGACCATTAAATCGCTTTGATTTTTTTATATTATAATACTTTAATTAATTTCATGTTGAGCTTTATGAAATATTGAGCTATTACTCAAATAATAAAATTATTTTATTTAAGCTTTTTGTTTGAGTAATTTTTAGTAATTGAATGTTCCAATTAGAAAAAAAACAAGTGTTGCTTGACTCCTCATCATTAGCTATGTCTAATTATATCATAATTTTTATGTTCTAATATATTTTATTTGATAGTGTTGTTGCATGCTTTATGAGCCATTTCAAATCATTCCATACCGCACAGCTTAGGACGTTACACTTTATCATCTTTTTATCTTGTAATGTAGCTTTTTTGTGTAATTTATTTGATTTTTTAAAATTTTTTATTTTAATTTTCTAATATTGCTATGTAGCTCTAAACATCCTCCTGTGTGAGCAATACATGTCTTATAATTCATTACATTAGTTGTTTTAAATTTATCTAATTATTGATTCAATATATATTAATTTGATATTAAGAAATAATTCTTAATTATTTATGCTTATTTATTATTTTTTATGCTTTTATACTGTTGAAATTTATACTAACTATAAACGAGGTCTAACAAAGAATAAAAATGTCACGAACTCATCTTGATGAGCTTTAACCAATCATATATTCATTTTTTATATTTATAAAAAGATATATATGCTTGCGATTTGACATGTTTTAATAAATTTTTTAATTAATACAAGATTTGATGATTAATTATGTTACACTACATATCCTTAGTATTTTTGAAAGAAACTTTCAAATAAAATTTTTCTTATTTTTTCAAATGTTTGACTTTGATTTAGCTATATTATTATGTAAGTCTAGCTCTGCTTTCATGTTACTATTACATGTCTATGATTTTATTATTTTTCATTGCTTCAATTTATCTTTTATTAGCATTAATACATATTTATTTAACATTAAAATATAAATTTATTATTATCTATACTTATTGCTATTGTAATTCATAATAACTCCTCTTGATGTTCTGTCAGTAGAAGGCAAATGTCATTATGCTCATCTCAAATAGCTTAGTTCAATTACAATGTAACACCAAATCTACTCTCTTTGACCTTTACATAACTTTTTTTTGGCAGCATTACATTACTTTAATTTATGTAATTTTATGTTAATATTCATTTGCATAAGATAAAAATTTTTAATTTCAAATTTTTCAATGCTATTTTACTTTTCTAATTTGATTTAATTCAGAATAAAGGTCTAATAAAGATGAAGTAAACTTTGTCAAACAAGGGTTGGTGATTGATGATGTCACACTTGACCTAGTTAATATATTGGTCTGTTAAATTTTTGTAAAATTTATCTTTTTTTAATTTTTAATATTACATAAATAATCTATTTCTTTTCACTTGTGGCATTTAATTTGTTGTAATTAGGTGTTAACGCATCACTTAAATTTACCTCATTTTAATGTTAATATATAATTACGTTTTACTAAAAAAAAAGTAAATTATTATTGTTTTTCCTTTAACTTTGCTAGTAAGAAAATAAGTCAAAACAATGTTTGATAGAAATGAAATAAGTATCTTTGGACTCATCTCCATTAGCTTTATCCTATTAGTTACTTTAATTTTTATTCTTTTAAATGATTTATTTTTTAGTGTTTTGATCTACTTTAGAGAAATTTCAACTCATACCTAATTTGATGATTAATGATGTTATACTCGACCTCTTCAATATTTTGAATTACAAATATCTATTACAACTAATCTCATTTGTTCAAATTTCCCACTTTCATTTGGTTATATTACTATAAAACTCTTATTTTATTCTCATGTTTCAATAACCTAGATTTTATTTGGTGATGTTAAATTATAAAAATTTATTTCGTTTCAAATTTAATTTATATTTACTTAACATTAAAATAGTAATATTTTTATTTATATTTATTTACTATCATAATTAACATTTAACCAAACTAGATCCAATCAAGATAAAATAATCATTATAGAGTCATCTTGATGGGCTCTATTGAATAAAATGTTCATTTTTATTATTTTAAATGTTTAAAAATCTAAGGTTTTGCATGTCTTAGGAGTCCTTTTCTTTTTTATATGTCTTAACAATAGATGCCGTTACACTCGACACCTTTACCTTCATGGAACACATCTTTCGAAATAGTTTATCATTTAACAAAATTTTTTCCTTTCATTTTCTCATAAAACTTTGTAGCACTAAATTCTATCTTATTTTAGCCTCACATCTTTTGATTTGGTAATATTAAATTGTTTTATTTTATAACATTTTCATTTATATATATATATATTAACATAATATAAAAAAATTGTTGATAATTATTTATTCTTCTTTAGATTTGTAATTCATAACAATTTGAAATGTGGTCTTATCAAGTTCAAATAGATATTATCAGACTCGATTCATCAATCTATATCCAATTAAACAATTATTTTTAAAATTTTCAAGATTAAATATTCTTGAGTTTTAAGATGCTTCTATAGATATTTTAAATTGAAATAGATTTGATGATTAAGGATTATACAACCATTCTCCTTACTACTAGGAAGGAAGATTTCATATACAACTTATCTCATATTTTGAAAGTTTTACTATGATATGCTATATCACTATGCAACTCCAAATATGTCATCCATTGTTATCTAAATGTCTTTCCCTTTTCGATTAACATTTTTTCAATTTATTATATATATATATAAAAGTAATACTTAAATAATAATTTATTTTTTATGTCTGTTTACTTTGGTAATTCATAGTAATGTAAAATGAGATCCTAAATAAATGAAAAAGCTATTGTAAGGCACATCTTAACATGCTCAATAGCTTCAAATATTCATTTAGATACTTTTAAATATGTTATTTTCAAGATGTTTTAATATGTTTATTGAGAAATAATGAGTTATATATGATTTGAGAACCATCTTTTTTTGATACAACTTTTGTAATTTTCTTCGAATAATTTGTTCTATGTAAGATGGAGCAATATGAAACCTAAATTTTTCTCTCATGTGATCTTTTGATTTCTTTTATTTGGTTTTAGTACTAAGTATCTCATAATCTTCTATAATATGTTCTTTACATGGCTTTTAATTGATAACATATATATTTTTGTTTAATTTATCTCATTTTTGCTTTAGAATAGTTTTCTAATATTAAAATAATATTTTATTATAATTTATGAATATTTCTAAGATACATTTTAGTAAATCAAAATTATGTTAAGTGGACATAAGATAATTAATGTTGGAATTACCTTGACATGCCCTTTGTAAGAAAAATGTTCATTCTTATATTTTTTTAATATTTTATTTTCTATGGTTTTTGAATGCTTCACTAGATAATTTAATTCATACTTAATGATCATCACTACTACACTTCACCTCTTTAGTAACTTGTATTATAACTTTTTTATAATATTTATCACTTTGCTTCAAATTTTTTTATTTTTTTGGGTACAATGAAATGTTACTTCAAACCTTCTCTCATATGACTTAGTTATATCAATTACATTTTGTTACATTTCTTTGTTTCAATTTACCTTATTTTAGCTTTGTTATATATTTATTTAATATTAAGAAATAATTTATTATTTTTTATACTTATGAACTTTTGTAATTCATAGCAATTGCCTAAGAGGTTAGGTCGAGATAAAATAAATGTTATTAGACTAGTATTAAGAAGCTTTATTAAATAAAGTATTTATTTCTATATTGTCAAATATTTTAATTTTTATGGCTGTAGCTTATTTTACAAGAAATTGATTTATAAGTAATTTTATAGTAAGGGATGTTATGTTCAATTTCTTTAGCAACTCAGAAAGCATCATTCAAGTATAATTTATCGAAGTTTTTCAAATTTTTTCTTTCGATTGGTAATATTTCTATGTTATTCTAAATCGTTTCTCATGTGACTTTTGTATTTGTTTGATTTTGTTGTATTCTACAATCAATTTTTCACTTTTCAAATGTAATATATATTTAATTTTTATTAAAGTAATAATTTATTAATATTTGTGCTTGTTAAATATAGTAAGTCATAGTATTTCCAAATTAAGTAGAATAATTATAATGAACATTATTGGGGTTGTCCTAACAAACTCTATCTAATAATGTATTGATTTCTTTCTTTTAAATAATTAATATTTTATTGTTTTAGCATTCTATACTCGATATTTTGTTTCTTTTTATATTTGATGATCGATGATGATACTTTCGATCACCTTCTATCTTTCAATCTAAATTTTGAAAACAATTTATCTCATTTCTTAAAATCTTTTTAATTTTGTTATACTACTATGCAACTCTAATTTTAATCTTTTTTAACATTTATATCACTTTGATTTAGTCATATTACAATTGTTCCATTTATCTCATTTTACATTTAATATATGATTGTTAAAAATTAAAACTAATAAAATGTTAATACTTATGCTTATTTACTTATGTTAATTAATAATAATTGCAAACAAGTTTCAAACTAAATAAAACAAACATCATTTGACTTACCTCTATAAATCTATAAAATTAAAATATAATCTTTTATATTTTGAAATATTTTATTTTCAAAAATTTTGTTACACTTTATGAGTCTTTTTAAATTTCACATTATTTGATGATATAAGGATGTCACAATCAATCTCTTAGTACTATTGAATACAACCTTCTCGTAAAATTTGTTTCACGTCTTCAAAAGTTTCACTTTGATATGGTTAAATGATTATAAAACTATAATTCTTCCATATTATAACGTTTTTATCATTCATATTTTGTCATATTACACTTCTTTAGTTTGCCTCACATATGCTTTAATATACATTCACCTTGTCATAAAAATTTAGACAAGGTCTAGTTGAGACGAAACAAATATCATTGAGCTCATCTAAATGAGCTCTACATAATTAAATATTTATTTTTATATATTTTTGGAACATTTTATTTTCTTTTATAATAGAACATAATATGAGATATTTTAATATTAAATTTTGTTATCAATCTAGCATGTTACTCAAGGACATCTTTATATCTTAAACAAGCAACATTCCTTTAGAGTTTATCTCATTTCATTAGATTTGTCACCTTCTTTGGTTAAATTGCTGTGTCACTCTAAATCTCATCTTGTGTTTTGTTATCGCATTGATTTTTATTATATTACATTTTCTATATTTAGCACATCCAATCTTTAACATATGTTTACTTCGTATTAAGAAAATAGTTGTTATTTTTTTGGCTCATATACAATCATAATTTGTGATAATTCCAAACACGGTCAAATCGAGATGACATCAATGTTTTTGCAATAGTTTTGAGAACTTATGCCAATTTAAAAAACCTTTAAAAATTTCAAAATATTTTATTTTCAAGGGTTTGGGAATGCTTTACAAGATATTTTTTATTTATAAAATATTTCACAATCGAGAATGTTACACATGTTCTTTTTATTATCTTTTCTTGCAACATTCAGATATATTTATCTCATTTCTTCAAATTTTTTCTTTGTTTGATTATTTTATTATGTATATGTTAACTTCTTCTCATGTGAAATACATGTCCTTTTTAACTTTAAAAGTATATTTAAACAATATTAAAATATTAGTTTTGTACTATTTTTCTTACTTACTTTTGTAATTCCTATTTGAAATAAGGCCCACTTAAGATGAAACAAATGTCATTCCACCCATCCCAATGTTCTCCATCAAATATAGGCATATTTTAAGAGATAATCTTACTCATACATGATATGATGATCGAGCCAATGATAGTAGATCTCTTTAGTATCTTGCAATTCAACATTCCTACGTAATTTGTCTTAGCTTTTGAAGTTGTTCGATTTGATTTAGCTATATTACATAACTTTTATTTGTGATATTTTAGGTTTATTATATATTTTAAAAAATAGATAATAATTTATTGTATATTTAATCTTTTTAATTTGTACATCATAGTAAGTCCAAATGATGTCTCATCGAGACAAAAATAAATGTTGTTATACTCATCTCAATGTGCACTACCCAATTATATTTTTATTTATTTTATTTAATGATAGAGTATGTTCAATTCGATCTCCTTAATATCTTGGAATACAATATTTTGGCACAATTTATCTAATTTTTTTTTCATTTTTTTGCTTTGAATTGTTTATATTACTATGTTAAATCTACATCGCCATTTGTGTTGCCATTACATTTCCATAATTTAGTCATAATATATTGCTTTACTTTTTCTCATCTCAACTTTAGTATATATTTATTATTATTTATGCTTATTCATTACTGAAATTCATAGTAATTCCTAACATGCTATGATGGAGATAAAAAAAGTTACAATAGACTTATCTGAATTAGCTAAAAAAATAAATATTAATTTTTATAATTTCATGAGAAATTTTAATTCACACCTCACATGATGATGTTTTGCTTTATCTGTTTAGTATCTTGGAATGTTACTTCTGTATATATCGCATTTTTTCCCTTTTTCACTTTGTTTCCACACAGTACATTTTACTAGTTGTGTAATGTTTACACCACATGATTTTGTTAGAATAAGTTTTTTTAATTTATCATATTTTAGCATTAACATTGTTTTACATAATACAAAAGTAAAATTTTGTTATTACTTTTCCTTATTTAATTTTTACAAATAGAAATTTTAAATAAGGTTCATTCGAGAAGAAATAAATGCCTTTCGACTAGACATATTGTGCTCTACCAAATTTTTGTGCGCATTACATGATATTTTGATACCTTCATGATTTTATGATTGTGGATGTTATATTTTAGTTCCATTGTATCTCGAAGTGCAGAATTATGTTATAATTAATTTAATTTCTTAAAAGTTTTTACTATGATTTTGTTATATTACTAAGAAACTCTATTCATGTCTCAATTGAATATTGCATCACTTTGATTTGGTTGCATTTTTTTTCTTTTGCTTATTTCATTTCAACATTATTATCTAATTACTTAATATTAAAATAATAATTTATTTTTACTTAAGTTTATTTTTTATTTTGATTCACACTTATTTTAGGGGTGCAATTTTGACTTGAACAAACTTTTTATTTTTTATTTTGATTCTTGCTTCTGTTTATTTTTTATTATCTATCTTAGAGTGTAGCATTCCTAGTTTTATTAAAACCTATGTCTAATTTAACATTCATTTTTTATATTTTGAAATATATTTTTGCATTTTTGTCAAGACATTTCATTTCAAAATGAATTTAACAATCAAGAACCTTGCACTCAAACATCTTAGCATCTTGGAATGCAGCATGGTTGTACAATTTACATCATTACTTAAACTTTTTCACATTTATTTTGTTATATATTTATGTAAACAAAAATCTTTTCTCATGTGACTATTTCTTCAATTTGACTTCATTCAACTATATTTCTATAATTTATCTCATTTTAGATTTAATGTACATATAAATAACATTAAAATAATAATTATTATGATTTGTTCCTATATATTTTGGTACATCACTAAAATTGCAATTGGAGTCCAATTTTAAAGAAAAAACATTGATGGTCTCATCTTAACTAGGATTATCTAAATAATTTTTTATTTTTATATTTTTAAATATTATATTTTTTACGATTTCAATGTGCATTATGAACTTGTACATAATTTAAGGATCGAGGAGTATCTTCCACTCAATTTCCAATACTTTGGAGGTTAACTTCACTTAACAATTTATTTGATTTTTTTATTTTTTTTCTTTGATTTGGTTATTTTACTATGCAACTCTAAATGTCTACTCTATTTAGTTTTACATTTATTTGATTTGGTAATGTTATACTTCTTCAATTTATCTAGTTCAAATTTTAATTTATATTAATTTAAAATTAAAATAACAATTATTATTATTTATGCTCATAAAGTTGTATTTTGTTGTAATTCCAAATGTGGTATGATAGATAGAAAATAAATAAAATTTGTCTTTTTTTTACAAACTCAATCTTATAAAAAACTCATTTTATTATTTTTTAAATATTTTATTTATTATTGTTATATGTTATTTTATGAGAGTTTTAGACTTTTGCTTAAATATTTTGATCAATCGTCTTATCATACATCTCTTTGGTGTCATGGAATACAACTCTACCTTAACAATTACTCTAATTTCTGCAACGTTTTTACTTTAATTTCATCACATTACTATTTTAATTCTAAAATCACCCTTATATTGCCTCTATTTGTTGTATTGCATTATTACAATTTATCTCATTTCAGCATAATATATCATCACTTAAAATTTAAATAATAATTTATTTTGTATATGCATTTCTTTTGTAATTCATAATAATTGAAAATGATGTTGCATTGAGATGAAACAAACGTCATTTGACTCATCTCAATGAGCTCTATGTAATAAAATACTTTTTTATATTTTAAAATTTTAATCTAACTCTAATATTTGCACATTTTATTGAAACTTTTGATTCATTCTTTATTTCATGTTAAAGGATGTCACAATTAATCTCTTTAATATCTTAGAATGCTACTTTCTTATAGAATTTATATCATTTTAAATTTTTTGGTTTTGACTTGGTTATATTAAAATGTAACTTCCAATCTTCTCTTATATTATTTTTAAATTACAATGAATTTATTATATTCCATTACTTTAATTTTTCTCAATTAAGATTAAAGAAATATTTACATATTATTAAAATAATAATTTATTATTCTTGTTCTTTTTTATTTAGAAATTTTTAGTAATTCTGAGCCCACTTAGATCAAAATGAAATCATATTACAACACTTTTCTTAATAATTTCTTTACTGATAAACATTTATTTATTTCTTCTTAAATATTTTCTACTCTACAGTGTCAACATATTTTATGCGATAATTTGATTCATACAAGATTTAACAAAAATGTATTTTACTTTGTACTTCTCAGTATCATGGTGTATAACTTTCTCATATAACTTATCTTATCTTTCTAATTTTTTCTTTTATTTTGTTATTTTACTATGTGAATCTAAATCTCATCTCTTGTTTCCCTTAGATCAATTTCATTAACTTAAATGAATTAATTTATCTCATATATCTTTAATATGTACTTAATATAAAAAATATTTAAGGTTACTTACCTTTCTTTTATTATTAATTCATAATAATTTAGAATGTTCTTTAATAAAGATGTAAAAATTTTCATTACACTCATCTAGATGAGGTGTAGAAAATTAAATATTCATTTTTTATATTTAAATATTTTATTTTTTGGGATATTTGCATGTTTTAAATGATGTTTTAATTCTTGCTTTAATTGATAATGATGGAGGCAAACTCGATCTCCATATTACCTTGTGGTGTTATTTTTTTATAAAACTTATCTCAATTTTTTAAATTTTTTATTTGATCTTTATTCAACTACAACTTAAATTAAAAGCTTTTTTATGTGACCACTACATTTTAATTTACTAATATTACATTGCTTCAATTTACCTTATGTTAACATTAATATATATATTTATTTAATTACTAAATAATAATTTGTTATTATTTTTTTAATATTTATTTTATGAAGCAATTTTCATTATATTTGCCTTGACAAGCATTGCATAAGTAAATATATGTTTTTATATATTTTTATATCTTTCATTAAACTATGGTTATGGTACACTTTACAAGATGTTTCGATCCATGCTTGATTTTACAATAGAGGATTTCACACTTTCCAAAGCCTCTTAGGATGTAACTTACTCATACAATTTATCTCAATTGATGAAGTTTTTCCTTTAATTTTCTAATATTTTTATGAAATTCCGATTTTGCTCTTGTGTGACCATTATGTTGCTTTAATTTTGTTATATTTCATTGCTTCAACTTTTTTATTCTCATTTTTTGTATATATTTACCAAAAATTAAAAAAATCAATTTATTATTATTTTTGATAATACATTATTAAAATTAGTAACTGTAAAAAAGATCCAACCAAGATAAAAGAAATGTTGTTAGACTCGTCACGATGAGTTTTATCCAATGATGTATTCATTTTTTATATTTTAAAATAATATTAATTCTAAAGATTGTACTTGTTTTAATAAACATTTTGATTAGTACTAGATTTGATGATCGATAAATATACACTCCACCTCGATAGTATCTTTGAAAGCAGCTTTCACATAAAATTTTTCCTATTTCTTCACCACTTTTACATTGATATAGCTATGTTGCTATGTAATGCTAATTATCATCTCATGTGAGTCTTAAATGTCTATGATTTTGTTATATTTTACTACTTTGATTTATCTTATATCTATTTTATTATTTACATATTTAATATTATAATTTATTATTAACTATACTTTTTTAGTTTTGTAATTCATAATAACTTCCTATAAAGGTTGATCAAAAGAAAACAAACATAATTAGACTCATATCGACTAGCTCAATTCAATTACTATGCAACTCAAAATCTCCTCTCTTAAGACCTTTACCTCACTCTGATTTGGTTATGTGATATTACATAAATTTATGTCATTTTACTTTTAATATATATTTTCATACTATAAAAAATTTTTATTTTTATATTTTCTATTGTTATTTACCTTACTAATTCACTATAATTCTAAATGTGCTTTGATAAAGATGAAGCAAACATTGTAGAACAAGTTTTTTATTAGGGATATCATACTTTCTTTTGATATATTGGATTGCAAATTTCTTATAAAATGTATCTCTTCTTTAAATTTTTTTTGTTTTAATTTTTTTATTAATAAAAAATGCTAATTATCTTTTCTTGAGACTATTACTTCACTTTAGTTATGTTATATCACATTCCTTCAATTTATCTCATCTCAATTGTAATATATAGCTCCCCTTTACTTAAAAAATAGTTTATAATTCTTTTTTCTTATTAACTTTGTTATTTCAAAGTAACTCATAACATGGTTAGACAAAGTGGAAATAAACTTCCTTTGACACATCTCGATAGGCATTATCTATTTAAACATATTCTTTTTAATTTAAATATTTAATTTTTTATGTTTGGGACATCCTTTAGATAAATTTTATTTTGTACATAATTTAATGATCTAGGATGTTATAATAAAACTCATAAGTATTTTTAAATACAAATGTATCATATAATTGATCTCATTTGTTAACATTTATCACATTTATTCCATAATATTGCTATCAAATTCTAATTCATTCTCATGTTAGCTTAACCTTGATTTGATTATCATATTAAATTGCATCAATTTATCTTATTTCAATTTTAATTTATATTTTTCTTACATGAAAAACATGGTTTGCAATTTCTTATTTTTATTTACTCTGGTAATTCATGTTAAAGAAAAAAATAAGTCTAACCTAGAACAAAGTGTCATCAGAATCATCTTGATGACCTAAATCTAATTAAATATTAATTTATATTATTTTAACATTTCAAAATCAAGGGTTTTGGTATTTTTAATGAGACATTTTCATTTGTGTATTTTTTCAGAGTACATGATTGCACATTCGTATATTATAACTATGTAGCTCCAAATCTGCTCTTATGAATGCCTTACTTTCTTTTATTGGTTAATAGTAAATTTATTTAGTTTATCTTATTTTGAAATTATTATATTTTTATTTATTATTAAAATAATTATTTTTAATTAATTAATCTTATTTACCTTGGTAATTCATGCTAATTTCAAGCGAGGTCCAATCGAAATGAAACAAACATCTTTAGACTTGTCTCATCAAATTATATCAAATTAAATAAGTGTTTTGGTATTTTTAAAATTATGTATTCTTTTGTTTTTCCATGATTTTGTAGTATTTCAATTTATAATTTATTTGATAATTGATTATTTTACAACCAACCTCCCTAGGACCATGGAAGGAAAGTTTCATATAGAGTTTATCTCATTTCATTAAGCACTTCTCTATGATTTTTATTCACTAAATGCCTTACATTTTCTAAGAACAATTCTTTAATTTATTGTTTTTAGTATTGATATATATCCATATAATATTTAAATAATATGTTTTAGCTTTTATTGTTATTAACATTGGTAATTGATAATAACGTCTAACAAGGTCTTATGGAGATGAAACAAACATTATTGAGGACATGTTTACGAGCTCTATCACATTTATTATTCATTTAAATATTTTTAAATATTTTATTTTCAAGGATTTTTAAATCCATATTGAGAAATTTTTATTTGTATATGATTTGATGATCAATTTTGTCCCACTTGTTCTCATTAATATCTTGCAATAAAATTTCTCACATAATTCATGTAATTTTTCCAAAAGTTTTTTTAGATTTGGTTATAAGAATATGAAACTCTCGTTTTTCACTCTAGTGAGCCCAATATTTCATTGATTTGGTTATATTTTTATGTAACTCAATATCTCTTTTCATGTGGCTTTGATTTGATAACATTATATTACTTCAATTTATTTCATTTTATCTTTAAAAATATTTCTGTATTAAAATAGTGATTTATTACTATTTATAATTCTTTTCTTTTGCAATTTTTTGCAAACTAGATTGAGGTCCTATTGAGATGAGATAATTGATGTTGAAATTCTATTAACTTTTGATTTTAAGAAAATGTTGACTTATGTATTTTTAATTATTTTATTTTTCATGCTATTTTAATACTTTACTAAACATTTTTATTCTTACCAAATTTGTTGATCATGATTGTTACAATCGATATAGGTAGCAACTTGGAGTACAACTTTCCAATAAAATTTATCCGATTTCCAAACATATTTTATTTTTATTTTTCTACAATACCATGTAACTTTATATCTCCTCTTGTGTGACCATTATATCAATTTGATTTGCTTATATTTTATTGCTTTAATTTAGCTTATTTTATCTTTATCATATATTTACTTTATATTAAAATAATAATTCATTGTTATTCAACATAATTAATTTAGTTAATTCCTAGTAATTCTAAATTATGTCTAATCAAGACAAACTAAATGTCATTAGACAAGGCTCAAGGAGCTCTATTATATTAAGTATTTATTTCTATATTTTCAAATATTTTTACTTTTATATCTCTGGCTTACCTTACATGGCATCCAATTTATACATAATTTGATGGTCATCGAAGTTACAGTTAATCTCTTTAGCAACTTGGAATGCAACCGCAAACTACAATTTCTCTCATTACATTTAATTTTTTGTCCATTTTTTTATATTACTTTGTAATTCTAAATCGACTATTAAGTGATCTTTATATCACTTTTATTTTGTTACACTTCATTGCCTTAATTTATCTCATTTAAGTTTAAATATATTTTTACTTGATATTAAAAATAATAATTTATTAAATTTTTTTCTTATTAACTATAGTAATTCACTATATTTCCATATTAAGTCAAGTCAACATAACAAAACATTATTAGAGTTGTCCCAATGTGCTTTGTCTAACAATGCATCCATTTCTTTATTTTTAAATATCTTTATTTTTTATGGTTTTGGCATATTACATTGATATTTATTTTCATTCTAGATTTCATGATTGAGGACATTACTTTTGATCTCCTTCATATCTCTAAGTGCAAATTTGTTATATAATTTATGACATTTCTTAAGATTTATTTCAATGATTTATCTATATTACCACATAATTTTAACATCATTTTTTCCTACCTCTATATTGCTTTGTTTTGGGTGTATTATTGTACATCAATTTATCTTATTTTTTTCTTAATAAGTAATTATTTAAAATTTTAAATATTAATTAAATTTATTTATGATTATTTTTTAATTAATTCATCATAATTCCAAAAAAGTTTTGAACTAGATAAAATAAACATCATTTAACTTTTTACGATGTCCTCTATCCAATATATTTTTTTTATAATTTTAAACATTTTATTTTCTAATATTATTTTATATATTTTAATTAGTTTTGATAGCACAATATTATATGATTGAGGATGTAATACTTGATATCTGTAGTATCTTACAAAGAAAATATACAATATAATTTGTCACACTTTCTAAAAATTATATCTTTGATTTGGTTATATAATAATAAAACTCTAATTCTTCCATCTTGTACCTTATGTATCTTCTTTAGTTTGTTGCATTACATTGCCTAATTTATCTCATTTTTTCTTTCATATATCTTTGCCTATTACTAAAATAGTAATAAATAATTATCTATACATATCTACATGAGTAATTCATAGAAATTAAAGAAAAGACCAATTGAGATGAAATAAACCTCACTGGATTTTTCTAAGTCAGTTCTATGTAATGAAAAATTGATTATTACCCTTTTAAATATTTTATTGTCTATTATTTTGCCATAGAATTTGAAATATTTTGACATGTAACTAAGTTGTCAATTGATGATGTTACTCTCGAACATCTTTACATCTTGGAAATGCAACATTCCTTTATAGCTCATTAATTTCATCTTATTTTACCCTTTCTTTGTTTATATTGCTATATTACTTTAAATCTCATCTCTTATTCCATTACATCACTTTCAGTTTGTTTTATCACATTTCCTCCATCTAATGCATTCCATCCACAACATATATCTACTTAATATTAAAAAATAAGTTTCTTATCTTTTTTTCATATTCACATTTCTAGTTTGTAATAATTTTAGATGAACTGTGATCATGTTGATACCAATTTTTTTGGACTAGTATTGAAATCCTGCATCCAATTAAGGATACATTTTTAATTTTTTAAATATTTTATTTTCTTGGGTTTTAGCATTCATTAAAATATGTTTTATTTTCATCATATTCAATGATCAAGAATGTACACATGTTCTTTTTAATATCTTGAAATGTAACAATAGAATACATTTTATCCCAATTCTCCAAAATTTTGACTTTTTTTGTGGATTTTCTATGTTCATCTAAATCTGTTATCATGTGAAATTCATGTCACATTTTCTTGTTATATTTTTTTCAAGTTATCACTTTTTAGCTTTAAAAATTATTTACTCAATATTAAAATAATACTTTTTTATTTTTTTTCTTATTTTCTTTTTAAATAATAGTTATTTCAAACAATTTAGATTTTAAACAAAACAAGGAAAGTTCCACTCATCCAAATGGGCTCTATTCATAATTGGCATATTTTGTAAGATAATGTGATTCATACATGATATTGTAATCAAGGCACTGACACTTGATCTCCTTAGTATCTTCGAATACAACTTTCCTGCATAATTTTTCTGATGTTTTCAAATGTCCATTTTGATTTAGTTAAATTAGTTAACATCTATTTATGATATTTTAAGTTTATTACATTTTTTCCAGATATTAAAAACAATTTATTATTTTTCAGACTGTAATTTTGCACCTCGTCGTAATTCAAAATAAGGCCAAATCGATACAAAATAAATAGTGTTCGACTCATCTCCTTGAGCTCTTTCCAATTATCTATTAATTCCTTTATTTAAAATATTTTTTGTATGGTTTTATCGCATTATAAGAAATACTTTTTATTTATATTTGTTAAATTACTTTTTGAGTTAATTTATCTTATTTTTTCAAATTTAGTGCTTTGAGTTTTTTAGATAATGATGCTACTCGACATCTTTACTTTGTGGCCTTTACAGCAGGATTATTTATTTATAATATATTGCTTCAAATTTTCTTATTATGGCTTTAATATATATTTACCTATTATGTAAATAAAAAATTATTATTTTTTTGTTCTTATTCACTATGCTAATTGATAGAAATTCCAAAAATGCTACGATGGAGATACAAAATAGTCATTAAACTTATCTCAATTAACTCAAATCATACAAGCATTCATTTTTGTACATTTTATGAGAAATATTAATTCACAACTAAGTTTTTATTTTATGGTGTTAGGATTATCTCTTTAGTATCTTGGAGTCTTTTTTTAGTGTAATTTAACTCATTTTTCTTAATTTTTCCCTTTGTTTATTGCATTATTTACCACCAGTGCTCCTCTCATGTAATGCTTGTATTGCTTTGATTTGGTTATCTAACATTTCTTTAATTTATTACATTTTAGCTTTAATATTTTTTTACGTAATATTGAGTAATATTTTGTTATATTTTTTTCTTATTAAATTAGTTTTTAATAAATATATTAAATAATTTTCACTTGAGGTGAAACAAATGTTGTTCAAATTTCCTAATGTGGTCTATCATGTTTTTGTGTGCTTGACGAGATATTTCGATATGTTATGATGTTATATTGAGAATGTTACAGATGATTTTCTTAATATGATAGAGTGTAACATTTTATTATAATTAATCTCAATTTTTAAAGTTTTTGTTTTGGTTTGGTTATTATGCTTCAAAACTCTATGTCTCATCACATGTGACCATACCATCACTTTGGTTTGGTTGCATTACATTGCTTCTATTTATCTCATTTTAGCTTTATTACCTATTCCCTTAATGTTAAAGTAATAATTCAATTTTACTTATGATATAAAATATTAAAAATATTTCCGCAATTCTATAAAGGAATTATTTCAAATATGTTAAAACATAAAATATTTAAAAAAAACTAAAAAATATTAAAAAATATATATATTTAATTTCAAAGTGCTTATTGTAATTGGTCCTAATGACATTTGATATGTGTTGATAAAACTTAGTTTTGACTTATTCGATAATATCAAATTAAAAAAGCACTAACACATTTTTCTTATTATAAAATTTATTATATGTTTATTTAATATGATAATAATAATACTAAATTATTATTCTAATATTAATTAAATATATAATAAGTTTGTTAATACTAAAAGAGGAACTATAGCAATATAAGTAAATTAAAGTGATGTTAACGTCATAGAGGAGGACAATTAGTATTTTAAATTAATATAATCAATTCAAAATAAAAATTTGGAGGAATGAGATACATTATATGAGAAAAAATTGCATTGCAAGATACCAAAGAGATTGAGCCAACATTTTTGATCATACAATTAGGTAAAAAGTTAATGTCTTGTAAAGAATGGCAAAAACCAAAAGAGATAAAAAAAATGAATATTTTGATGGATGGAGCTCATCTAGAAGACTCAAGCGATGTTCATTCAATGTTGATCAAACCTTGCCTAAAATTATTAAGAATTAACAATGTAAATATAATAGATAAACATATGATAAATTAATATTTAACTAGACAAAACTCCTAGAGCCAAATGCAATTAACTTTGTTTATTCGTGATCTTTCCTTATTTAGAATTACTATAAATTATGAAAGTAAACAAGTAAAAAAAAATATAGTGTTGCTTTGATGTACAACAAATACATATTAAAGTTGAAATGATATAAATTAAAGTAATGTAAAATAACCAAACAAAAACATTGTAAAGTTCAGATAAGTGATGAATTGGAGTTTTGAATTATTATAATATAATCATGGAAAATCATTCTAGAAAATAAGATAAATTTTAAGGGCAAGTTGTAATTTAACAAGTTGAGGAGATTTAGTATAACATCATAGATCAAAAAATTTAAAGCAAATAAAGTTCTAACAAAACATGCCAAAATACTTAGAAAATAAAAATTTAAGATGAATGTAGATTTAATTTGCAAAAGCTTGTTGATAAAAACAAAACTACCATTCTTTCGTCTTTATTAGACTTATTTTGGAATTACTAAAACTTTCAAAATTAATTAGTCAGTAAGAAAAATGAAATATTATTTTAATATTAAATAAGTCTCCGTTAAAACTAAAAATAACTAAAAATTGTTAAATATATACAACAAGCAACTCAAAGTGAGAATGTTGACAAGAGTTGGTTGGATTTAAATTTTTTATTTTTAAATTGGCATATTTCAATATTGAAATTTTTGTTGGATTTATGTTTTAACATTCCTTCGATATTTTTTTTACATATTTTTTAATATTTCTTTCAAATATTGCTCCTATATGCCAATATTGGAATTTTCCTCTCTATTATAATTAGATATTTGCATATACGTTAAAGCATCTTTATATCTTGAAACATTAGATATTGTCATATTTAAATATCAAAAATCTTTATATCTTGAAAATGTAACATTCCCTTATAGTTTATTAATTTATCGAGTTAGAAATTCCATTATATTTAGATATTGGCATATTTAAATATCAAAAAATAAAAAAATATGTTAAAACATAAAATATTAAAGGAAAATTTATCGACTTGGAGATCATCACAAAATTTCAAATTCCTTTATATTTTATGTTTTATTACATATCCAAAATATTTTTTAGTTATTTGTTAATTCAACCAAAATAATCATCACAGAATTTCACCTTTGATCTTCATTCTTTTCAAAATTTACCTTGAATAGAGGTATCATCTATCTAAAATTTAAAATTTATTTAAGCAAATTCATTGGTAATACTTAGGATTTATGATCATGAAAAAAAACATCAGGCAAATGGGTTTACCCAACAATCTCTTTTTCTTGATGATAACAAAACTTTTAATAAAATTCATTAAATCAAAAAATATTTATAAAAATAAAATGCATAACAATTAATGATAAGCTCCATTGCATGTACACAAAGCAAGATTAATGATCCCCATAATTTACGCTCATTTCCATCTTTCAATTTCTATTCTCCTCCACTTTGTCATCACTTAAAGAGAATTAATCTATATTTAATAAATTGTTCACAAATTGATAATTTTTGGAAATATTCTACCATCTAATAAATTTCTTTAAAGTTTATTATGTTCAAATGATGCCAACATCTAATGATCTAAGACTTGCATAATTTCTTTCAAATATATTTAATTCTTTCTTTCTAATTATTACCAAAATTTGTTATTTATGCTATCTTGTGTAATGCATGGCTTAAAATTTGTTACAACGGATAATGGCAATAGAATTAAATTATTCGATGACACAAAATGTAAATTAATAAAAAAAATCTTATTCTTGATGAATGCTTATTGAGAAATATACATTTTAATAAGATAATTTATTTTTATCTTGCTTGTGATCTTAGATAAATTTATTTTATGAACTCAAGAGTCATCTTACCAAAAAAAACCTATGTGGAGTATTTCTGCTTAATTAGCTCTTTCCTTACTTCAATACTTGAACCCTACTCCTTCAAAACTTGCTTTATTTTTCCTTTGTATCACTTTGATTAGCCTCTCCAAATTTTCCTTTTATGGCTAGGTTTTCTAAAACCCTTAAAATCATATCTTAAGGGTTTATATAGCCTCTACCACATCTCCTTAAACTAAGGTTTTACTTTAAATTAAATAGTTTTGGTTTAGTGTAACAATAACTCACGCTTTTGAACCAACCATCACTTAATCAATCTCTTTATGGCTAACCAAATCAAACTTTTAAAACTAGGAATCTAAGAAATTTTTTGCTAACAGATATATTGAATATTATTTTCTTTCTCACATAGTTATTCATTCTTAAATTATTCCTAAATTCATAGCATATATAATCTTTTCTTTTTAATCCTCTCATCCTTAAATACCACTCTTAATTTTTAGAAATCTTATCCATATCTTTTCATACACAAATAATTAGATAATGATAAAGATAATAAATAAAATTAATAATATGAATAAAATTATATGCTCCTTTTTTAAGCATTAAACGTAATAAATGCTGATGTGATGCAACCTAATCGTACCATTCAATCATGCTTCTAATTCAAGTTCTAACCCAAAATTCAAATTCCAAATTTTAATTCATAAAAAAACATACCTTGATCAATTAATTTTACAATAATATTGTCAAAGATGTTAGCTATAATAAAAACTAATTAATATATAGATTATATAAGTATTTAAAGTTTACAATCACAACATAACCTATGAAATTTCCCTGATAACATTACTTTTATGAAAATATGCTTTGAACAGTGATTATTAGTTTGATGATTGAAGCATGTTTCATAAGAAAATGTAAATGAGCATCGACAACTAAATGTTTTAATATCAAGACTTGAAAAGTTTTATTTAGATTTTGTAAGACTTTTATTAGTCTATCCCATTCAAGAATTAACTTATAAAAATTTTTAATAACTAAAAGCGCTTGCCGAATTAACCTACTACTTATTGTTATTTATATTTAAAAATTCAACATAATTTTTAATTAATAAATTATAAAAATCCAAATAACTAAAATGACTCACTATATAAAAGCCACGTGATCAAAAGCCTCTTAGACCATTTGATTGTGAAAACATCTCAATTGGATGAATAAGATTAAAAGAACAATTTTGAAATTATGATTTGATTTGAACTGATAAATCTAAATCATGATTTCGTTATTAGATTTAGCTCTCACGTGTAGATAAAACATGGGCTGGGAGATCTCAAATTTATGTTATTGGATATGAGGATCTAAATAGGATTTTTTAAAAGTCGATGAGATTACAATCATTTGATCACATAATTGTGTTATTGGAAAGCAAAAACACTCCCACAAGTTTAAATGCATCCGTGTGAAATGGATACAATTTTTTTAACCTTACATTGAATAAATAATTGATTATTATGGCTTTATTAGAGCTTTCTTACCTTGCAAATTTTGCATTTTTTTGGGGTAAGTTTCCCCCATGTTATGCTCTGGATGTAAGTTATTTTTTGGATTCTTGAGTTATGAATGAATCAAAATAGTTTGATTGGTTTGAGAGTTATTTTATCAACAAGATAAATGTTATTAGCTGTATTCAAGCACTATGTTCTAACAAAGGCTTTTGGTACTTTTTAGTAATATGTTTAGTTTTAGTTTTAATTATATCATTATTTTTTTACAAACTTATTGTTGCAATTAAAATACACTTTTTGCAACAAGTTTGGAAAGAGAATTTTCAATGGTATGATAGGAATAAAATGATTCTTGGATGGAAAAGATCAGACTAAGATTTTAGAATCTTAATACTATTTTAAGATGATTAATTTAAATAAGGCTGAATTTTCTACCTTGTGTGAGTGATTTCAATGAAACTTAACATCTAATCAAAATAAGATTAAGTAACATAAGTTAAATTTAAAATAAATGTCTTTGTTAAATTGAAATCATAACTCCTCTTCCATTTTAAATGCTCTTATGTACACAAGGATCAGTTTTCTAAAATTTACAAATTCTCTTTAACAATTTGATAGGTAATTCTTTGGATTTGTTATTATAAAATAAAGTACCATGACAAGGGGTCAATAAAATAATACTTTAAACCTTCAAATATTTTACGAATTATCATAAAACTATCATCTATCATTTGATAGTGCTAGTCTCCTTTCTGCAACCCTTTTGGACCATTCTATCCATTTATGGAACGATTTGTTACCCACTTCAATAATGTCTCATCTACCTCATTGCTTTAGCGTTCCAAAACTCCCTTTAGAACTAGTGAAAGTATTATTATGAATATTAAATGTCTAGTGTGGCAAACATATTGACTTGGATCATTACTAATTTTTTTAGAAAATTAAATCCACCGTCAAGAGGTGACTAACCTTCCTTCATCAAAAAAGCAACATATAATCAAGAAACTTGATCTATCTCCTTCCTTAAAGTCATTTTCACAATTACCTAATTTGTCTCCCTCTTCGTAGCCATTATAATACTTTTTCGTTTCAGTCCTAACTATAATATCTTTGTGATTAGTTGCGTTCCTCTTATAATTCTCCTCATTTGGTACATAATTTTTCTTATATTAGATATTCATTGTGATCAAAACCTTATAAATATTACTATTTCCCACACATTCTATTGCAAATGACCTCTAAAAGTTCTTCAACCAATTCCAAAAAAACTACTCCAAGTGTTGTTTATTTAATTAAATAATTCATATATTTCTAAAATTATTTGTCTTTTTTATCATTTTTCTTTAATAATTACCTTAGAATTAATTTAATATTATTTTTAAAAGTTTTTGGTTATTTTTTATGACATCAATTTCAATTTGAGGAAAAATTATTACTTAGAGTTCATTTTCATTTGTTCTACCATATTTAACTTCTCATCTATAATATTAGTCCTTTAAAATAATAGACTTTGTGATATTATAAAAAAATATACATATGGAAATTTTATTTAATTGCATTCAAAACAAATTTTAAATGCACTTAAATTTATTCAATGAATATTAAAAAAATGTTGAAGTTTATTTAATATTTTGAAAACTTCCTTTCGTATATGAATTTAATCATTGAATTTCAAACTCTTCCACTACTTCCCAAGTATCAACAAGTTAGTATAACTTATCCTTTGTAAGTTCAACATGGGATGCTCTCCATCTTTGTTTTCTTGAATTCCTACATTATGAACCCCATTGGCCTTTCCTTATGAAATAATCAAGGATGCACCATCATGCTACTTTGATCATGTTTAAAACTAAAAGAAAAAATATATTATGTTCCCTGGCAAGTGATAATGAAAAAACTATATTATAAGTAATGTAACACATTATTTCTATAATTTATAAAGGCACAAAATTCCTTTTCTTTAATTATCCTCATTTTTTCTAAACATTATAATGCTTTTCATTGGACTTACCTTTAACAATACATGATCCTCTTCCTCACAATCCACTTTCCTTTTTTTCTTATCAAAACATCCATGGAGTAAACCTTTTCGTTATTAATTCATGCTTTGATTACGTTGATCTCCTTCATAGTTTCTAAAGTCATATTTATATCAAGAAGAGTATTGTTATTTTGTTAATGTCAACATAATGATAATAGTATAATATATTATATAATACAATATAAGGTGTCCTCTCTATGCTACATTAACAATTATTGCTGTAAAAAAATTAATTAAAACTGAAATACTTATCCTAACAACATCAGAAACCTATTTTTCATGGATTAATGTATTCTTAATTATTTAAAATACTCTTTCATTGACTTCTATTTTAGCCTAGAATGTTTTGTTAAACATTACTTGCTCATAATATGCTTCACACAACCTTTTTGAAAAGTATGATCTAAGTTTGGAATCCTTATGTAATATAATAGTTCTTGTCGTATTGCATGAGCCTTATAATTCGGTCAACATGTATCTGAACTATTTGTTTTTGTAGAAAAATTTTCCATTAATAGGTAAAATGTTAATTTTTGTAGTAGAAAACCTCGTTTTCAATTAATTCTAATTTAACATCTCTACCTAAAAATATTTTGCTTTTAATCTTCCACACATCACCAAGCTAGATTATGACAATAACTTCTTACTATCAATATGTCATAGTGACAAATGAAATAAAGTTCATTCTATTTGATATGTATATAACATATATCATTAAATTATGTTAAGCTTCCTCTATGTTATACATCTAACTATTTTTATCTTCTTATTAAAAAATTAGTAGCTACTTTTACTTTTTCTTTGGTGATATAGGATCTCAAAATCATAATTCAATAATGATTAAGCCATTCTAATAATCAAAATGGATGAAAAAATTTATTAAGAAACCAATTATGAAAAAAATATTACATGTACTTTTCAATAACACAAAACCCAAATATGTAAACTTAGGCATATTTTGGTATTAGAGTTACATCAGTAAGTAGATAAGAATTGGAGATTAGAAACCAAGATAATAGGGGCTATCTCTTGATAATATTCTTCAAATAGGTGAACCTAAAAGTTTTTTAATAAGGAAACTTAGTTGTAAGGGAATCTACTTAAGTGGTATTTCATGAAATTATGCATAAAAAAGAGGTAGATTTAGAAGCCAAAAGATTTTAGAAACGTAAAAGTGGTAGGCAAATAAAGAACCTGGAATGATAAACTTTATGGATTTCTACTCAAACATTATTTTAGATGGGGAATGTAGATAGAATTTTTTTCATCAAGGATTGTGTTGATTAACTTCTTCTCATCCAACATTATTTAGATGATACCATATTTGGATCAACAAACTATGACTTATGTGAATGATTTGGTAAGCATGTAGGTCTATGTTATTAGATGAATTTAATGATGGTTTCTATTCTCTTAAATGCAAGTTAACTAGGATGAGAAAGGTACCCTTGATCTTCCATAAATTATATAAATGATATGTTAAGACATAAAAAATAAGGAAATAGATGCACCAAAGGAGTTAGCATATAATGAAAATCGCCTTAAAGATTTAGTCTTAGGTTAGCTCTCTTTTGGAGTACAAACCAATGCCTCTCTTTATAAAGAAATTATATATGGTGCATTTATTTCTAAATTTGCAATGCAAAATAAAAGTGATGCCTTGAGGAAAGAGTTTTTTATTTGGCCATGTTGGATAGTTTCAACTTTTTTGTGAGAGTGATTGTTTTGGAATGAATAGACATTCCAAGTGACCACATTACTATGTCATAAAGTTGGTACTCAAAAATAAAATGTAAATGACAGTGTGGTTGGCATTCAAAATAGGAAAAGGCTGGTGGTAAAGAGTTATAATCATGTAGGAGTAAACGAAGAAAGAATACTTGAACCAATGGTAAGGTTGAAGGCAACAAGGTTAATTTGACATTTTTCTTAATAAAAGTTATTTAAACTATACCGAATGGGTTTTATGAGCACCTTCTTAAATGTTGTTATGTCAAAGAAAGTGTATGTAGTATAGTTGGATTGCATTCAACATTTTCTTCATCAAAATTATGTGCATATGCTATTGAAATAATCAAAGAGCAAAGATCCTAATATGAACATACTTTGAAGATTTCTAGTAAAACATTATTTTAGCATTGGAATGTAAATAGGCCTTTGTTCATCATGAACTATGCTTAAACTTCTTCTAATCGAGGATCATATAGATGGTATCATATTTGGATCAACCAAGTTGGACTTATGTGAAAAATTTAGTGAGCTTATAGGTGTTGGATTTGGCTTGAACATAATGGGTGACATAACATATTTCTTTGGATTGAAAGTTAAGTAGGATAAGAAAGGTAACCTTGAATCTTAAATAAAATATAAAAATTAGATTTTAAAATTTTGTGAACATAAGAACATCAAATGCATTTCTACTGTCAAGAGTCCTCACCATATTATTGAATAAACATGAGAAAAGAAAACCAATAGATTTCAAGGTATACCACGAAAGGACACATTCATTACTTGACTATTACAAGACCAGACATAGCTTTTAGTGTGGAACTTTTTTAAGCAATTTCAATCAAGCCTTAAGGGCTTCTATCTAGAAGTTACAAAAAGATTATTTTCATAATTTCTTGAAATAAAAGTGTTTAAGTTTTTGCTATTCCAAAATTGTATGATGTCATGATCTCATAGGATATGGCAACAAAGATTATGTAGGTTATTGAGTAAATAAGAAAATAATTTTAGGCATTTAATCATTTTGAACACCTCTTAAACTAATGATATAGCAAAAAATATGGAATTATTGTTTTAGCAAAAAATGAACCACAATATATAGCATTAGGAGGATTTCTAGTAAAATTTTTTGGTTTCTAAAGGAAATAGGATGATATGGCATTACATTTACAAACAATTCCCCTGTAATATGAAAATCTTAATGTTTTCTTCCTAATTGAAAATGCTATAAAGTAAAATAAGATTGAACAAATTGATTTTAGGCACCATTTCATCATGGACTATGTGGAATGAAATATAATAGACCTTTAATTTGTTGCTAACAACATGCAACAAGTTAGCACATTAACAAAGCTTCTTAGTAAACATTTATTCCATAAAATTAGGAGACTTTTTTATGATGACAAAAGGCAGAGAAATTATGCTTACTTTTAAAGGATGTTCCTTGAGAGAAAGGGTGCTCAAATATTTGCTTTAATTCTTTCAAAATCTAGCTTAACTTGACAATATCTAGCAAATGTTTTCTTGCACTGCATTAAATACATTGCCATAAACTTAGATGGTAAGTAATCATAAAACAAAAATAGGTTATTGCTCCTATGAGCAATTCCCTATGACATTTTTATTTTTATGACCTAATTATGCAGCATACTTATTGGTTATCTTGCTTTGCTTGTAGATATGATAGGTGAACAAAATTTGAAGGAAATTAATATCAAAAGCACAAGTCAACTGATTAAATATTGGTATATAACAATTGGTGGGATAAGAATAGAGAGGGTTTTAGCATTCTCAAGAAACTAAAAGTATTTTTGATGTAAAATGTGTGAGTAAAAATGAATAATAGAAGAGAGATGAATTGTGTGTTAAAAAAATTTTTTATTCAAAAAATTTGATAAAAAAAAGTTTTTGAGCTTGAAATAAAGCTTTTTGTATAAAAGTTATCAACAAATTAAAATTTTTAGACAATTAACAAAATGCTCAAAAGTCTTTTCAGTGGTTTGATTAAAACTTGTGCCTACATTCACATTTAATCTTTTATCAGGTTTCTACTCACTGCTCTCTTTAGCCAAACTTGGTAGAGTTAAGACAATTATATATTGGTGCTCTGATGAGATACCAAAATCTGAGAAATTCAAGCTATATGAAAAAATTTTAGATTTACAATTTTTTCTTACAAAAATATCTATACTCTTTAATTTTTTAAATAGGAGTAGTAGCTCTACTATTGAATGAAGGATGTTGCCAAGAAATACAAAACTTATCATGAAGGAAAGTGGGTGAAATGGGGATTCATAAAAATCAATAACTCCTATAATTACATTAAAAAGTATAGCTCACAGTTTGAACTTCAGTTATACTTATGTGAAAATTTTCAAGCTCAATTCAATAGTTTTAAGATCTAGTAAATGATCCTTATTTATAAATAAAATAAAATAAAACTCCAAAATGAACTCACACAACATCTAAAATCTACTTTTTAGAAAGCTATCAACAACAGAAGGAGATGATGGTACAACTACAACCCAATTAAGCAAATGGAGTGGTAACCATCAGATCAACTTAAATAATAAAGGGTCCATATTTAATTGCGACAAGTTAAGATTTAGAGAGTTGGATTCAAAAGTTCGATGGATAGTAACGATGATTAGAGTACTGTTCACATTGGTAAAGAGACTTTATATCTTTTGATCAACTATTTTGAACCAATGGTTGAAGAATGTTAACTATTCATAAATACGAGTGTGACTGGACTGCTCGAATGTGAATATGCATGATCAATAAGTGTGAAAATCTCTTGTTTGGTAATAGTTTTTTTTTGCCTCACAATATAAAACAATTGAAGTATTTTGTGCTTGTAATACATGAACTACATATTACAATCAACCTCATGGGTTAGCTACCCCAAGGTGTTCTTAAGAAGTCACGACCCAGGTCAATAGTGGGCATGTACATGTCTAACTTAACTTGATTTTCTTAAACTACCTAAAGAAACTGCCATGACTCATTCTACCAAAGCCTGTTCATAAGTATTGCCTTCAACAAATTAATCAAGACACCCTATAGTACTTGACTTGATCGATACTTGGGCTTGAGCCATTTCAGATTTGTGCAGGTTCCTAGCTTGCAGGGGTCCCAAAAACACGTGCCCCAATGTGCTACATGCTATTTGAGCTAAGCCTTTTGGGGATAATGGTTAAGAGTGCATAAAAAACGTATTATTATTATAATAATAATAAATTATGTATAAAAACAAATTAAATATTTATAAGATTCTCAAGAACTCAAATGCTTTAAAATAAAATATAACTTCAGCCAAAGTCAAATATGCATAAAAGACGAAAACCCTATTTGCCATAATTATGAAAAAATTTAAAGTTTAACATGCTAATCGTAAGAATTTAGAAATGATGTTCTTTTTTTATTAACTGCTCTGTAAATACCATTATCTTTGCCTTCAAAGCTAGTAGATTGAGCCATCAAGTTATATTCATTATTGATGTCATAATTCCTACTCAAATAAATCTAGACTACTAGAAAACTCCATGAGATCTAACTAAAACAATACTAAGTTCAATAATATATTAATAAATACTTAGACTTGGTTTTGTGATCATCATATTAAAAGCTATAACAATCTCACCCTTCAGGATTATAAAACTAAACTAAAGGAAAATATAACAATAATGGAAAAATTAAATAATTTAATATTCAGCATTATAGTATATACCTAATATAATAGCCCATATACACTTCTTAAATTACCATCACCCATAATTCTAACACTTAGTTCTCTCCATTTTTATAATAATTCAAATGGTGTATTAAATACTATGATAGCCAATTGCTCAGTACCAATATCAACTAATTAGGTAAATTATAGCACAAATAACAACTATATTATTTTTTAATATATGCACTCTAATAAATTTATGTCTTAATTGTATATGTTTTATTCTTGAGTTTTCAATGGCATCTTTAGCTAAATAAATAGCACTTTAATTATCACAAGAAATTAGAATTGTGTAAATTCTAAGCCATAATCAAAAAATTGTTGTTTCATCCATAGGACTTGAGATGCCCACGAAACTTTACCATTTTTTCTCAAAAATTTTCCAACACCTTTAATTCTTTAAACAAAAGTGGTATTGCTAATGAACGAAGTTGTTTCGAGGAAATATAAAAATGATTATCATCAAAGGTAGTAGAATTAGAGACTAACTAAAATCCACAGCTCTAATAAGTTTATAAAAATTTGTTACTCATTGTTTGAGCATCATTTCAACTTTTATGAAATTTTTCAAGTCTAATTCAATTATTTTAATGTTTGATAAATGATTAATTTATATAGTTGAAATAAAAAAACTTAAAAAATAACTCCCTAATGGCTGGAATCTACTTTTCAAAAGCTAGTCGATACATATTGAGAAGACAGTATAGCTGCCATCTGATTAAGCAAACAAAGTAGTAATCATCGAATCAACACAAATGATAAAAGGTCCAAGCCAAATAATAGTAAGATAAGATCTAGAGCATTGGAATTGAAAGTTAGATGGATAGTAACAATGATCAGACTACTTTTACATAGAAGGAGAGACTCTCAACCATTCGATCAATTATACTAGATTAACAGCTAAGGAAAGTTAACTTTTCATAAATATGGGCATGATATGGATTGCTCGATTACAAAAATGCATATTAGTATAGAAATCTCAAGTTTGGTAATAACGTTTATTTAATCCCACATTTTGAAATAGTTGAATTATTTTATACTTCTAATACATCAACTGCATATTATAATCAGCCTATTGAGGCTGGCTACCATTAGTGTTCTTGAGAAGTCATGCCCCTAGTCACCAACACAAATCTATGAGTCTTACCTGACCTGATTTACTTAAAACAATTAATGAGTATGTCCTCACTTACTTCTCTTAACTTTGTTCATAAGTAATGCACTGAACCTATTAACCCAGAGACTACAATAGTTAAATGACTCGACTGATACTCAAGCATAACTCATCTTAGATTCGACAAGTTCTTGGCCGTTGGATGTGCCTTATGACCATGCCCCTAGGTAGTACGAGTCACTTGACCTGTGCCATTCGAGCTTAATGGTTGGGGTGTTCTTAAAAAATTTATAATAATTTAAGAAATTATATATAAAAAATATTTGAATATTTATTAGATTTTCAAAAGCATAAATACCCTCAAATGAAATACATCTAAAACAAAATTCACATATACATATAAGGTTGGTAGTTTTATGCACCACAATTACAAAAAATTAAATGTTTAATGTGCTAATGTTAAAGATTCAAAAATAATATTCTTTGTAGATTAGCCATGCTAGAATTATCATTGTTCTAGATTCAAAAGTCAATAGGTTAAGCCATTAAATTGTGCTCAATATTTGTCATATAGTATTTGCTTCAATAAAATCTAGTCCTCACTAAGCTCAACGATACATTAGTTTACACTTCAATTATAAAATTTGAAGTATTTGAAAGAGAAAAATTCAACTTATTTGTCAAATTTTTCAAAACATTGTTATTCACTCCAATTTATGGTTGATATAAAGAAAGCCAAAGACATCCCTAAAATGCTATTACACATCAATGCTTATTCACCTTGATTCTAGATAAAGGTTTTGTATTTAAAATATTCCTTGAATTTATACAATGCATCACAAAGTTGCACAATAAAATAAGTAAAAAAACATCTTGATATTGTTGATGAGATTCTTGAACCAATTTTTTGCATGCATACATTAATTATTTAAGTGTTATATACTTTGTATTTTAATAATTTTATTACAAATAAACTATTTTTTCAAACTTATTTAACTTTCCAAATGGAGGATAATACAAATTTGTTGCATGTCTACACCAATTATTTAAGTGTTATATAATTTTCATTTTAACAATTTTATTATAAATCAACAAACTATTTTTCAAGCTTATTTAAAATTTCATATAGTGGATAGCTTTGATAACTAAGTTGTTAATGGTTGTTGATATATTAAGTATTCAACTATCATAATTATTTTTATATGATTTAATTACAATAATTACATATCTTTTTTGCTTACGTTATTGTGCAATTTTGTAATGTTTTGTATAAATTTACCAAATATTGGAAGTATACTTTTATAATTACTATGTATTATTTATTTTTTCTATTTAAATTTAGCATGTTTTATGTGGCCAATTATTACTTAAATTGAGCATGTTTGTAAATATTTAAATGTTGTTAATAGCAATTGCTTATTTATTATACTGTATGGATAGAAAAACTCTTTGTTTAAGCATTTTTCTTAATGCTTATCTTAATTATATACAAAATAATTATTTCTTTATAATTATTTTCATATAATATAAACTCTTTAAAATTTTGTACCAATAATTTAAATAATTTTTATCATCTACAATCTTTTTATTCTAAACAAAACCATTTCACAAAGCTTCGAATTATTTAATTTATATTATAAAATTTTCGTTCACATGTTTAGTTTCTTAAATTATTTGGCTTACATCACAAAATCTAAATGTTTTGAATCATTATGGCTTTGTTATTCATATGTTTAACATTAAAATGGTTTTAAATAAATTGTTCTTCAAAAAATAGGAAAGAAAATTGTAAATTTGAATATTTTTCAATTAATTTTCTTTTTTTAATAATTTATTTTAAAATTTTACTATTTTTTAATTATAAAGTTTTTTATTAGAATTCTTTGGAAAAGTTTTCTGAGAAAGTATTGTTAATTTATTTAGCATTTCAAAATTTCCAAGTAATCAATATGAAAAAAATTTTTGTGAAAACATTATTAATATATAAATTATATCTCATTTAATATTTTGTTGAATTATTGATATTTATAAATTTATCATTTCTTTGAAATTTTTCATTTGTAATGGAAAGTTTTTGTTGCTTGTTTCTTTGGGAATTTTTTATTGTGTTTATAAACATTAGAATTGCTTATTGTATTTTTTAAGGGTAACAATAAATTTTTATGTTTTTATTTTTTTACAATCCTTTGAAAACTATATTTCTAATTAATTATTTTTTATGCGACAGTTTTTTAACTTCTATGACTTTCTTATTCCCAAAAAGTTGTTCCTGAAAAATTCATTAAATATTTAATATTTAATATTAAATTATGCATCAAAATTAGCCTTTTGCAACATATATAAATATTTTGAGATATTTCATATTTTCATTTTATTTTTTAAATTTGAAATTTTAAAAAAAATATTGAATTCTCATTATATGAAGTTATATTTTTCTATATTATTTTCTTAAGATATTGCTAAAGTTTTCTCAAATAAATAGAAATTGTTTACTAAAATTTTTTTTATTTTATTCTCTTTTATCTCATTAAATGGAAAGTAATCTATAATTAATCTAACAAAGTTTTAGGAGAATTTATTGATAATAGTTTTCTATATGTTCAATATTTCATGTTTATGAATATTATTCATTTACAATTTTTCAATCATTCTGAAAATTTTTATTAATGTTTATGTTTAAATTTCTAAAATCATAAATATATTTAATTGTTTTTTAATTTATTTGGATTATATTTTATTGAATTTTTCTTGTAACTTCCTGATATATTGGACGTAATGATCAAATATTAAATTATATAATTATTTTAATAACCATACATCACTTAATTATTTTAAAAAGTTTGCATTAACATGTTTGTGACATGACATTACTAGGAAATTTTTTGTTCATTTATAAAGCATTTGGAAATAATTATTTAAATCACATTTAATGGTGTAAATATTTTTGCAAATGTTTTATTCTTTTATTTTGGCATATTTGTCATGATTTAATTACGTAAAATATTTTTTAATGTGTTATACACATTATTTAAAATTTAGGTATACATATTTATTGATGATTTGCCATTTTCTGTCTCGCAAAATAATTATTGAAATGGTATTTAGTATATATTTTTATTATGATATTAATTTACCATCTTCTACATATTTTTCTCATTTAATATGTTGAGCATTTGGTTTTTTATAGAACATTTTTCTTATATTATTCAAATAAGTTCATTAGTTCTTTCACTCAATATTTTTATTTTCAAAACATTAAATTTTACTTATTTAACTTTTTTTAATTATTTATTAATATTTTAAAATTATAAATCTTACCAAAATAACCCTTAAGGTATGATGCATTGAAAAAATAGTATTAACTTCATAATATTTTGTAAATTATTCTTATCTAATTCAATGTTTTAGCGAATATTTAATACCTATATTTTTTTGTCATAAATTTAAAATTTTATGCAAATATTGCAAATATTATCATATCGTATCCTATTAATTTTCCAAAAATATATTATGTACATCCTTGATTGGACTAGCATATTTTCCATGAATTCGTTATTAATAAAATTTATCTTTTTATTTATTAGGAGTTAATTTTAATGTTTTAAAAATTGTTCAATCGTAAATTTTTTTGACAATTTTATATTTTTATTTAAATTTAAGTATAATTTAATTTCTAATATAAATATAAATTTAATATATAAAATATCAAAAGATTTTTTTTATAATTTGTTAATAAAAATTAAATTTTTATTTGAAAGGTAAGAAATATGTAAATCAAATGAAAATGGAATTTAGAAAAATTAGTAAAATATCATAAGATAATAAAATGATTCTAACATTTGATCTATTTTCATTTTTTTGTTATTTATCTTCCAAGCTAAACAAGCCTGTGATTGTCCCAATATAATGGGATTTGTTAAGAAAAGAAAAAAAATATTGTTATCTCAAAATGTCTAAATTAATCAAAATTACAAATAAAATGATAATAAAATTACATAATTCTAGGAAAATAAAATTTTCTACTAAAATTTTGAAAATTTTGAAATAGCAAAAGCTAAAAAATTATTTATGTTATTAAACATATATATTATTCAAACTATATAACATGTAAAAAAACAAGTTGACAATCATTGCAAGCATACGGAATAAGCAAAGTTAAAAATGGAAAAAATTAAAAAAAATAAAATAAGTAAACTATAAAATAGTTAATATTACAAATACATTCATCACTCAACATCAATAAAATGTAATAAGAAAACATGTTTTACCAAAAAAAGAACGGAACCGATATTTTTTAGGAGTCAAAAAATAAAATTGTCGAAGCTACTAAATATCTTAAAATAATCAAAATATAGTGTACAATTTGTTATAAAACGTCACACATATGTTGAGAAAAATAAAAGATTAAAAAATGCAAACAAAAAAATTAAAAAAACTAAATATATGTGTCATTAACAATAATTTTATATTATATTAGTTAAAAAATATATAATATGTATAAAAGTATTAAAAATATTTCATTACATATGAAAAATAAGAAATAAAATGATGGAAGAAAAAGGTAGGTTGGGAATCCATCAACTAGATTTAGATCTTGCCTTTATGCCACAATGATAATGAAAAGTGAACAAAGAGTAAAAGCGAAAGAGGGAGGGCCAATTTATGTATCAAAATGTTCACCTCCAAGCATCAAAAATTTCCTTGTACAAAAATCATCATAAAAAAATAAATTGTGGAATTGCAATCATTTAAGAAAAATCTTTATAAGATCATTAATAAACCTCATAATATAACTTATCATGTATCAGTTAAACAAACTCAAAGGTTACATATTATATATATATATATATATTTAATGTATTCATTGTGTTCAATATTTATTTTAAAAGAGTGACAAATCATTTTATCCTAAACAATTCACATGCATAAGCAAATACACTTTTGCACATTGTTTTATATTTTAAATTAGGGACAAAAAGTGTTTTGGAGGTAACAAAAATTCCATTTATTTTTCTTTGGATACCTTTTTTAGAATCAGCCTGAGATACATAAACTTGGTAAAAATGTTTCAAAAAGGCAATCCATAAAAGATTAATTACTATATTGAAGTGTAAAATTAGGAAGACATTATTGAGATATTGATAGGTCTCATTTCGATTTGACATAAGTGGATAAATTTTTTAAAGTTTTTCAAATTTGTATTTGTGATAAAGAAAGTCAAAACTTCACTTTTGTGCTTATCATTGATGTAATTTAAACATGAAGTATTGAATAATAAGATTGATATTTTAAGTCATAGAAATTACTTTATCAAAATTTCATACACCTACTTAACACAACTAAGTTCTTCCAAGTGCAATATAAATTTAGCCATTTAAATCAATCACACCAAATATTACGTAAGAAATTTCCATAGTTGATAATAATGTAGTAAGTTTGTGTGTCCTAAACTTTATGGATTTATCTGAGTTCAATGAAATGATTACAAGAAGTGTAATAGAATAAATATTTGTAGATGTAATTAACCAAGGTAATCCCTATTACATAATAATATTCTCATTAATAAAAATTGAAGCTTCCCAAAAAAATTTTAATGTTAAGCATAATAAGACATTACACATAATAGTCAAATGGATTCTAATAGTGGATTAAGTAATATAATACAATAAATGTGTAACATGATTCATTTTAATGTTTGAGTATAATAGAAATGCAAGTAACTAAGACGTAATTATAGATGCTCATTTTTAGTACATTGAATGGAAGAGATTTTGTCTTTCAAGAGTTATAAGTTTTCATAAGATAATGTTAAATTGGGCAAGAATTTTGTAATCTAATTTGACAAGAATTTTTTTATATAAATCCAATCTTGCAAAATACACTTAATGTTTAAAAAGTAGGGCACTAGTGACATATGAATTACATTAAAATATGGTAAAATTTTATGGGTAAATTGTTTGAAAATTTTGTTTCAATTTATGTTGATCTAGTTAGATGTAATTTCTTTGCTAAGTTAATCATTAGTTTAGGGTAAAAGAGAAAATTCACTTGTGACTATTACTTTCTTTAGAGCTACATGGTCAATATCATGCATAATAAAGTTGTGCCACATAATAAGAAAGCGTGGCCATAGGTGTGGGTTGACATCATGTATGTAATAAAAAAGCAATTATTGAAAGCCATAATGAGGGCTGAAAAAAATTACTAAAAATGAGGAAAGTGTAACAAAGTGTGATAGTGCAACAAGTAATGGTTGTGGATCATCATGTTCATTTCAATAACACAAATTATGATTTCATTAGAAAAGCATTGATAGTGAAGGGACATATGATAGGAATCTTATAGATGGAATCTAATTTAAATCGAATTCCATAAATAAGAAGAATAATGAAAGAGGAGAAAATATAAGGAAAGAAAGTGTAGAATATGCCCTCCACTATTTCTTTCTATATGCAAACTAAAGCTCCATAATCACAATCATGATATTAAAATGTCATAGGTAAAACTTTAAATTCTACTAAATTTCTTATAGAAACTATCTTAATATTAAAAATGACAAAGATACTACTACATAAACATTTTAGCCTTATAAATGACTTGTTATAGCATAATATAAACTTAAAGTTTTAAATAACCAGGAAAGATACTTGTATGGTCCATAGCTAGCCCTATAATGAATCTTATCTTCCCCAAAAAAATGTTCTAAGCTAAGGAAGAAAAGGTATAATAAACGGTAATCTAGTTTAAGATCAACACACACATAATGGTGTATACAGAAATGAATCTTGATAACTTATTGCTTATGTTCAAAGATAACTTTTATACCAAAGTATATAGAAAAAATAAAAGTTTGAATAGAACGAAATGTAATAGAAGACCATCCTAATGAAATCACACATCCAACTATTAATCTTCATATTCTAATTACATAAAAGAATTTTTAGGTATTAATGTGAATCCATTGAATAAAACAACAACTTAATTTCACCAATTCACATAAATACCAATGAAGCTTTGTAGCCACATAAATACACACCTTCAAACTAGTCACACCACCTCACGTAAAACTATAAGTGACATTTCATTGAGAAAAAAACCCAAGCCAACAAATTTAACAGGCCTCTTCCATCTCAACCATGAGCTTTATTCAACATTTTTTAATGTGTAGACAAAAATTACATGATAACATTATTTATTCAATTTTTATGGTCTTACTTTTAAACATTCCAAATGTTTAAATAGATTCACAATTATCCTTTTATGCTAAAAATAAGTCTCACCTCCATATTGCGAGTATTTTTTTAAATATGTTTTGCACTTGGTCTTTATCATTTTAAGTGTACCATTTTCTTAATGTTTTTTTGATGTAATAAAATGTTTTCTTTTTTTGCAATGAGAATTTATTTTAGCAAGTGTTATCAAGAAACGTTTTCAAGTATTTATTGAAAAATATACTTCATATAAATGGCATCTCTTTTTCTTATGATTTTAAAATTTTTAATGCTTATCACACATATATCATTATTAATTATTTACTAAAATTGAAGAGTTTTTAAAGGTTTATTTCTTTTCTTTTACTAACCTTTTTATGACACTTCTAATAATTAGAAAAATCTTTCAAAAAAATATTTGTATATGTTCATGCCTATCTACAAAAAGTTTGTTTTAACATGTTATTGATACAGTTCTAAGAATTTTAGATTTTAGATTTTTCATTATCTGCATAACATTATAAATGTTTGCTTTTTTTATTATTTTTATTTCCACAAAAAAATTTTTCCTTATTTATGAAAATTCCAAATTATTTTATAATAATGGTTTTACTCTTTTAATATTTAATATTTATTCATACGAGTCACATAAAACTTATGTTATTGGCTACCAAAGCCTCATGACCCAAGTTTAAGTTTAGTTCATAACAATATAAATAAACTAAGCTACTAACAAGTTTTTTAAGTCAGTTATACAAACTAAAGCTATGTGACCTATAGACAAAACTTTAATTAATTAGAGATTAATTTAGTAAGCATAAAATGAAGTCCAAATGAACCTCAAATTAGGCTAATTCAAAATCATAATTGAAGCAATAGTTGAGCTCAAAGTGACTATTCAACAACCGATCATGATCATTCATGACACAAACAAAACTTTCAAATTGCAAATTAAATGCAAATTGATGATAGAAAGAACCATGGAGGCTTGAAAGAAAGGAAGCTCCTTTGCAATGTCGAAAAATTGAGAAGAATTTTGGAAAAACTTTGTGTGGATCTTTCCCAAACTTTATCTTATATGATTCAATTTCAATGCATCATGTTTTAAAAATACGTCAAAAAATATCAATTGAATGTTTTCACACTTTACTCATAAAATGGTTTTAAAATGTTTTGGATATCCAACTAGAGCAATTTTAGCATGCATGTATTGAAGAAACATTTGTTCAAATAAATCTATAAAGATACACGGCAAAACCATTGATAGGACGTTATTATGTATGTTTGGAAAGTTAAGAAAAATGCATACAAACAAGACAATGATATAGACACAATATATTTGCATAGCTAGTAAATATGACCATTTATGTAAACAATAAATTTGCATAGCTAGTAGATGTTTTTAAGTTAGTTCTAAACCTATCTATGAAAGTTTAATGCTAAATTCACAATTGGAAGTGATTAAATTAATTCTAAGAAAGCAAAACTATTCTAAAGTTTTTATAAGTAGAGTTTAATAAAACATTTTCGAATTCATACCACATAAAATTTCTTAATGAATTCACATTCTACTATTCCTTCATTAAATTAATTTTATGACATTTAACTATTTTAAGACCCTTGCCAACACCAAAAGCTTACAATTACTTATTGGAAGTTTTGTTGAAGAAGTAAAGTACATGTTGTTCATCATTTCCTCATCAACCACACGTGTCAAAAAAGTTTGTTGGAATGTTTTTTTTATTTTCCATATGTTCTACACATGACCGACATTTTATATAATCTAATATATTATGCTTTAAGCAATGGGATTTGTTTTTTAGAATTATAACTTGATTAAGTTTTATTACAAAAGTAGCCATTTTTGAGAAGGTTTAGTCTAACCGACAAAGTCACAAGAAAGTTTGGCTTTAACATTGTAAGAGACCAACATAAATTATATTCCAACTAGCAAAAAATACAAGGGATTGTGCACTATGACAAGAAGAAAAACACTCAAGATGAGGTTATATGTTTACCTTTTGAAAATAACATGCAATGCCTTCTTAACTTGATAAACAATGGTTCACTTGGGTAGAAACTAAACCAACAAAAATAATCTTGGTATTTTTTCATTACTAACAATACTCTTTTCTCATTTTCACTTATCAAGAATGTGATTACTATTGCTACTACAAGTTGGATTATTTAGGATGAATAAAGTAATATTTTTACAGCATAGCACACACATTTTTCTAAGTGCAATAGTTTTTGAGGTACAATCAAAGAAAATAGTCTTGGTAAGATTCTTTGTGCAGTCATCAGTTAACATTTGCTATGCCCAAAAACCAATCGAACATCTATTGAAACTTTTGGGGAATCAATAATCTATTCTTTATATGTAGAGTTAAGATATTTCCTAAAATAATATTATAGGGTCAACTTTCATGCAAACAAGGAGAAAAGGATCCAAAAAATGGCCATTTTTGTCGATGCCTTTATGTGTTACCCACCACTAACCATGTTGGAGTTAATAGCATACCTAGATCATGTTTTTCAGAACAGATCAATGAACAGGTCTTTAAAGTCTAATCAAGATCACGAGCTCCTATGACCTACAAATGCACCAAGATCTACAACTTCATCCCTACCCATGAGGACCAAATTAAAAGTATCAATTTTTGTAACACCCCCAAAACAAAACTAGATCTACTATTGTAATGGTTACTTATCATCACACTTTACTATGCATTGAACTAGATCTGATCCATGACAACATCAATGTCACATTGACCGCTGTACTTCAACCATGACTCATCAGCTAAAATTTGACCAAGACATCATCGACAGTACAATGATCTGATGACTAGATCCATAACACATGTACTTGAAGTTTAACTACAACACATTCTATGGTGTGCCAGTTCACTGATTTAATCCACAAAAACCCAACTCAAATATATTTTGATGACCTTTGTGAACCTGCCTAAAAAAAATGAAAATGCTACTTCTTATGAAGATAGTTTTACAAATGTTTGGACCTTGGAAACTTTGGGCCAAAATGATGACTTTTTAGAAAGCTATTTTCTTATAACTTTGACTAAAGCTTTGGTAACTACCTTTTCAAAAATAGATTTTTCTAAACTAAAAAGGGAGATTTTCAAATCGATATTTCGTAACAGCTAATTACATCAACTTTACTTTTTAATTTCTTTTTTTCTCTACATAGGCTCTTCAAAAAATGGGAGGCATACCCTTTCAAAAAGATGATCCTTACATGTGCAAAATTCCACTTTTTCCATTATGCCTTGTTGAGTTCTAGGATTAATTACAATGTCATACGAACGTACTGAACCAACTTGGTTTCAACATTAGAAGGAAGCGTGCGAAGCTTGAGTGATGTGACAGTGTATAAGTTTACCTATAACACTGCTGTTTTGCCTCCTTGCCATGTTACATAATGGTTCCTTTCAGTTTGATCTTTCTTTTACATCATTGATTTCCATTTATTATGTCATTTCCTTGTATTTCATTGTTCCTTTTCACCTTGATACTTGGTGTTTTCTTAAATTTCCACTACTACTTATTGTCACTTTCTTTCCCATTCTAAATTAAACTTTTTGTTTTGTTTGAATGGGCTTTATGTGTAAGTTACTTCATTACTCCAACTTTTGTCAAATCGCTTTCCAAATACCCTTTCTTTGTGCCATTCAATTGGTAATAAGATTAGCATAAGAAATGCACTCTATGTTTTTCTTGGTCCCTTCTTGACTAAAGATTTCTTGGATAGCTTTCTCATGTGTGTTGCCTCTCTAGGTTTCTCATGCCTATCATCTCATTTTCTTTATTCTAAATCTATGTAAGCTAATCTTTAATTACTTATTATAGTTTGTTTCATTACTTAAGCAACAAATCTTGCTATAGAGCTAGGTTATACCAATGTTTGCAATGCTAATAGTAAAGCAATGCTAAACGAAACATTCTTTTTAATTTTCCTTTATAAGCACCAAATCTTAAAAGAAAGTGATAATGCTCGAACAAGGGAGTTTTCTTTTCTTTTTCCTAAAGGACAAAGTTTATAGACATGATATCATATAGAACTTATCACATACAGCACCCGCACATCAGTCAAGCATAAGTGTACAAGCCTTGAAAGGCAAGCTAGAGAAATATGGTTTTTGAATGCTTGAACTAAAACAAGCTCAAAATAAGCCCACCTTTTGACACCTAATATTGTCATCCACTTTAATCAAATACTTCTTATAATCAAATTGGGTTAATGTTAAGATAATGATGGCAAAAAACACAACAAGTCTACAAAATGTGACATTCTTATCTTTTAAGGGATCATCAACCTTAAAAATTATAGAGTCAAAAGTTTCCTTGGACCATTGCTTCTAATTTTTTAAACTTAATGAAAAACAAAGGTATTATTTGCACAAATCAAAATGGGAAAAACTCATCTATTTATAAAAATCATAGAAACTTAATGCTAACTAAGGGAATCATAACTCATCAAAATATATATTCCTCTCTTAAAAGATAGACTTACTTGACCAATGACATGCCTAACAAAAGTAAAAAAGTATGTTAATGGGTGCATTACTCATTTTGATGAGTACATTTGTATTGTGGTGTTAATTTAGAGACCCTTTGGTCCCCTAAACTCCATCACCATTGTTCATAAGAGCTCAAACCACAAACACAATCCCAAATTCTAGAATGTCTGCACAAGGGGCATTAGGCTTAGAAGTATCAGCAATTGGGCTCTAAACATCATCACTAGTAATTTGCGATGAGGATATTTGCATTTTATTTTTTTTCTTTTTAAAATCTCACGATATTTGTTCCTACCATAGATTGTTACTCCTCACTTTGTACCAATAGGATTATGAATTCTAGGTCTATTTCAAAATTTTTTGGAACTAGAGTTAAACATTAAGATGCCCACACTATCCTCTTAGTGAGCAACTAGCATTGGCAAAAAGCAAGCTTTCCTAATGTTGTCTCCATCTTCCATCATTGTTCCCCTCCTTCAGCCACCAATGTCATTAACCAACAAATTGTACATCACCTTCAGTACATAAGATACCATCCTGTACATCTACTGAACCCATCCATCACATTTGTATGTCTATGCAAGTCTTTGTCTTTAGGTTCCTTGATAAAGAAATACTGAAGCTTACATCATGCTTTTTTTACAGATGCTAAAACATAAAATATTAAGAAGACCAAGTTGAAGTAGTTTGAGAAGGGGTAATTCCCTGTTTCAAAAAAATAACACAATAATGCATGATAAGTGAGCTAGTTTGCGACATTGTTGCCTTGGCACTTTTTGGGGGATTGTTTGAAAGACAACAAATGCTCAATGTATGTAATAGTACTAGGATAGCAACCTCAATTCTCTTTGGGAAAAAGCAACTAGGAGATCATAATAATAGTTGTAACAAAGTTTATTTCAATCACTACTACTTGGATACTAAGAACTAACATTCTGAGGAGTTCTATTGCCTTAAGAACAAATAATGAGATCATCTTCCATAGCTATTTGAAAATTTATTTTAACACAACTCTTGAAGGAGGAGTCAAATAAGACGTAACAAATAGCCCATCAAGATAGTTGGAGCTCCCATTGGATCAAGTTGGATAGCTAAAACAAGTAGTAATGGAAATGCAATAATTCAAAAAAAATTTTGGATTATAGTTGAAGTGAGAATCTTTTTCTCTTGTTCCAACAAATTCTTATAAAGCCAAAGATGAAATAATGTCATAGTAGCAAACATAATCATATGAGAAATAGTATCCAACCACACAATCACAGACATCCAGTTAAGAAGCTCAACTATTAAAGAGGCATCTCTATCATTAAAACCGTTGAGTTTGAAACTATCATTGGTAAAGCTGCAGACTTAAATTATTTCACACTGTGGCACTCTCACAAGCAATTTTGCAAATCTTCAATGACATTGTAACTCCACAGACAAAGCTCTAATGTCTTAGTCCCTTTTTCACAAGCCAAAGAGCAAGTAGGGAGAAGATTCGACATTAATCACCACAAGAAGATGTTAACCCGAGGCTAAACCTATACTTTCCAAGTCAATGTGATGTCCTTGCTAGTATAATTTTGTCTTATATGGATATTGTTGTAAGTGGTATTTTAGTCCAACTCCTTCTCATCACATAATTACAAGTGTAACACAACCTTTTCATTTGATTTAGCCCAAGGGGTTTGTAAATTCTAAAATGACAAATAATATGAAAATACATTCTATATTTTATTATAATCCCTTGCACTAAGCTCCTTAACAAACTTTACTACAACTATCGGATGGTCTACTTACATGTTAAGATAGGTTGGCCGTGAAGCAATAAGATCGATGCCTAGCTAATTGTCCAACAAAAATATTAACTTACTTGTATGTGATACACAATGCGACATAAAGAAAGTATTTATTGTCATAATGTACTTAGACCTAAAGGACTAAACTAAAAAAAGGTCTTCCTTAGCTATAACTCACCTTAAGTATTTTGCAATCAATGTTATCTATCAGGTTAAAAAACTTTACATTTTAAGCCACTCACACTTCTTAGGAATAATTACCATGTCTGAATAGGCATAATGCATTATGCTACAATATTCGAATAACTACAAAGGTAATGGTGCATTAATTTCTCCAACTCCATTATCAGGCTACCTAGATATAAAGAGTGAGCCAAGTAATACACAAGAATAGCACCTAACATTGAGTTTATAATGATAGTATAACACACCATTTATAGTGACCTAGTCATCCATCTTGACATGGTTTTCAACAAGATTAATGATGAAATTGGAGTCCCTTTTTTGTAGTTTGGTCGCTACAATTTGTATGTTTAGATAGTTTGACAAAGAAGCTTAACATATACATAATTTTCATACTATCATCTTTCTTTGCTTGCATCTTAACCCTTTGTTAATTAATAGTATTGATTAATTAGGATTCACCGCCTCACCTAAGTGTGATGCCTATACTACTCCATAATATAATGAATGGTCCTCCCTATGACATAAATTGTAAGTGCATAAATCACGATGTTATCAACATATAGAAGATGTGTTATAATTGGAAAGCATGGGCCAATGTTGAACCCAATGAGGCAACATGCTTATGCTAGTACGTAATGAGACACATGAGATAAACACTATAAAAAAGGTATAACTAGAGAAGACATCCCAATCGAAGACACTTGGCTACTTTTATTCACTTTAGATGGATACCATTTAGAATAATTATAAGTCTTTGTGTAACGATACAAGCATCCATCCAATCACAACGAACAAAGTCATAACTACAAAGCTTTAGAATATGTTAGAAATTTCTAGTTGACATTCTTTAGAAGTAAAAAAGTGCTTAAAGGAAACCATTTCGTGTGCTAAGAATATATTAATATATATAACATGGCTTCGTACAAAAGCCACCTTTCCCTAGTAGTAATATCAGGAAGCACCATCATCAGTCTAGCCACCAAAAATTTTGTTACCACTTTGCAAATCACATTACGAAGGCTAATGGTCCTAAAATTCTCAAGTATTGATGTATCTTGAAATTAAGGGATAATACCATCACGTTTTTATAATATTTGGGCATAAAACTATCTTTAAAGAAAGGTTCCATAATTATGACAATATCAACTATTGCAGAGTTCGAATAACTAAGCACAAATTGAATAGAGATGTTATTTATAGCATGGAATTTATTTCTTTTCATTGGTAATGCCGCACTTCTGACCTCATCCTCATTGGTTGGAGCCGTAACTATGGCCACTTGATCACTATTAACAATTCTCAAAAGTTCAGGGGAAGAGGTGGCTCATATTGCCCAAAACTATACTTCTTACTAAAAAGACAATATAAGAGTGTCTTTGATCTCAATCGGAGATGCCACCAATACCCCACTTTCATTTTGAAGTTGATTATATAGTTGCTCCTTGATGTCGAAGTAGTTGATGCCAAGAAAAAAACATGTGTATTGGTCTCCATTGGTGGCACATTGAAGCTTGCATGCTACCACTAGATGCTTCTTCTAAAGCCATGACATTTAATTGGAAGAAATACATGGTGCTAAAAGATTCTATTTTAGACCAGTTAAGCCATTCATAGATTCCTTAAGTTGAACATCCTATATTTGGTATTCCAACTGATGATGCTTAGTAAAGAAATTACCAAGTTTATTTTCCTTTCATTTTTTAACTGCTTGCTAAATTTACTGGATAAGTTATTCATAGGGTTACCTCAAACGGCCAACCCCAAAGTTGCATAAAAACCATTAGTTAACTAAGGAAAGGATAATAGGATATTTTTAAACTAATTTCTTCTATGAAGTTTACCCAATAAGAATTATCTAATTTGTGTATGTAATGGGCAATGATCTGAGTTGATGCGAGGAAGATGTGTCATTGTAATAATGGTGAAGGCTTATATACCATCAATATTAATGAAAGTGCTACCCAATCCTTCATAGATACAAACATTGCCCTCCTTATTACACCAAGTAAACACTCTTTGGATTACTTGATAAATAATGGTCGAAGCTAATATCATACTTTTCTTCAACGGATTGATGCATAAAGTCAATAAAAAAGTTCAAGTGATTAGAGAAGGAGCATTCCCTAGTCCCAAATATTCAAGTAGAATAACATGACAATTGTTGTAGTGCACATCACTATTTCTTTGGCACTTTTTTGTGAAAGTTTGACAGAATTCATACCCTAAATATATGTAATAATACATTTGTAGGAACTATTATTTGCTATAAACAAAAACAATAGGTTCAATACAGCAATTGTTGTAGTAGAATGTGCATTAATAACCACTACTTAGACATTAAGAAGCACTAATTTAAGAAGTTCGATTTCTTCAAGAATAAAATAATCTCGTTGAAAATGTTTAACTTTAAACGAAAGCTTTTTCTATAACAGTAATAAGTTTACTGATGCCATCTCGTACAATAATACTAATTTCAGTAATGAAATCATAATACACAACTGTCATAATTGAATTTGATCCAACCCATTAGAGGAGTGGTCCAATAAGACGCAACACCCTTTGGCTTCCTTGATAAAGCAATGGTTGAAGCCAACAACATACACTTCTTAAGGAGCTTCATACATAATCATAGTAAAAAGATAAAATTGGAGTGTCCTAAGAAGGGACATCCCTTAGATCCAATCAAAATCATGCAAAAGTGTGTGATGATTGACCCAATCTATAGCACTATTACTTTAGCACTTCACGTAGGATAGTTTGAAAGATGACATACCTTGAAAATATGCAGTAGACCCACAGTGGGTACTTCTGTTTGCTTTAGACAAAAGCTATTGGTTCATCATAGTAATGGTTATAGTAGAGTCTGATTTGATCACTGATGCTTGGACATTAGAAATTAGCATTCTATGAGTTACATTGCTTTAAAACTAGCAGCAATGTTCAAGTTAAAATCTACATTTAAAACCCAAGTTTTTTCTATAATAATAATAAGCTTGTTTGTGTCTTCTTAAATAATAATGCCAATTCCAACATTGAGATCATCTTGCTGAACTACATCATAATTAATTTTTATCCAACCAATTGAAAATAAGAGTCTAATAAGAGGAAAAAAATTGCTCATCAAGGCCACGACAGCTCCCACTAGACAAAGTTGAAGAGTTGAAACAAGTAGTAGTAGTGGTAGTAATTTGAATATTTTGTTGGATTACAGTGAATTGGAGAACTTTAACTACATATGTTTGTAAATTCCAATCAAGCCAAAGGTGAAATAATTTCAAAGAAATCAGCTTAACCATATAAGAATTACTAACAATCCACACATTCACAAACACCCAATTAAGAAGCTCAATCAAAAAAGTAACATCTCTATCGTTCACCACACCAAGCATGAAATTGTCATTTGCAAAGCTGCTGGGCCAAAATTGTTTTGCACTATGGCACTCTCACAAACAATATTTCAAATATTTAGTTGCATTACAAACCTACATAAAAAGACATGACATCTTAATCCCTGTTGCACGAAAGCAAGTGTTAATAAAAAGTAAATTTAACATAAATGTTAACCTAAGGCTACACATGCACTTTCCAAACCTAGACAACCTCCCTCTTAGTTGAATTCTTGCTTGTATTCATTTTATTGTAAATGGTCTTTGAGTCCAGCACCCAATCCTCACTCGATTTGAAGCACAACACATCTCTTTCATTTATTTAGCCTAAGTGAAGTACATAATCCATAATACCAAATTAAGCAGAAATAAATTTTTAATTTTATTGTGGAAATACACACCATGCTCCCTAAGCAACTCCACTACAAATGCTGGTTGGTTGACCTCCATGATAAGATATTCAAGCCATGAAGCAATAGGAAGGATGCCATACCAATTATCCAACAGGAATGAAACTAAATTACCTGTAATAATCCTCCAAACTATATTATTTACTACCTTAGAGGATGAGTTATTATGTTACATGTATGTGAGACATTATGTGACATATAGAATGTATTGCTTGTTATAAAGTACATAAATATGTCGGACTAAACCCACAAACTATTTTCCTCAACCATAACCCATCTATGATGTTTTCTAATCAATGTTGAGTATCAAGTTGACAAAATTTAGATTTTGAGCCTCACATAGATTAGAAAGAGTTATCCAATCCCAGTAGGCACAGTGTATTATGTTGAAAATAGTTCCACTTGAAATTTGTAAGTGAGCTAAGTAATTTGTAGGAATAGTATCAAATATTGAGTTTATCATAACAAATGTGTCACCATTGATGGTGACCAAATAATCCTACTTGACACAGTTTTCAACATGATTAATGTTGAAATTAAAGTCTTTTTTCCATACATTATTTGACACAATTTTTATGCTTAGTTATTTCAATTGAACCACTTGTTGCATATGTAATTTTCCTACTATCATCTTTATTTTCTTTCATATCATCCTCTTGCTAAATAAACCTCTAGATTTGTTGAGATTCACCACCTGACATAAGTGATACCCATACTACCCATAATATATTGAATGGTCCTCACCACAACATAAGTTGTAGATGCATAAGTCATGATGTCATCAACATGTAAAAGGTGTGATATTGTAGTGGAGGAAGTGCCAATCTTCAACCTAATTGAGTTACCTTACTCAAGCTACTATTGAATAAGCCATAAGAGATACTTATTCATAACTAGTAAAGGGTATGATGAGAGCAAACATCCCCACTAAGACCACTGGCAACTTCAATCCACTATAAGTCGATACCATTAAACATAATCACAAATCTTCATATAATATACATGTTGCAATCAAATCACACCAATGAGACAAGAATTCCATATGCTTTAGCATATCTTGCACAAATGCTTAATTAACCCTGTCATAAGCATGGCCAAATTACACTTTGCAAACAGAGGTTCAAACATAAAATAAAAAAAACATAACACTATAGTAGTTTGGGAAGGGGCATCCTCTATTTCAAAAAAAAACATACAAAAGCAAGTGATGCATAACCTAGTTAGTTGTACACTATTCTTGTCACTTTATGTGGTATAATTTGAAGGACTACATACCCTGCACAAAGATAATAACATTATGCTATATATGCCCACTCATTATATATGCTAGCTGCCAATTCACTTCGATAATAGCTATTGTAAAGTCTAATTTTATCTTTGTTACATGAATATTAGGAAGTAGTGTTCTAATAAGCTTCATAGCTTCAAGAATGCTAATAGTTTCCATGGTAAAAACTAAAGTTGAAATCCACAATATGCCAGTAATAATAGTAGGCCTTTCTAAGTCATCCCAAATTAATATACCAATTCTAGCATTTAATTATCATACACAGTTGGATCACAATTGAGCTTAGCACACCCCATTAGAGGAGCTCAATAAGAGGTAAAAAATAACTATAGAAGGCCATGGGAATTTCATTGGAAGGGATTGGAGAAAGGGACTTGTAGTGGTAACAACTACAAAAAAATGAATACTTCTTTGTAGTGTAACAAGGTTAAGCACCTTGCTCTACATGTGCTTGTAAATTTCTATTAAACCAAAGGTGATATAGTGCTAAAGCAACAAATTTAATTACATGCAATGTAGTTGAGAGCCATATATTAACCACCAATTAGTTAAGAAGAACATTTAAGGAACTAAAATCCTTGCCATTAACCCCACCAGGCATGTGATTAGTGTTTGCAAAGTTTCTCACCCTGAATCTCTCATCATATGACAATCCCATAAGCTACATTGTACATACTCCTTCACCTTATAGACCCATGGATAAGGCACCTACATCTCAATACCACTTGTACACAACTAGAATTGAGTCAAAAGCAAATTAAAAATCTATTTCATCATGAGGACAATGACCTAAGGTTCCATTTCTAATTTCCAAACCCACATAATCTCCACTCTTGTTAAATTTTGGCTCATATACATGCTATTGCAAATGATTTTTTATTCTAGCACCATTACCTCATTATGTTTCAAGTATAACATCTCTCTTTCATTTTGATTTGTTTCAAGGAGGATGAATAATCCTAAACACCGAAGTAAGTGCAAATATATTTTATATATTATTTTGGTCTAACACATCTAACCTTAACAAGTCTATTACATGTATTAGATGTTCCACTTCTAAAAAATAATTGGAAGAATGCCAATCTAATTATCTAATCTGAATTAAACATGCTTATCCTCAACATTCTACTTAGCCATATGATCAATTGTTGAAGGTATCATAATACTGAGTATCTTACACGTTTGCAAAGTTATATGGAGTATAGAAATTATTGTTTATCATAAAATACTTGGATCTGAATGTCAAACCCAAAAACAACTTCCTGAGGAATAACCTACATATAATGCTTTCCAATGAAACTAGTTTTCAACATGCATCAGATATATCATTGCTAATATTTGAGTCATTCCACATGTTCAAATGCTTCAATTTCCTCAACTCATCAATAATGCCATAGAGAATTAAAGAGTGGCTAACAAATATGCAAGAATAATAGTGAGCATTGAGTTGACCATGAAAATATGCTCCATCATCAATAAAGACGTAGTCCTTCACCTTGACAAACAAGTTAAACTTGACCAATAATAAATTTGATGTATTTTTGCTACAATAGGTATGCCTAAATATTTTAATTTAGTAACTTGACTTATATGTATATTTCCTATTGTCATCTTCCTTCAATTGAGTTTCACCACCATTGCTAAATATTACTATGGATTTGTTAAGATTTACCACCTGATTAGAGTGTTTCTCATTGTTCTTTGTAATGTGTCAAATACTCTTCATTATAGCACAAGCTATTGGTCCATAGATCAAAATGTAATTAGCAAATAGAAGATGGGTAATCATAGTAGAGAAAGGGCCAATTCTAATCCCAATCAAGGTTTTTTTGCTACCTGGTACTTAATAAATAAAGGGAGATACTTACATATAATGGCAAAAAGGTATGGTAAAAGTGGATACCTCTACTTAAGACCCATGGTCTCTTCAATCCATTGAAGATTGATCCCATTAAACATAATCCTAAATCTTGGGATAGTGGCAAGTCTCAACCTATTCACACAAAAGATTCAAGAACCTCAAATGCTTTAACATATCGAGCATAAATTTTGAAATGAAATTACCATAAGCTTGGTCCACAATAAGCATTAGTGTCATGAAACACTCTTTAGGAATAAATAGGTAAATATGGGTAGCCAATTCCCATGTCAAAAATATATTATAAAATATAGCACATCTAACTACAAAAACAACTTATTCCCATGCAATAATAAATGGAACAACCATAATTAGTTTACTTACAAAACTATTAACCACAACTTTGTATATCACATTGTAAAGACTAATAGTCTAAACTATTCAAGTTTAAAAGAACCTTGAACTTAACGAGATAGAATAAGCAACATGTCTTTCCACCTTTTGGGCATACAACTATCTTAAAAAATTTAATTCACAACTATGATAAAGTCATGGAGAGAGCTTTGAACCACCATCCAACCATGCAATTTTTAACTTGATCAACAAGAAAATTTAAGTTTTCTCTATAATATAGTTTTTATAATAAGAATGCCTAAATTCTTCAATTGAGTAGTTTGGCACAAATGTAGCTTCCCTGTAATCATCTTCATATGCATGCATTCTATTACATTACTAAAAAAAATATTTTGATTTGTTATGATTAACCAGTTGGCTTGAATGTAGCTCATACTATTCCATAATGTCCCAAATGATCCTTGGTAGAACATAAATGGGCAAAGCATAGATTCAATTATCTTCATTAGAAAAAACATGAGAAATCATAGGTGAATAAAGGATACTTTTGATCTTAACCATCACTATATGCTCCATCTATTGGATAATAAGATAAGACAGATATTCATATACCATAGCAAAAAGTTATTGTGATAATGGACACCCTTGCTTAAGACCCCACATAGCTTCAGTCCAAGAATGGTGAACCCCATTTAGCATAATTTGATTTCTTTGTTTAGTTATACACACCTCAACCTAGTTAAACAAAAATATTTGGAAAATATAAATTCCTAAACAAATCAAGGACAAACTTCTAATTGACCGTTACGTAGGCCTAGGCCATGTGCAACTGAAGAGCCATGAGACCTTTGCTTATTGAATAAGCATTCATAAAGCTACCATCTCCTATGCTAAAAGTATCTTGTCCAATATAACTCAATGAGGCATAAACAAAACATGTTCCCTCGTAATTATTTTTGAGAGAACCATCTTTAATGTACCCACAAAAAGTTTAGCCATAATTTTGTATTTCACATAGCAAAAACTCATCAATCAAAATTTTTTCAGTTTTTGAAGGACCTTAAACCTTCGAAATAAAAATTACTGACATATCTTTCAATCTTTTTAGCATACATCTATTATTTAAAAATTGTTTCATAGTTGTGGCAATATTTGTGCGAGTATTATTTGAGTCCCTATGCACAAACTTTTCAAAGATGCCATCCATGGCAAAGGCTTTATTTCCTTTGGTAAACTAAACAACAATCCTGATCTCATCATCACTTATTAGTGTCATATGAGCTGTTGCATGGTCATTATCAATAGTATTGTGAGGCTAGATAGGTGGAAAAATATATTGCCCAAATCAACCTCATTTCTTGTTAAAGTACCAAATTGACTTTAATATCATTTGGGGAAGCCACCAATTCTCTACTATCATTTTTATTTTGATGAGTATAATTACTTATGTTTGTAGAAGTAACCACATCTTGAAATAAGTACATGTTGTAATCCCCAAGGTTAGCCCAATGTAGCTTTAGAGACTACCACCACAAAGGTTTCTCTGAACCTATAGCCCTATGATATGAGGCTTTATGTTAAGCCAAAAAATTATGCCCAAGACCATTTAACTCCAACTCAAATTTTTAAGCATGAGCTTCTAAACTTTTATTATAACTTGCAAGACATGCTAAGGATAATGCCATGTTTAGTTACACTCAATAGACCAACTAACATTAACAATTCTCTAATTTTTTTCCCAGGATACCTTATGCATCGCACAATCTTTTGATGCATATAAAACATAACATCACCGAGAGTGAATTCTACCAACAGTCACCAGCATAGACACAACTTATCAGGATTGCTTCATAATCTCAAGGTCCACTCATTTACTATGTAACACCACAATACCACCAGTAAAACTAATTAAAGGTTGGAAAAGTAGCTTCAATTCATTCCTAAAGGCTTGTTTGTCGCATGCCTGTTGAACTTATCTACTCAAGTTTACAATAAAGCAATAATGATACACCATTTTCCCTTATAATGAGCTACAAATAGTATCAAACCTTTGCTACTCTAACACCTTAAATGTTCAAAACTTACTACTTCGATCATATATTGTTAGATGGAAACAAAATACATGCACTTATGCAACATACAACTCTTAACCACATAATCACAGCAACACAAAACACCAGTAGTAGTTGTATTTCGACAAAGAAGGCTAAATGGTCAAGCTATTTTTTTACCATTCCATAAGTTTTCTAAGTCTTATTTGAGATTCTTTGCCTACAAACTTTCTCCTCTACCTTAAAGTTAGTATTCAAAATCTAAGTAAATGAAGATTCTCTTGCCTCAATAAGGGTTCTCTTTGAGCAATTCTAATACCACCAATGAAGTTGACACATAAAAGAATCATACTAATGCTCTCAAATTCCCCATTCCTAAGTAAACTAAAGAACATTTATTTCTTTAATGTATATGAAATCTCCCAATGAGTAAAACCCTATAGCTTTTTTGGTATAGTAAAATAGCATTTAGCACTATAGTACTTTTACGAGCAGAGCATTGGACCATCATAAAATCTGATTGCCACCATAATTAACAACCATTACTTCCAATAATAATACCAAGAATTTTTTGTAGCAAAGATCTTAATGAATTGTTGCTCCTCATAAGTCCTTCCTTTACTAGTCATAGTTTATAAAATTATATTTCTATTACCCACCATATTTTAGATTTTGGCTCCATTAACTCCATCCCAGATTCCTTAAGTTGAGCCTCTTAAATCTCCAATGCAAACAAGTTAGGCTTATTAAGAATATTACAAATTTTAGCTAAACTCCATTTTGTTAAATCTAATAGTGCTCTAATAATCAATGGTCTAACAAGCTTTGTAAATACTCTGATTTTCTTTTAAGCTATCCAATAGATCATACACTTTTTAGATTCATACACCACACAACACCTCAATAAAACCACAATAACCCTTCATAATTTAGTTAAATATTAGACAAAGTAGTTCCAATTCATACACAAAAGTTGATCCACCTCATGTCTATTAAATCACCATAGAAGATTCCAATAAGGGAACAACAAAGACCCAATTATTTCTTGTCAAGTGCTACAAATAGCTAAGAGATTTTATCACTTATCCCTCAAATATTCCATACTAGAAACACAATCATATATTATTAGCTAAAAAATGTGTGCCTAGGTAAAATTGCTTACGTCTGCAACCCTGTTGACCATGCCATATCTTAATTTAGATGCAATTTCTTTTCATAACAACATCTGAGACTTAAACATCAGTAGGAATAATAGCCTAATAAAGAAGGCTAAAGCCTTTAGCTATTATTTACAATTAAGAAAAAATTTTGTAGCCCATTTTAGCTCCTCCTCCTAAAGAAATCCTCCTTTGTCTTAATAATAAAGTACCATTTCTAGGCAACTAAAGAACTACTCACCCATATAAGAGTTTTGTTTGAGAATTTTCATGACCTTCCAATAAAGGTGCTTCACAAAAATAGCACACCATTACTTTGAATTTTCTCTTATAGTAGTAAGTTGTTATACATAAGCTTCTTAAATGCAAAGAAAATCACGAAATGGCCAGATAACTATGGTTTCTTGTGCATGGCAATATAATGTTTTACACAAAAGCTTTCAACAAAGCTAACCAACATGTACTCATCAAATCAAATAGCCACAAAGATTGACAACCACCACTAGTTACAATATCTCTAGGAATTCTACATTGAATTCATCTCCAAGAATTATACATCCTTGTTATGGATATTTCAAATCTTATTTGCATTCTTATTAATCACCTCATCTTGAAAAAACACAATGTTGCATTTACACACCTTGTAACCATAGCCAAGTTTGAGCTAAGCTTGAACCTCAGGATGATCATCATGTATGGAATTGAGACCTCTAGTTTTTATGACAAGAAAACTTATCATGATTAGAAGCATTAGAGCAAAAGTCTAAAGTTTTAGCCAATGAAGAAAGTATGGCATTTAACTATATTTGTAATTAAATAAATATTCCAACTGCTGTTTTAGGTCATCATCCTAAAGACAACCACCTCTATCATAAAATTAAAGTATCAAGTTCAAGAAACTAAAGAAGCTCTTTTCCATATAAGAATTTTATTAAACAATTCTATGGCTAGGTAATAAGCTTGTTTCTTAAAAGTAGAACTCAATTACTCAAAATTTTCCCTTCTTGTAGTCAATTAACGTACACAAGATTCTTTGATGCAAAACAAATCTCCCAATGACTAAATATTGATAGCATCCTAGGCATGTCAATTTAGGATTTTACATAAAACAATTTAAAGAAGCAGGCAAATGACCACACATCAAAACTTACGGCCACATAGATTGGCAAACTTCACTGCTAAAAAATCCCCAAGAATTCTACGTAGAATACATCTCCAAGAAATGCACGTACCCTCTATTGCCATTTTGAGTCCTTCCAATACTACAAAAAACTAGAAAAATTTGCATTCATGTTAATCGCGGTGTCTTGACCAAATTTAATGTTGTTTCTCTCTACTTAGTAGTAGTAGGCATGCTCTTGCCAAGCTTAAAACTTGTCCAATAGGATCATCACCAAGAAGGTAATAAAAAACCACTATATTTCATGCCAAATGAACTTCATGTCATTAGCTAACCCTTATATGCCCTAGCCAAAGTACCTTAAAAATCATGACAATGTAAAGCCTTAAAAATTACTAAGTGCATTTCCCAAGTGCATCTTATAACACCTTAGCCATCTACAATTGCTCAGAAGGTCTAGGTAAGAAAATGCCCTTGCTCTACATTCTTTGAATTCCAATTTTTTTCTATAATACCACAGTTTTTTGTTTTTTAATTTTCAAACTTACCTGAGGCAATCACCTCTATTTACCATTCCTTATTTTCTTTATAAACTCCAAATTCTTCCTTTGAGCTATTGCCCTATTAACAAGCTTAGCCAATGCTATAATTGTAGATGGACTAAGATTACCTAACACTTCCACCTATATTTTCAAAATCTATGCCTTAATCTATGAAGAGTCACTACAACCATCATGCACAACCCTATTAATTCCTGAACAATGTTTTTTATTTGTATTAATTTCATCTTCCCCATGCTTAATCTTTTTTTGTACGTACTTTATCTTAGATGAATGCCCTCTATGCCAACCATTCTTGGGTAAGATTGTGCCCCTATGCACAACTTTCTCTTTAACTTCTAGCATGTAATTCCTAGTCAACTCTTTCCTACTTAGATCTTTGCAATTCACATTCTTCTTTTATTGTGTTGCTGCTAACACTATCCTCTTCCAATGTTGCAAAATTATCCATGAAGCCAAACCAATTGTTTCCCATCATGACCTTTTGTTTAAAACATCCCCTATTCATATCTTGATCAGGTACTATCTCAAAAGGATGAAAGCTTTTGACTACAATAGCATTATGAGCCAGCTCACTAGATATACATATCTTGGAAGCATGTCCCACTTGTCACAAGTGAAGTAGATAAAGGGTAGTCCTTCAAAATCAAACCTCTAAAAAGATTGGCCCAATTGACCATTTAGCAATATACCCACTCTAAGGAGCTTACAAACTCTTCAAAAGGATGATCTTTGCATGTAAGCTTTCCAACCATCAATCTGAATAGAGTCGTTCATAGTTTTAGTAATGCACTAAAAGCTCTTCAAGTCTCAATACATGAGGGAGATTATCGAAAAACGAAACAATATTGGACCACACATAATCACTGAGGTACTAAGCTTAAACGTAGGTGTCTACATATTTAGTCTAAACACAAGCCCTACAACTTGCCAAAGAGCTCCCAACTACATAGAATCTCTACCAATAGCTGACACAAAGTGCAAACAAAAATAATCAACTATGCTGGAGTGCTTTGGCAATCCATTGAAAGGATAAACAACAATATACACTATGCCAACAAGATCATGCTTGTGCTAATGAACTTAATGACCACAAGCCTCTTTAAAAGGTAAATTTTGTCATTTATTATGGAGGTATCACTTGGTGCTATCATCTTGACATCTACATTTACTGGTTTCTCCATTTCATTATGAAATGAACCTTCAACACAAATGTTGTTGTCACTATCTGTTCTCCATCCTTTAAGAGCATTCCTAAGCTCATTGTAATTTGACTGCATGCTAGTTGCTTTCCATTCAATGAATTTTCTACAACCACCTTTTTGACATTCTCTCAAATAAATTGGATGCATGTTTGTTGATCAGCTACATACGTTTCTAAAGGGACATCTGGCATTCTCCTTTAATCGAATACATAATTTTGTAAGCTTATTCGACTTTAGTTCACTATTGTGCCCACTTCGCAGCTAATGCATCTTGCATCCAAAAGGATTCACCCTCATCATCCTTAGAAGAATTCGTACCACATCAGACACCGTTTGACTTGAACACATCTAGTGAAGTCTCCACAATATTCCTTATATTTTGTTAAGTTTCATTACAATAATATGCTAAACCACTAGTTGTATGGTAATTCAGAGGTTCCAAAAATGTTCTCTTCTAGGGATGAAAGCCTCTTTCCCCACCACCCATGCCTAGGATGCTTGTACAATGAATTTAATTTTTATTTTGCAATCTTTCAAGACTTCATGCACATCATTGTTCAACACTCTACATAAAGTGCACAAAGAATTGTTAATATTAGGTCCATTTAAATGTTCTCTAGTAATAGAAATTGTGACACACAAAGATGGACAATTCTACCTTTCAAAGATTCCATCAATCACCAATAATTTCAACAACCTACAATTTTGTTACCAACACCTCTATTCTCCTACAATTCTAACCACTTGCCAAAATCTCTATGTTTTAGATGAAATTTTAGGATCCTTGATATGGAAATGGCTAAAGCATGCAACATACTCTCTTGTGGAGGTTCACAAAAAAAAGGCAATGTATAAACAATTTGGAAAGTGGCCTTCCCTAATCTAATGCAAAAATCATACAAAATGACATATTGAACAATGTAATCGATTGTTCAATGACCTTGGTGCAATTTGTGGGAAAGTTTAAGGATTGCATTCCCTTCACAAAATTAATAATGACTCAACAAAAAGTCCACTAATCATATCATTTAGAGGAATGAGAAGTCATAACAAGATTTTACTATTTGAAAAATCAGAAGCATTATTAAAGAGAGTTATAAATGATTAAGCGATCTCCACAAATAATTTGGGTACGACAACTATTCAATGTCACATTCTTTCATCGTATGTGCTCTTTCTTCTAAAAGGTGCTAATGTTATGGAGGATAAACAATAACTTATTGACATTATCATGCATGAAAGGAGAGCAAATGTTAAGCTAGCAACAAGTTTACTATTTGTGACCAGGTTTTGCAAGGCATGGAAATAAAACATTGAACAACTCTTGACAATGAATATCTTGGTTCTCATAATGTTAAATAATGCAATGAGATGTGATATGTGTTATGAATTTTATAATCTTTTGAACATACCATTTTTTGAATTCAAGCTGCAATGATGGATGCAAGCCAAGGGAATAAGATGTGTATAGCTCTTCGAGCTATGGCATAAATTGTTGAAGCATTAAGTGATGGTTAACAGTCAACATGGTAAGAGATGTATGCCACTAAGTTTTATGGTGTTGAATAGTAGGAATTAATGTAACAGTCAAAAAAGTAGGTGCCCGTGATAAATCCAACTCCATGCTCCTTAGTGTGGGATTATGACCTCAGGTTAAATAAGGGTTGCCACTATGTTTAAACATATAAATAAGTAGACAAGAAGGAACCCATAGAAATTCTCTTACTAATGATGAGAAAAAATGGTCAAACCTAGTAAGGAAATCAGGCCACTTGAAACACAAATTTTAGTGTAGAGAGGTGTCCTCAATAAAAGATTAGAATCAAATCTATGGAAGGTGGTGTAAAGGATGGTGAAAGCCCGTTTAGCTCATACCATACTTCTGTAAAAGGTGGTATGAATGGGTTAGATTTTTTGGAAGTGGAACTCAAATTTGGTGGTAAATTTTGTTCAAGGATAGATAATTATAGGAGGCTAATAGCCAGTAAGTACCATAAGGGAAAGATGAAAATTATTTTGAAAAAAGAGTTAAAGAGTGCTTAAAACTTTTAATATGGAACCATACGAAACCAAAAGATGTGCTTTGACTTCATACCAAGCATCATCGTACTGTTTGTTGCATTGCTCAAGAAGTAGATAGCTTGAGCCATCATACCAACAGGAGCCCAGAAGGTGTGCCCCATCAAGGCTAGCCATGGAGGCATCACGTGTATTTGTGATGGCCAATAAGCTTGCCATGTGACGTACCTTGAAACACAAAACAAAAAGTTTGACGTGATTGTGAGTTGATAGGTGAGCAAGTCCAAAGTTTGGAAGGATGCTTACTGATGTGATCCTCAATTGAAAAGCAAGCCACTAACTAACCCAAATTTTCTATGAAGGGTTTAGGTGATTCATGCCATTTGAGACCGAAAAGATAGAGAACTATGCATAAGTGAGATGAAGCTAGAGGAAATTCAAGTGGAGGCCCATAGTGATACTGATGTAAAAATCACTCGTCTGACTTGGGTATAGGTGAAAAAAATAATCAAACCATCTTGTAGCTCATTTGATTTAAAGATTCTCTTAGGATACTTGGAGCCACATCTAGAGTTCATTTAAGTAAATCTAATGATTAGAGGATCAAGGGCATAATTCCCTCAACATATTCACAATCCCTAATAGGTATGAAACCTCAACTACTTTGATGACTTGAGCCAAGGAATCTATATTCCAAGTGAGCCATTTATGATAAGCAAAACTGGAGTTGTGGAATGAACTAAACCCTAGATTATTATGTGTAACTATATGCTAATGAAAGTCCCATAATGGCTATTAGTTAATTAATACATCAAGTTGTGGTTATGAAAATTTTAATTTCCTAAGGAATGTGTAAAAGTTTAGCAGACTAATCAATTATCCCAAAAAATGAATAGCACTTAAGTGTATGACCCACATCTTGCTGTTAGTGCAATTCAATGGCTCGATGTCTAAGAGGGTACAATGGTCAGTAAAAACTAAAGAAACTAACCCCATGTGGAGCATCTACTGATGTACATCTTGTTTATAGTAACAGATATTCAAATAACAACATTGAAGGAAAAAGAGTGGAAATGCTCCATGTGAATGACACTTGCTTTTGTTAGTTAATGCTAAGAGATGAAGGAAACCTATTGAAGAGCATTATTTGACGTGAGCATAAAAAACGACTCTAGTTAAAATTCTTGAGTTGGGATATAATGGTCAATTCAGACTTCAGGTGGTCTAAAGGCATTACTGGGTACCAAAGAATTTTTATCGTTTCTTCTCAATTGTTTGTCAACCCTAAAACTACTTTGCTATTAGTACACCATGTCGATTTGATCAACACTGCATGTTGAGTGGTGTTCGATGCACCCCAATTGACCAGTTAAATTTCAAATGTCCAATTGCCTTCCATGCCAGGTCATACTCATAGCCAAACTTAGTCTTCAAGGTGAATAACCTCTAGTCAATGGATCATTGTAGATAGCAAAAGTTTGCAAATTGTCTCTATATCATTAGTAAAAGGATTGGCTCTTTAGGTTGGGCCTATGGTCACAGTATTGATTCCTTCAACTGTTAGTGGATTTCTCATTCTACTCACATGATGAGAGTGGGTCAATGCATGCTGGCTAAGGGACAAATTCAGTGAGAACCTAATGAGAGCCTTCTCTAAGAATGAGACAATTGACTCAAAATAGGTACAAGCATGGGAAATCCAACTTGTTCATTATTCACTACAATTTCTGCATGCTAAGTTGTTGCATTAGATCCACAATACTACAGATGTGATTGTGATAAAGAGTTGTATGAATTGCAAAACTGTTGCATTAGATCCACAATACTACATGCATTATAGCACTGTGCACGTGGTGAAAGAAAGTCTACATGTGACCAACGACATCCAGTTTGTGTGGTTGGTCGAGCTTGAAAAGCATAACTTTGTCTAGGGATTTTAAGCACTACAAGCTACTAGCACATGGATAAGGTTATGCTCTATTAGGTGACTAGCCATCTTTCTTAACAAAATAGTTTCATTTTTAGTCCTTAAGGGAAAACATCCTATAAATGGCATCCAACAAAAAAGTGGAACTTGGATGGTACAATATGTGTTTTGTTTTGTGCATCGTTGGTTGTAGCCCAAGCAACACACTATTGCTACTATTTGTAATTGAACATTGGATGTACTATAATAGTGTGTGCAAGCATGATGACTAGGACACATGTGCCTTGTAGCATCCATTGTGTGTTGCAAGATGCTAGCACTTGTAGAAGGTGATGCCTTGTTGGGAGACTTGACCCCATCCTCATCGATATCATCACAATACACAATCTGTAATGGGCAATGTGTGGCATGGTCTAGCTATGGTGATGTAAAAGTTGGATGGTGCAATATGCACTAAAGTTTGTGCATGCTAGGCTACACCCATAACTATAGGAGTTTAGCAAAGAACTATGCATGTTGTAGCATTATGTGCATATGGGAAGTCAGTTTGTGTATGCACACCTCCATCACTTGAGAAATGTTGGTTGCACTCTAAATTGTAACCTTTTTTTTCAAAGTTTTAGCACTATGAGCTACTGGTTCTTGGATTAAGTGATGCCTTATTAGGGGAGATGCCATCTTCATTGGCAAAATGGTCATAATATGCAACTCACAATAAGTAATTTTTAGCTTGATGCAACCTAAGGGGAAGTAGAAGTTGGATGGAGCACTATGCAATAAGGTTTGTGCATGCTTAGATATTGCCCTCTATGCACACTACTATAGGTATGCATATAATAAAGCACTTTATGTACTATAGCACAATGGACTCATTTAGTATTGCACTTTCCACACGCATGGCAATGAATTGTTTGCACATACAGTGGCCAATCTGTGCATTCTACATCCTCTAATGTGCATAGTTGGTGGGGTCCCAAAAAGTGTATAACTGTTTTTGGAATTTTTTGCAATCCAGACTACTAACACATTGATATTGCACTGCACTATTAGGAGACTTGCCTTCTATCTTGACAAAATTATCACAATGTGCAATCTACAAGGGGCAATGTGTGGCATGATTTGGTTTGTGCTGAAATTGAAGTTGGATGTGTAATATGTACAAGTTTTGTGCATGTTAGCCTACATCACTAATTGTGCACTACACCATTGTGCATGAGCTTAACAACAAGTCCATGTAATCCGATTAGTAGCCTATGCATGTGGCTAGTGTCACCCATAGAGTGGTACCTCTTTTTAGATTTTTACCAATGCATGTAGCTAATGCTTAGAAAAGTTTATGCCCTATTAAGAGACTTACCTTCATCTTTGATGGAATTGTCACAATATGCAATCCAAAAGGATCAATGTGTGATGTGTGTGTCCAACAGCATTATGATAGTTGGATAATGCAACATATGCTAGCGTTTTACAAGATTTATCATAGCCCAAGCATCATGTTATTGTAGCGATGCATATGTAAGAGCATTGGGCATGTATTAGCACTAGCAGTAGACTGTTCACTCGTGGGTAGCCTGTGCATGCATTCCTTTTCACATCCAATGTGCACAACCATTGGGTCTGACTATGTGCATCTTCTTTTGGGATTTTTAGCACTATAAGCTTTTTTTGCATAGATAATGTGATTTGATATTATGTGACTTGCCTTTCTCCTTAACAAAATATTCTAACAGGCAATCTACAAGAGACAATGATGGACATAGTGCAATTTGTGATGAAACAAAAGTTGGATGGTGTAATACGTGTTAGGGTTAGTTCTTGTTGGGTTTGTAACCACTCATAACAATCCACTATTCACACAAGATGTAATCAGTTTGCAAGCAACCTGTTACCTTTGCACATTGTCAGTGGGGGAAAAAATTATAACAATTTTTAGAATTTTTAGATCTTACATTACTAGTGCATAAGTAAGGTGATTCCTTGTTGGGAAACTTTCCTTCCTCTTTGACAAAATTGTTGAAATATGAAATCTCCAATGGGCAATGTGCTACACGGTGCAGTCGACTATGTAGCCCATGGTTGATTGGAACTTGGATGGTCAAATATGAACTAACATTTATGCTTTCTTAGAATTGTCCCTAAAAATATGCAATAATCCACTATATGTGTGTGCAGTAGAAAGTTCGTGTAAGTCCTACAACATCCTTCTTGAAGCTGGTGTAGTGCACAAAGAGTAATGTTTTCATTTTTAGTGCTACATGCTTTTTGCACATGCATACAATGATGCCTTATTGAAAGATTTGCCTTCTTCCATGACTTAATCATCAAAACTATGTAATCTACAAGAGGTAATGATTAACTTGGATCATTATGCACTAGGGTTTTACTTGCTTGCCTTTAGCTCAAGCCACATGCTTTAATTGTTATGCACATGATAAAATAATGGGTGTGCTACAACACTAACCATGTGTGCCATATTACATCCTTTGCACATGTATTGCTAGGCACTTGAAGAGTAACGTTTTTAAAAATTTTTTGTCTTACACTTTATTGGCATATGGATAAGCTTATGCCTTATTAGTGGACTTGCCTTCTTCCTTCATAAAATTATTCTAATATGTATTCCATATGGGCAAATATGTGTTCTAGTATGGCTAGTGTCAAAATAAGTGATTTTCTATTATCAGACTTATTATTGTGCATTTTCAAAGTGCCACTTTTCTTCTTTGCATATGGCACTATAAGGTGCAATTTTGCTCATGTTGCAATAAAGTTTAAATAGTGGCTGGTGCAGTCAATAATGTCCTTGTCGTCTGTGCTCCTACCTTACATGGTGAAGTGCAAGGTGGCATCTGCCTGTCCCTTGTGGTGGGTTTCTTCATTAGTGACATTTTGGGCAAAAACGCGTACCCTTTTTTGACCGTTTTCATTGCTTAAAATTGTTAATATAGGAATGACATGTCTCTCTAATGGGGATCTAAAGTTGTTGGCTCTCTGAGTAGCCAATGGGGGGACCTCTTATTAGTGTCAAATTACCAATGCTTATTCTCCTTCCAATAAGTGACTCTTTAAAGCATACGTTAATTGGGATATGTGATTCATGTTTTTCATTCCAAGAATTATCTTCTGTGGCACCTGTAGCATTCCTATGCACACCTTTTATGCAACCACATAAATCACTCACATGAACAATTTTTGGATATGATGACTTCTTGTGGGAGTGGATACACAATTAGTCTTTTCATTCAAAACCGTTTCACTCACATCAACAATTCTCTATGTATTTCCATTATTAATGCACCACACAACAATGTAGAAGCACCCCTAGTGCCCTTAGACATATTCTCATCATAACAAGCCTTGTCTGACTATGGTGCTTCCATTAATGGAGCTATAATTTCCTCACACTTCCTTGAGTTTTCCTACCAATTTGCATCAAAGCTCATACTAAAATAACAATCCCAAAATCCAAAATGCTCATAACGAGTTTGCAGGCTCAAAAGTATCACCAAGTGAATTCTAAATGTTGTAATGGCCATCAATCATAAGGATAATTACACCAAGCTACCTCTAATAGTTTTTCAAATCTTAGAACATTTAGTTCCTATCATTGATCACTAGACTACACTATCTATTAATAGCATTATGAATTCTAGATCCATTTCAAAATTAACAAAAAATAGAATCATTCACCGAAATGCCCAAACTCGCCTCTTAAAATTTATTAGAACCAAACTTTGCCATAGAGTCTCCCCATCCACATAGTTTCTCCACTGCCATCCACCACATTTATTCTCCCTCCTTCAATCTCTAATGATGCCTTCTACTCAACCATGCATCACCATCACCAACAATGCCTTACACCCGTTTGTAATTCACAAATAATGCCTTCTAAAATTCTTTGGGTTCCTTGATAAGGAAATGGTGGAAGCCTCTATTATGCTATCCTTAAAAAGATTCATAATTAAAATGAAGAAAAGACTATATTGAAGTAGTTTCTGAAGTGCTTTTCCTTAATCAAAACTAATTCACACAAAAAGTTGTAATGCATAACACAGTTGGCTGCATTATTGCGTTTATAGTTTATGTGAGAGGGGTTGAAGGATTGAATACCAAGCACATATATTATAGCACTATGATCGATACTCTTGTTCATTGTGGATATAAGAAATAGGTTTACTTTAGTAGTAGCTGCTGTAGAGACTAATTTGTTCTCTAATACATGGATATTTTGGAAGCAACATTGCAAAAAGCTCTATTTCTTAAAGAATGGCAACAATCTCTACGACAAAATTTGAACTTCAAATTCAAGTTGTTTTAGTAGAATAATAGGCTACCCAAGTCATCTTGAATAACTATACCAGTTCTAGCATTTAGATTATCTTATACTATTGGATCATAATAAAGCCTAATCCAACCTATTAAAGGAGTCCAATAATAGGTAACAAACAATCTCTAAAGGCCATCAAAGCTCAAGTTAGACATGAATGGAGAAATGGAACAAGCAACATCTGTAAATTGAATAATTCTTTATAGTGCAGCTAAATTGAGCAACTTGTCCAGATGTGCTTACAACTTTCTATTAAGCCAAAGATGCTATAACACTGAAGTACCAAAATTAGTGGAATGATATGTATTTGGGACCCATATACTCACCACACTCAAACTGCTTATTTAAAGAATTCAAATCCTCATTGTTTGCTCTATTGAGCATGAGATCAGCATTTACAAAGCTATTGGATCAAAATACCTTTGTCGTATGGCCTTCCCTATCACATTATTACTTCATTGATAGAGAACTGGCATCTCAATCCCTATTCACATATCCAAGAGCAAGTAAAAAGTAAAGTCAAGACATATTCTCAATGTGATGATGCGAACTTAAGTCTATAACTACAATTTTTTAACCCATGCAATCTCCTATATTACTAAATTGCTGCTCATACGCTTTCGATTGTAAATGATTTTTATTCTAATACTGTGTCCTCAATTTGTTTGAAGTGCAACACATCCCTTTCATTTTATTTCGCTCAAGGGGAATGCATAATCCAAATTGCCAAAGGAGGCACATGTAAATGTTTTAATTTATAGAAGGTATTATTTGTAATAAAATACTTGGATCTGAATGCTTGAACACATAAACCATCCTCTCAAGCTATAACCCTTCTGCAATACTATGAGTCCTCTACACTCCATATAAAGAGTTAATAATTCCAAATAGGCACAATATAGTATGCTACAAGTATTTGAACTAATCCATATTTATTTACACACAAATTTCTCTAAATGAATAAAAATGTAATTAAAAAGGAAAGAGTAGGCTAAGTAATATGAAGGAATAGTAGCTACAACCATGTTGATCATCACATTATGCCCTGTCATCTATATTGACATCATCTTCCATCTTTATACATTGTTTAACTTTAAAAAATGAATTTGAAGGCATTTTTTAAAGTTTAGTTTCTATAATAGGTTTTCCAATATATTTCAATTAAACAACTTTGCTAATTTGTAATTTTCTTACTATCATCTTCCATTTCTTCCATTCCATCCCCTAACAAAATGATACTCTATGCTTATTAAGATCAACCACTTGGTTAGAGTGTTGCCCATAGTACTTCATAATATCTTGAGTGATACTCTTAGCAGCACACGTTGTGCTAAGAGTATATTGTCAAACATAAAATGGATAGGCACAAAAGTAGTATGTTCCCTTATCATAATATTAAGAAGCACCATCTTCAGAGTATCCAGCAAAAGTTTGGACATAAATTTGTAGATCACCTTGCAAAGACTAATAAATTTGAATTATTCTATATTTAGAGGCATTTTTAATATTATGTATAAGATTGACTAATGTGTATTTCCACTGTTTGGTCATACAACAAAATTAAAAAAATTATTTCATAGTTGTGGTAATATCTACTTGGGTAATGTTCCAATAAGAATGTAAAAACTCAATAAAGATGACATTCCTATTAGAGGCTTCATTTCTTTTATTAGAAAATACATTATTTTTTAGAAACATCATCGCTAATTAGAGCTACAAAAACAATGCATGCTCACTTTTGATAGATCCCAAGACTTGAAAGGTAAGGGATGTTCATATTTCCTAAAACTACACTTCTAGCTAAAGAACTACATCAAAATGTCTTTATATAAATTGTGGAGGTCACTAATTCACCATTATCAATTTTACGAGGATGTATATTATCTTTGTTGTACATAGAAGTATCTGTTACCTAAAAGAAATGTCTATTTCGATTGCCAAGGCTAGCCGAATGAAGCTTGGCACACTGCAACAACCATGCTTCTTCTAAAGTCAAAGCCTTTTGGCTGGAAGCAGTACATTATGTCAAGAGATTATGTTTAAGCTCAATAAATCCACTCTTTTATTTGTTAAGTTGCAACTCCGAGTTCTCCTCTTCTAATTGGCAAGGCTTGTAAAAAATATTACCAGGCTAAGCTACACTCTATTTCTTTAATTTTGACAATGCTAAGCTAAATTTGATGGATAAACCATCGATTGAGTTTCCTTTGATAGTTCTATTCCAAACTTCCTATACTATGTTAGTTTAGATTGGAAATGATAGCCATAAGTTTTCAAACTTGGTAGTTTTATTAGTATTATTCAATGTCAACAACCAAAAAAAATAGACAAAGGTTAGTGGTTTGAGTTGGTATCAGAAAAATGTTTTCACTATTGCGCTTGAGGACGCTTGCACACTATCAGAAATTCATAAAATCTCTATCCATTATTTAATATGTGGGAGTTTTGTCTACCTTGTTATTCCAACAAGTGAACTTATTCCCAATAAATCCCAAGTTATTTAGATGTATGTCATGAATGAAAATATAAAACCCAGACTGAGCCAATTTGCTAATTATCTTTTTTCTCCCTTGTTTCTCATTCCATATAATTAAGGCATTAAAATCTTCTATAATAATTGATAATCCACTAAGCTTTGTTGATTCCCTGATTTGGTCCAAAGCTGCTTGATGGTTAAAATAATCTTTTGATGTATAGACCAGACATCACCACCAAGTATTGTTGACACTAGATCTTATTAGATAGTAACCACTTATGAGGATGAATCCATAATATAAAGCTCCACTCAATGCCTCCATAAAGCTAGAAATACCCCCTAACAACCCTATCAATGATGAACAAACTAGCTCAAATTCTTACCTTAAAAGCTAATCCACTTCATGCCTATAAACATTCTCCTCTTCAGTTTCCAAAAAAGTAACTACAAACACCCTACTTTACCATACCAAGTGTAACAAGTAGCTATAGGATTTATTAGCTCTCATCCCCTAAATATTATATGGTAATAGTGAAACTATATTTTATTAACTAAAAAACATACCCTTATATAGAATACTTTTCTCTAAGAATTTCACATCCTCTTTGTTGCCATTTTGAATCATTTCTCAACTATCAACAATGAAGAGATTTTCAAACATGTTTATAATCATATCTAGAAAAAAGTAAAATTACTTGTCCCCACACCATAAATGTTGGCATGCTTGAGCCAAACTTGAACCTTATTATTTGTGGGCTATTACCCCAAAAACTAGCTAATTAGATGTGAGCCTCTCCTTGGGTGGATTCCTTCTTTTCCTCCTTAGCCTACCAGGTGTTAGCAATCCTTTCTAATTGTTGTTCCCCTCCCAAGGGTAGGTTTTCTTGTGTGTTACTCACCCATTTTCCATTGGAATCACCACTTCTCATTTGACTTACATGTGTTAAGCATGCTGCCAGAATTCATCCTGAGTCGAGATATTACTCTTGATGAAATTCATAGTTTCATTACTTATAACATATTTGTTTATAGGAAAAGCTAATTCGAAATTTTTATTTTGAGATCAAAGTGAATGCTTGTATCCATCCACTTCATAATATATTAATCATATTTAGATACTTTAAAATCATATTTAGATACCTCAAAATCATAGTTAGGTACTTTGAAATCATATTTAGATTCTTCAAAATCATATTCAAATACTTCATAATACATAAATCATATTCAAACATATAATAATATATTAATCATATTTAGATACTTAAAAATTATATTTATGTGCATCAAAATCATATTCAAATACTTCATAATACACCAATCATATTCATATACTTCAAAATAATATTTAGATACTTCGTAATACATCAATCATATTCAAATACTTAAAAACCATAATACATATATATATATATATATATATATATATATATATATATATATGTTCATAACATATTGCCATCCCCACCTTATTGCATCAAAACCATAGGCCTTTTATCGATTCTCAGTCACTCATAGTGGGAGAGCAAGCCAAAATAGAAAAATATAGAATTGTTTTAGAGATAATCAGGCTCAAACTGGTGACTTCCACCACATCAAGGTGACACTCTATCACTGACTTATATCCCTTTTCGACTCCATTAAGAAATAGAACTAACATATATGGACTAAGAACTAGGACTAGCCTAATCAAAAAATCAATTCAAAATTCAAATCTGTGTTCTAATAATATAAATAAAACATTAAATAAATCTAAATCTAAATAATAATACGATACAATAATAGTAATATATTAATAATAACATACTAATATAATAAATAATAAATATATAAAGAATATATAGATAAATAAAATAATAGATAAAAAATAGAATAAAAAAGTTATAATAGAAAATAAAAAGATATAACAGAAAAGAACTATCTTTTCTGTATAGTTTTTTCTATCCAACCCTTACATAATTGATAAGATCACATGGATATCCCCTGAACACAACATATGTCATTGAAAGAATCTAAAATTACTCACCAAAGTGCAAAAGCATGGTTCATTCCTATCATTAAATATATTCTTATTTGAATAATGTATAACTACATGGATAAGTTTACACTAAGCCATCCATTTTGGATCCAACTAAAAATTTTCCTTGGAAGGGATTGGAAGGCATTAGAATATGAAAACATGAATGGATTGGGTTGAGATACTCTTTAGGATGAAGTGGAAGAGGGAAGGAGAATCTCAATCTAAGAAAAGGATGCAATTCTTTTGAAAGAATTGAACGAAGAGCCATATGAGGTGAATATCTCACATATGGTTGTGTAGATTTTTCTTATATAGTGATATTTGCCATATGAGGTGAATATCTCACATATGGATCCAATTCAAAATTTTCTACTATCACCTCTAAATAACCAAACTGTGCCTTATGTAAAGCTTGTAGAGTAGGATTAACCTCTCGATTACAAATCACTTCTTATATAGTCGATATTTGCCATACTTTACATGAACATTCTATAGTATTAGTAGGAAGAGAAAGGGTTAAGGATTTACTGGTGTGAGATATCACGTTATTTGACAAACTCTTGATGCTGTTAGCGTAAGGGATCATCGATTAAGGTGTTATAGTGCATTGTAGATTCTTATCCAAGACTTGTATCAATTATTGATATCATGTGAACTAAAACATGTAAGGTGTATGGCTAAACTAATAACAAATGTTTTGAAAGGGGATTGGAGCAAGCTATACATAATACAAAAGATCTTCTTTCTAAAGAGATTTGATTCAGAACAACTACATGTCCAAGGTGCCCTACAATATGGTGTCAAAAAGAAAAAGCCAAAATAAGTAATTTGTTTTTAGCCCTAATAAAAAAAATTAATTCTTTAGCCATTCTAATGTTCATTTCATGTCTAGGTGCTGCAAAAAATTGCAAAATTTGATCAAATTTAACATAATTTATTAGTTAGTGAATTTGTTAACTGTATCCTAAAACACAAAGAAATCTTTGTCATATAATATTATCTATCGATTCATGAAAAAGATTCAACAAGAAATAAAACAATTCTTTATCTATCGTACATAAAGCAATATGTAGAGTAACCTCTGATACAGTAGTAAAAGTTATAGACGTGTAAGCTAATTGACTCATTAACTTTCTATTGAAATAGGATCCACACATGGAAAAGTGATTGCAATTCTTTTGTCATTATGGTCATCCTACAAGCTTCCAACTCGAAATCAAAATATGGCTTCCCAATTAAGTATTGAAATATAGATGCTTTAAAAGGCCATGGCGATGCTATATTCAAAAGGAAGAGACTCATTGAATGATAAACGCAAAAAGAGCTTTTGCACATTTTTGTTAATCAATGAGCAAGATCTATATAGACATATAGATCCATGAATCCATAAATCTCGATAAAAAAGAATCAATAGAAAAAGAAAAAAACAAAGTCAATATTTTCTAAACAGACATAAAGGAAAAGAAAGATGAAACATAAATTATAGATCAACTAAGCCCTCTCAAGGGCTATCTTAAAAAGTGAATCCTATAGAATATAAGGGAATAAGGTTTTATCCTAACCATATTCATGGGGATTCAATATACATCCCATTTCAAAAGGAGAACATTGAAAATAATTGGGACTTTTTCATAGATTGGATGCAGTTATGAATTCATGATCTAGCATGTACAAATTGAAAACTTCATTCTCGATTCCATGATTATAAATTTATAACCCTGGCTCATTTGCATTTTGTAGGAAATACATGCTAATTCCTTTATTTTAGTTAGTAAAAGGGATCTTGAACTAAAAAATTGACCTAGAAGCCAAAAGAGGTTATTTTGAGCAGTTGCAAGAATTGGGTTCATCGATATTTTTAGTATTGTAGATGCTATCACACATATAGTCTTTCTTAATTATGTGGAATTGTTTGATCTGAATAGATGTCTTTTCAAATTTCATACACAAGAGTTATTTTTGTTTCAATAGGACTACTTATAAGCATTCTTTTGTGTAATATATATTGATATATAATAGATAGAAAGAATCAAGTTCTTAATGACTGAGCAAAACAAAGAAAAAGAGCTGGTCTACCATCTACAATAAAATAGATAGAGTTTTGCAAAAACTTGTACTAAAGGGTGTGGAGGTTCAAGTTCTCTACAAGGAATAATCATAAATAGGTAAGATACTACGCATATCAATATTGACATGCCAAGTATCTTAATCTTATCTATTGATACGAAGTATTTCAGTGATCCTCACGATCCAAGTCTGGGCAATAATCGTGATCTTCTCTATCAAATAAATGTGGTGTCCACTCAGAAATCATTCACACTGTGTGGATCCCCTTCCCCGAGTATACGTGTATATTATTAAATTAGTTATTTAATTCAACAAATGATTCATTATTGGAGCAGATAAAAGCAACCATTTCAATGAACATGGTTTCGATGGAGGTTTCATTAGTGAAACTTTTTTATTATATTATGGAGTATCTAAATATGATTTTGAAGTATTGAACTTTTTCCTGCAAATGTACATTTACTCACTTACTCATAATCATACGTTGAATATTTTTGAACCAGTAGAAAGTATTAACATTGACTATGATGCTATATCTAGTTTAGCATTTGTGAAAAGTTTTTGCACTAAAATTTATCAAGTAAATTACTTTTTCTTTTGCTGTTAATTCTCATATTTTAAAAGAGGTGCTTACTTATTAGATAATTGGCATTCTAATAATCTAATAAGTAGAAACATAGAAGTGTAATTGAAAAAAGAATGTTATGCCAAACTGTATTATCAATTGTTCAAGGTACCACAATATGAAGTAGCTTGCTTGTATATGAAGCACCAAGCAACAAATAAAAATTATTGCTTATCATAAAATACTTGGATCTAAATGCATACACCTAAGGAAAGTCTTTCCAAGTCATAACCAGCCTGCAATGCTTCCCAAAACATGTAACATACCACGTCAATAAACTTCAAACTCCAAGGCCTCCACACTTCTTAAAAAGATCAACCAATTTCTAGCATGCATAATGTATAATGCTCTTAACAGTTAAACCACTCTACAAGTAACATCACATCATCACAAAAAATTTTGCTCAATATTAAAATGTGGGCTAAGTAATGCATAAGAATAGCAATGAGCATTGACTTAATCCTGACAATGAGCACCACCATCGATAGAGACATGATTGTCCAACTTGACACATAACTTTCAACATGATCAATAAAAAATTGGAATTTTTTTCTAAAGTTTTGTTGTCGTAATAGATATAGCTAAAGTATATCACTTATAGAACAATACTCTATATTTTTTTTAAATTCATCATCTAACTGAAGTGTTGGCCATGCTACTTCAAAATGTGTGTAGTGGTTTGTCCTACAACATAAATTGGTGGTGCATAGATAAAAATTTCATTAGTATATAGAAGGTGAGAAAATGTTGGTTAGGAAGGGCCAATATTTATCCTAATCATGGTGGCATGCTCCATCTAATTCTTTTTCTTAATAAGCAAAGACCCAATCATAAAAGGTATAGTGACAGTGAACACCCTTTCTTAAGACCCATAAAACTTGAATCCAAAGAAGGTAGATCACACTAAACATAACCACAATTCTTAATGTAGTGATATAAGTCTCAACCCAATCAAAAAAAATATTTAACAACCATAAATGCATTACCATATGAACCATAAGTTTCTAATTGACCTTGTCATAAGCCATACACAGCTTAGGTGCCATGAACCCCTATTTAGAAGTACATGAGTTCATATAAGTAGCCAGCTCTTACACCAAAAAAAAATATTATTAAATATAGCACAACCAAGAACTAAAGCTACTTAATCCCTTGGAATCAAATAAAAAAGCACCATCTTACATGTACCCCATCAATATATTCGCAAAAACTTTGTGTATCATGTTGCAAACCTGATATATATAAATTGTTTAGGTTTTGAAGAACCTAATACTTTAAGAACTAGAATTAAAAATCTTTCTTCTACCTATTGGGCATATAGCTATCTATATAGAATTGTTTCATAGTTGTGATAATATCTACCTTAGTAATGTTCCAATATCCATGCCCAAATTCTACAAAGATGCCATCCACATCAGGGGCTTTATTTTGGTAGACATAATGGCATTCCTTACCTCACCTTCACTTATTAAAGGCAATAAACCATTCCTTTTCTATATACTAATAGTTCTCAAAGGTTGGATGACAGGGTAGTATTAAATAGGCTTAAGCTCAACCACCTCCTACTAAAACATTGCATGAGTATATCTTTAAAGTCAACAGGGTAAGTGACCAATTCTTTATTATAATTTTAATGATGATGTATATATTAACTTTTGTAATTAAAAGTGGCCACTGCCTAAATGAAATGCATGTTTTGATGCTCAAAGTTGGCCTAATGAAGCTTCACTTGTTACCACATCCACGATTCTTCTAAAGACATAGCCTTCTTATAGAGGGAAATACATTATGCCAAAAGATCATGTCTAAAATTACCTAATGCCATATCAAATTCATTAAGTTAAAACTTCTAGAACTCCTTCAACTACAAGGTCTATTAAAAATATTGCCAATTTCAGTTACACACCATTTTTTGAAACCAATAGTGCTCTATTAAATTTTGTGGATATGTTATCCATAGGGTTGCCCCTAATAGTTCTATTCCTAACTACCTGCACAATATTAGTTGAATGTGGAAATGATAACCAAGAAGTTTGAAATTGGATTTTCCTCTTAGTTTTATTCAAGATAGTTGTCTAAACAAAAGTAGTAAATGGTAGTGGTTTGATCTTATGTGTGAATGGTGTCTCATTATTTTATTTGGCAATGCTTACATATCTTGAATGTTTAACAAAGCCCTATCAAGTCTTCCAAATAAACATGCACTACCCTCCTTATTATTACACCAAGTTGACTTGTTTCTAGTAAATTACAAGTCTATTAGATCTAAATCATTCATGAAATTGAAGAACTCTTATTGAGACTAATGAATAGAAACTTTCCTCCCTTTTCTTCTTATTCTATTAAGGTATCACATCAAAATCTCTTACAACAATCAATAGTCTATGAAGCCTTGTAGATTCTCTGAATTGGTCAAGTAGATAATGTAATCTTTTGATTCATACACCACAAAAATTTGATTAAGAGTTGTTGCTACTACATCCTCATAGATAGTAACCGCCTATGAGGATGACTACACAATCTCAAGCTCCACCAGATACTCCTATAAAGCTTCAATATTCATTAACAATCTAATGAAATATTAGATGAAGAAGTTCTAATTCCTATCGAAAAGTTAGTCTACCCCATATTTTCCCTTAATACGAACAAGTAGCTAAAAGATTTTGCCACTCTAATTCCTCGAATGTTTTGTACAGCAAAGGCAACCATATATTTTTAGGTAAAACTTACAGCTATGGAAATTGTATGCCTCTACAACACTCTCAACCATGCGTGATCTATGTTTTGGATCATTGCACTTTCACAATAGCATCTAAGACATATACAATAGTAGCAAAACATTTGGAAATAATTTACAATTGAGTAAACATTCCAACTCTTATTTGATGTCATCCTTCTACAGACATCCTCCTCTACCTTAAAAATAACATAATAATTCTAGGTAATTGAAAAATAATTCGCCCATGTATGACTAATATCAGAGCACTTCTTTATCCATCCAATAAATTTATTCTCAAAAATAGCACATCGTTACTCCCAATTTTCCCCTACTATAGTAAAATAATGTACAAAGGCTTCTTAGCTACATAGTTAATCTTTTAATGACTAAAACTCTATAACTTCCACTTTTTATGAAATCTATAAGATTTTTGCATTGTATGCATCTCCACTAATTGCACATCCTCTCTTTTTCAATTTTGTGTCGTTATAAACACTTGAGAAATTTTAATTTTTATTAATGACCATATACTGAGCAAACATTAGGTTACCTACTCCAATCTCATAGCCACAACAAAGCTTGACCATAGGTTGGATCATATCTAACAAGATCATCTCCATACATGTTACCAAAAACCGCTAGCTTTCATGCCAACTGAACTCCATGTGATCAACAGTAATGCAAGAAATAAAAATTCCATAGTTACAGTTCATGAAAGAAGGCTAAAGCACTGTGTTGGAGCTCTCTAACAGGTTATTAGGATGTATAACCTTCTCCTTTGATATAGTAGATAATTTTGTAAGCTATTTTTGCTTTAGTTCATTATATAGTGTGTTCAACTCTTCCATCACATCCTTTATCTCTATTGTTGTGTTCAAATTGATAGGTAATGCAATGCACATCCCAGAGGATTCACCCTCAGATGAATTCACTTCACAACAAACTTTGTTTGACTATGATAAATCCAATAATTAAGCCATAATATTTGCTTTATTACCCTAAGTACCATTACCACAATATGTCAGAGGACTAGTAGAATGAAAAATGTTGGGCTACCAAGAAGTCTCAACTATTGGGATCATTGCCTCTGTACTCACCACCTGTGTCTAGGATGAGTTCTCCTTGTATCTTATTTTTTAGTAATCTTTCTTGAGTGTGAGCCTACCATTAGTTACAAAACAACACAAAGCACTTAGAGAAAACTTGATAAAATGTCAATTTCAAAGTTTGCTGGTAATAGAGAACATGACCCATAAACAAGCCTTCAGTGATTGTGTCTCCCACCTTTCCCGACAATTCTAAAGTTCAACACAATCATAAATTCTTTGAGTTCTTTGACAAAGAAATGCTCAAAGCCTACAACATGCTCTCATGAGAAAGGTTCATACATAAAATAAAAAGGGCATTATTGTAGCTGTTTAGGAAGGGGCATACACCAATCCTACAAAAAATCATTCATAAAAGTGTGATGTGCAATCTTGTTGGCTGCATAGTTGACTTGACACATAGTGTGGAATATTTTGGAAGACTACATATTTTGCACAAACATGATAGGACTTTGATGATTACCCTTACACGTAATAGATGCAAGCCGTTGGCTCACTTACAAAATGACTACTTTAAAGTCTGATTTAATCTATGAAGCATGACAATTTGTTAGTAGCACTCTAAGGAGCTCTATAGCTTCAAGAATAGCAATAGTTTCCATGTTGAAAACTGAACTTAAAATCCAAGATCTAACAACAATAATAGTCCTACCCAAGTCATACATAATAGCTATACCTATTGTAACATTTAGATAATCTTACATTATTGTATTGCAATTGAGCTTAACACACCCTACTAGTGGAGGAGTCCAATAATTGTTTATAAACAACCTTTGAAGGCCATAGAAAGTCCCACTAGATGGGATTGGAGAAAGGGAACAAATAGTTCTAATACCATTGAATTGAATACTACTTTGAAGTGTAGCCAAACTCAACACCCTGCCCACTTATACTTGGAAATTTGAATTAATTGAAAGGTGATATAATGTAAAAATTTCAAATTTAATTGCATGCAACATAGTTACGAGTTGAATATTTACCATCATCTTGTTTAGTCGCTCACTTAAAGATTTAAAATCTTTACTTTTAGCTCCATCATTCATGAAATAGCGATTGAAAATTGCTTCACGAAAAATCCTTGTCCTTATCACATTCCCATAAGCTATGTTGAACATTATATTCCACCTTATAGCCCAATGGACAAAATAGTTGCATCTCGATACCTCTTCCATACATCCAAGTGTGAGTTGGAAGAAAGTTCAAAATTAATCTCCAAATGAACACACTAACACATGGCTATAGTTTCAACTTCCAACTATTATTCAATTATAAATCAAATACAAGCTACTGTAGATGAATTTTTATTCCAACACCATGTCATCAATATGATTGAAGTACCACATAACCTTTTCATTTGATTTAGCCTATGGGGAAAGCATAACCAAAATCAATAAAGTAAACATCAATATGTTTTGTATCTTTGTTATAGTTCTGCATACCATGCTCCTTAACAAGCTTTGCGACATATATTAGATGTTTGACTTCCATGTTGATATAGGTAGCCAAGAAAGGAATAGGAAAAATACTAAGTGAATTATCTGTCAAAAATGAAACTTTCTTTCCCTTAATTATTCACCAAACTATGTTTTCACTTGTCCAAGGCATCGTACTGCTATGTATCTTGTATGTATACAAAGTGCCACATGGCATATAGATATTATTGTTTGGCATAAAATATTTTGATCTAAATGCTCGAACAAAAAGACCATTAACCCACCTACAACACTTTGAAATAATTGTTACATACCATGTCGAAAAACTACAAACTCCAAGACCTCCATAATCCCTAGGAAGAGTACTAATTTCTAGGTTGCATAAAGTATAGAGTTGCTAACATTCAAACAACTTCACTTGTACCATTGCATCAGTTTCTCCAACTCATGAATAATGTCCTTAAGAAATAAAGAGTTGGCTAAGTGGTATACAAGAATAGTAGAAAGCACCAAATTGATCATGCCAAGATGTTCGATCATTGATAGAACTTGAGCCTTCATCTTGACATTGTTTTCAACTTGATCAACGATAAATTAAAAGTCATTTTTTTAAATTTAGTTGCTGCAATAGGTATGCCAAAATATTTTTAGTTGAGCAGATTGACTCATATGTAACTTTCTTATTATCATCTTTCTATGCTTGCATTCTATCTCCTTACTAAACAATGTCTTGGATTTACTAAAATTTACCACCTGACCAAAGTGTTGTCCATATTACTTCATAATGTCCCAATAGTTTATGTTGTAGCAAAAGTTTTGTGTAGATCAAAATGCCATATGTATAAAAAAGTTGAGTAATCATTGGTGAGAAATGGCTTATCCCAATCTCAATTATTGGTAAGTCTTTTGGTTGCATGATAAATAAATGGCTAAAGGCTTCAACATACAATACTTATGGATGTTTAGAATAAAATAAAAAAAAGATAGTGTATAACTAGTTTGGGAAGGGCATTCCCCAATCCCATATAAAATCACGCAAAAGAGTATAATACAAAACCCAATCAAATACACATCTAACTTAACACAATATATGGGGAAGCTTGAAGAACTGCATACTCTTCACAAAATTAGCTGCACTTAGATAATTGCTACTATAGAAGGTTGACACAACCATCCATCTCACTTTAACAATGGAAGTTGGAGAGTCATATTCAATTTTTGCATCAAGAATATTAGGAAATAGTGTTCTAAGAAGCTCCATGGTTTCAAGAATAGAATAGTTTCCATGGCAAAGGTTGCTCTTAAAATCCACATTTTATCAATAAAAGTATTTTTCTTACCCAAGTGATCCCAAATAATTATGCCAATTCCAATTTTAAGGTTCTCCTTCAATATTGCATCATAATTAAGCTTAACCAACCCCATTAAAGTAGTCCAATAAGAGGTTACACATAGTGGTTGAAGGTTGTAAGAACTCCCACTCGATGGGCTCGAATGAATGGAACAGGCAACGATAGGAGCAACATCAAACGGAATTCTTCGTCGAAGAGCAAAAAGGCTAAACTACTTACCAGCATAGGCATGTAGATTTCTATTAACCCAAAGATAATACAACTCTATAGTAGCAAACATGATCAATTATGATGCATTAGCAACATGAATATTAAACTCCATCTAGTTCAACAACTCCTTTAATGTTTGAAAATGCATGTAATTATTCCATTCAATACTAAGACTTCTAATTTTGAAGTTACTTGCCCATAATTTGTTTTTCCTTATGGCATTCCAAAAAGTAATGAATAATATCTTCCTCCACCTCACAGCCTCATGGACAAAATTCCTGGTCCTTAATACCCTCACATGAATTATGCAATGTCTAGTTAGTAAATTCAAAATTAATGTCTACATAAACAAACTCACTCTATGCTATAGTATGAAATTTAGAATTCACACTTCTTCTAGCAATAAATTTTGGCTATTATACATTCTGTTATATATAACTTTTGATTCTAGCACTACATCTTCATACTCATTCAAATACAACATATCCTTTGGACTTGATATTGCCTTAGGGGTGTCCATAATCTTAAAAGCCAAGTAGACTCAAACAAATTTTGTATCATAACTTTTCCCAAACACAATGCTCCTTAATATATGTAGGCGACAACGCATTTTCAAAAAATTCAAGCGAATTATCCAACATGAAAGAAACTTGCATGTCCTTAACAATTCACCAAACCATTTTCTTATTTGTTCAGGGCACTGCATTACAAATTTGCTTGCATGTATGTGAAGCCCAACGTGGTTTATAGGGATTATTATTTATCGTACAGTACTTGGACCTGAATATTTGAACCCTTTAAACTTCCTTCGAATTCATAACCCACTTGTAGTTCTTTGCAATCAATGCTACCAATAACATAGACAATGAATCTCAAGGCCATCACCCTCCTTATGTAGAGTAAGCAAATTCTATCGAATTACTAATATTAGAACAATTTATAAATACCTACATATCAATTTTCTTAACTCCTTAACAATGCCTTTCGAAATTAAAGATTAGGCTAAGTAATATATCGGAATGAAAATAAGCACCAAGTTGATCATGATAATATGGTTCGTCATGGATAGAGCTTTGAACCTCCATCCAACCATGCAATTTTTAAGTTGATCAATAAGAAAATTGAAGTTTTTTTTCCTGTGATGTAGTTTTTATAATAGGAATGCCTAAATTTTTCAATTGAGTAGTTTGGGACAAATGTAGCTTCCTATTATCATCTTTATTTGTATGCATTCTATTACATTACTAAACAACTATTTTCATTTGTTAACATTGACCATTTGGCTTGAATGTAGCTAATACTATTGAATAATGTCCCAAATTATCATTGCTAGAACATAAATGGGTAGAGCATAGTTTCCATTATCATTATCATACAAGAGGTTAGAAATCATATGGGAAGAAAAGATACTTTTGATCTTAACCATTGCTACAAGGTCTATCAATTGCATAATAAGATAAGAGATATATTCAGATACAATAGTAAAAAGTTATGGTGCTAATGGACACCCTAGCTTAAGACTCCATGTAGCTTCAATCCGTGAAAGATGAACCCCATTTAGCTTAATTTGATTTCTTGGTGTAGTGATACACAACTCAACCAAGTCAAACCAAATATTTGAAAACTATAAATTCTTTAACATGTCAAGCACAAACAACTAATTGACCTTATCGTAGGCCTGGTCCATGTGTAGCTTACGAGCCATGAGACCTTTGTCTATTGCAAATGCATTCATAAAAGCTTCCATCTCCTATGCTAAAAGTATATTGTCAAATATAGCTCAATGAGGCATAGAAAAAACATGTTTCCTCATAATTTGTTTTGGAAGCATCATCTTTAATGTACCCACAAAAAATTTAGCCATAATTTTGTATGTTATATAGAAAAAACTTATCAATATAAATTGTTCAGGTTATAAAGGACCTTAGACCTTTTCAATAACAACAACTAACATATCTTTCAATCTTTTTAGCATACATCTATTATTAAAAAATTGTTGTCATTGTGACAATATCTGTTAGAGTATTATTCAAAGTACCTTTGCACAAACGTTTCAAAGATGCCATTCATGGTAGAGGCTTTATTTATTTTGATAAACATAACAATAATATTGATCACATCATCACTTATTAGTGTCATAAGAGTTTTTGCATGCTCATTATTGAATGTTTTGTAGGGCTAGAGAGGTGGAAAGCTATATTGCCAAAGCAACCTCATTTTTCATTAAAGTACCACATGAGTAATTCTTTAATATTATTTGGGGAAGCCACCAATTCTCTACTATCATTTTGGAGTTGATGAGTGTAATTACTTTTGTAGGTAGACAACTTTGAAGATGTACATGTTGCAATCTCCAAATTTAGCCCAATGTAGATTGGTAGACCACCACCTCCAAGATTTCTCTGAACCTATGGCCCTATGATAGGAGGCTATATGTTAAGCCAAAAAATAATGCCCAAGCTCATTTAACTCTAACTCAAACTTTTAAGCATGAGCTTTCTAAAGCTTCTATTTTAACTTCCAAGGCCTGTTAAGGATATGGCCATGTTTAGTTACCCTCAATAGACCAACCAACATTAACAATTCTCTAATTTTGTCCTAGGATACCTATGGATGATATAATCTTTAGATGCATATACCACATAACATCACCAAGAGAGGATTCTACCAATGGTGACTAGTATAGACATAACCTATGACGATGCCTTCATAATCTCAAGCTCAACCCATTTACTACATAACACACAATACCACTAGAAAAGCCAATTAATGGTTGGAAAAGTTGTTTCAATTCATTCCTAAAAGAATGTTTGTCACTTGCTTGTTGAAGTTACCTATTGAAGTTTCCAATAAAGCAACATTGATAAACCATTTTCCCTTACAATGAGCTGCAAATAGTCTCAGGCATTTACTACTCTAACACCCTAAATGTTCAAAATTACTACTACAATCATTATTAATAAATGGAAACAAAATAGTTGCTTCTAGGAAACCTATAAATATTAACCACATAACCACACTAACATTGGGAACTTAAACACCAATAGTAATTGCATTTCAAGAAAGAAAGCTAAATGATCAAGTTATTTTTTGGCATTCCATAAGTTTTCTTAGTCTTATTTGAGATTCTTCCCCTATAAACTTTCTCCTCTACCTTAAAGTTAGTATACAAAATCTAAGTAAATCAAGACTCTCTTGCCTTAATAAGGGTTCTCCTTGAGCAATTCCAATACCACCCAATGAAGTTGGCATGCAAATGTAGCATACTAATGCTCCCAATTTCCTTTTTCCTAAGTAAACGAAAGTACATTTATTTCTTTGATGTAAAGGACATCTCATAATGCTTAAAACCAAATAGAATTTTTGGCATAGTAAAATAGCATTTAGCACTAAAGTAGCCTTACAAGAAGGCAATGGAACCTCATAAAATATGAATGCCACCATAATCAACAACCATTACTGCTAATAATAACTCCAAGAATTTTTTGTGGCAAAGATATCCATGAATTGTTCCTCCTCTTAGTAGCCATTTAAAGTCCTTCCTTTGCTACACATATTTGATAAAAGTGTATTTCTATTACCCATCTTATTTCATATTCTTGCTCTGTTAACTCCATCTCAGATTTCTTAAGTTGAACCTCCTAGATCTCCTACTCAAAAAAATTAGGCTTATTAAGAATAATACTAATTTTAGCTAAACGCCAATCTGTTAAATCTAATAGTGCTCTACTAAATTTGGAGGATAGATAGTCCATGAGGTTCCCTCTAATAATCCTATTCCAACTGCATACATAATATTATTGAATGTGCATTTGATATCCATAGGCTTTGTGATAGGCTCCCATCTCTATTTTATTCAATAAAAATTCTCTAAGTAGAATTAGTAGAGGTCAATAATCCAAGGTTATATATTGAAGATGTGTTACTATAGTGCTTGGGAATGCTTATTTACCAACATTATTTATGAAAATTCTATCTAGTCTTTCATATATATATGTGCATTGGCCACCTATTATTACACCAAGAGAACATTTTCATAATAAATCCTTGGTTAGTCAAATCTTAATCATTAATGAGCCTAGAGATCTCATACAGACCCTACACAACACTAATTTTATTTCCATCTTTCTTCTCATTTTATGCAAACAATATGTTAAAATCCCTTGCAACAATCAATGTTCTAACAAGCTTTATAAATAATTTGATTTGGTTTTAAGATATCCAATAGATCATATATTCCTTTAATTCATACACCACACAACACCTCAATAAAACAACAATAACCCTTCACAATTAGTCAAATATTAGACAAAGTTGTCCCAATTCATACACAAATGTTGATCCACCTCATGTCTATTAAATCACCATGGAAGATGCAAATAAGGCAACAGCAAAGACCTATTGATTCTTACCAAGTGCTACAATTAGCTACAAGATTTTACCGCTATTATCCCTCAAATATTCCATACTAGAAACACAACAACATATGATTAGCTGAAAAATGTGTGCCTAGGTAAAATTGCTTATTATAACCTTCCCGACCATGACAATTCTAAATTCAGATGTAGTTGCCTTTCATAACAACACCTGAGACTCAAACATCAGTAGTAATAAAAGCCTCAAAAAGAAGGCTAAAGCACCTACCTATTGTTTACAATTAAGCAAATATTTTTTTCTCCCATTTGATGTCCTCCTACTAGAGAAATCCTCCTTTGTGTTAATAATAAAGTACCAATTCTAGGAAACTAAAGAACTTCTCAACCACAAAATAGCTTTGTTTGAGAATTTCCATGACCTTCCAATAAAGGTGCGTCACAATAGTAGCACACAATGACTCCAAATTTGCTCTTATAGTAGTAAGTTGTTATACATAAGCTACTTAAATGCAAAGAAAATCACCTAATGTTCCTTGTGCATGGCAACATAATGTTTTACACAAAAGCATTCAAATAAGCAGACCAATGTGCACTCATCAAATCAAATAGCCACAATGACAGACAAACACCACTAGTTACAATATCTCTAGGAATTCTACATTGAATTAATCTCCGAGAATTATACAACCTTGTTATGGATATTTTTAGTCCTATTTGCATTATTATTATTCACCATATCTTGATAAAACTTAATGTTGCATTTACCCACTTTGTAACCATAGCCATGTTTGAGATAAGCTTGAACCTCAAGATGATAAGCAGTGAATAATTGAAACCTCTAGTTTTTATACCAAGTAAACTTTTCATGATTAGTAGGATTAAAGAAAATCAAAAGTCTAAAGTTTTAGTCAAGGAAAAAAGTATGATATTTAGCTATATTTGCAATTAAGCAAATATTCTAGCTATTATTTGAGGTCATCCTCCAAAAGACAACCACCTTTATCATAAAATTAAAGTATAAAGTTTAAGAAACTAAAGAAGCTCTTCTCCATCTAAGAATTAGGCTCAAGAAAATCTTTGGCCATGTAATAATCTTGTTTCTTAAAAGTAGAACACAATTACTACCAATTTGCCCCTATCGTAGTAAAATGATGTACACAAGCTTCTTTGATGCATACCAAATCTCCTAATGACTAAATACCAATAGCTTCCTAGGCTTGGAAATTTAGCATTTTACGAAAAAGAATGTAATTAAGCTAGCCAATGAGCACTCATCAAATCTTATAGCCAAATAGATTGGCAATCATCACTACTTATAATATCTCCAAGAATTCTATGTAGAATATGACTCAAAAAATTGCACGTCCCCTCCATTTCCATTTTGAGTCTTGCAAATACTACGAAAAATTAAAAAAATTTGCATTCATGTTAACCATGGTGTCTTGACCAAACTTAATGTTGTTTCTCTCTACTTAATAGTATTTGCCATGCTCTTCCCATGCCTAAACCTTGTCTAATATGATCATCTCAAAGAATTTAATAAAAAACCACTAGTTTTCATGCCAACTAAACTTCATGTAATTAGTAATAATACAAAAATGAGTGTATTTATGTGAATACCACATCTAACCCTTATATGCCCAAGCCAAAGTACATTAAAAATTATGACAAAGGAAAGCCTTAAAAAATACTAAGTGTAGTTTCCAAGTGCATCTTATAACACCATAGCCATCTACAATTGCTCATAAGGTCTTGGTAACCAAATTCCCTTGCTCCATATTCTTCAAATTCTAATGTTTTTTTACAACAACATGTTTTTTAGTGTTCAAACTTACCTAAGACAATCACCTCTATTTATTATTCTTTATTCCTTTATGATCTCCAAATTATTCCATAGAGCTTTTGCCCTTCTCCCAAGCTCAGGAAATGCTACAATAATGGATGGAGTAAGATTACCTAAGACTTCCATTTATGTTTTCAAAATCTATACCTTATTCTATGAAGAGTCACTACAACCATCATCCACAGGCCTGTTAATTCATGAACAATGTTTTTTTATTTGTATTAAATTCATCTTCGCCATGTACAATCTATTTTTGTACCCACTTTATCTTAGATGAATGCCCTCTATGCCAATCATTCTTGGATTAGGATGTGCCCCTATGCACAACTTTCTCTTTAATTTCCAACTTGTAATGCCTAGTCAACACTTTCCTGCTTAGATCTTTACGATTCACATTCTTTCCTTTATTGTGTTGCTATTAACACTTTCCTATTCCTATGTCACATAATCATCCATGATGCCAAACAAATTGTTACTCATCATATCTTGATCAGGTGCTATCTCAAAAGGACAAAAGCTTTTAACAACAATAGCACTAACAACCAACTAACTGGTTGTACATATTTTGGAAGCATGTCCCACTTTGTCACAAGTGAAGTAGATAAGTGGTATTCCTTCAAAATAAAACCTCTAAAAAGAGTGGTCCAATTCTACATTAAGCAAAATGCCACTTTAAGGAGCTTTGTAAACTCAATTCCTCCACAAACTCTTCCAAAAGATGATCTTTGCATGTGAGTTGTCCAGCCATCAATCTGAATAGAGTCACCCATAACTTTAGCAATGCACTAAATGCTCTTAAAGTACCAATACATGAGAGAGATTATCAAAAAATGAAACCATATTGGACAACACATAATCACTGAGGTACTCAGCTTAATTCTTTGTGTCCACATATTTAGTCCCAATGCAAGGCCTACAACATGCCAAAGAGCTCCCAGCCATATAGAATCTCTATCTATAGCTGACTCAAAGTGCAAACAAAACAAATCAACTATGTTGGAGTACTTCGGCAATCCATTGAAAGGAAAAACAACAATATTCACTATACCAACAAGATCAGACTGGTGGTAATTAACTCAGTGATCACAGGCCACTTTGAAAGGTAAATTTCATCATTTATTATGAAGGACTTATCACTCAGTGTTATCATCTTCACACCTGCATTTACTGGTTTCTCCATGTAATTATGAAATGATCCTTCAATGCAAATGTTGTTGTCATTATTCATTCTCCATCCTTTAAAAGCATCCCATAAGCTCATTGCAATTTGACTGCATACTAGCTACTTTCCATTTAGAGAATTTCCCTCAACCACCTTTTTGACATTCTCTCAAATAAATTGGATGCACCTTTGTTGATCAACTACTTCAGCACTAAAGAGACATCTAGCATTCTCCTTTGATACAATACATAATTTTGTAAGCTTATTTAGCTTCAGTTCAATATTGTGCCTACTTCGTAGCTAATGCATCTCATATGCTAGAGGATTGACCCGAGTCATCCTTAGATGAATTCATATCACATCAGACCACCTTTAACACTAAAACATCTAGTAATGTGTCAACAATATTCCTTACATTTTCTTAAGTTCCACTAATATAATGTGCAAAACCACTAGTTGTAAGGTAATTCTAAGATACAAAAAGTTTTCTCTTCCACGAATTAGACCACTTCCCGCATCACCCATGCCAAAGATTATTGTGCTATGACTTTAATTTTTATTCATTGGCACCCACTGATGCCTTTAGACCACCTGAAGTCTGAATCGACCATTATATCCCAACTCAAGAATTTTAACTAGAGTCCTTTCTCACGTCAAATAACACTCTTCAATTGGTTTCCTCCATATCTTAGCTTTAACTAACAAATGCAAGTGTCATTCACATGGAACCTTTCCACCCTTTGGCCTTCAATGTTGTTATTTGAATATTTGTTACTATAACCAATATCTACATCGCTAGATGCTCCACATGGGGTTGGTTTCTTTAGTTTTTACTGACCATTGTACCCTCTTGGACATTGAGCAATTGAATTGCACTAACAGCAAGATGTGGGTCACAAACTTAAGTGTTATTCATTTTTTGGGAGAGCAAATGTTATGCTTGCAACGGGTTTATTATTCATGGCTAGGTTTAGTGGGGCCTGAAAATTAAATGTCAATATTATCATGCATGAAGGAGAGCAAATGTTAAGCTAGCAATAGGTTTATTATTCATGGCTAGTTTTAGTGGGGCCTGAAAATCAAACATTGAACAACTCTCAACAATAAATATCTCAGTTCTCACATTATGGAATAGTGCATTGAGATTTGATACATGTTATGAATTGTATAATCTTGTGAACATGACATTTTTTGAATGCAAGCTACATTGATGGATGCAAGTCAAGGGAATAAGATGTGGATGGCCCTCCTAGCTATGGCATAAATTGTTCAAGCATTGGGTGATGGTTAACTATGAATGTGGCAAGAGATGTATGCCACTAAGTGTTATGGTGTTGGCCAATAAGAATTAAAGTTGCAATGTAAAAGGTAAGTGCCCCTAATAAATCCAACTCCATGCACCTTGGCATGGAATGAACCAAGGTTAAATAAGGCTTCCCACCATGTTCAAACATATAAATAAGTAGAGAAGAAGGAACTCATAAGAATTCTCTTAGTAATGATGAGAAAACATGGTCTAACCTAGTAAGGAAATTAGGCCACTTGAAGCACGAATTTTAGTGGAAAGGGGTGTCCTCAACAACAGATTAGAATCAAAGCTTATGGAAGGGGGTGTTGAGGAGGGTGAAAGCCCGTTTAGCTCATATAATATTTCTGCAAAAGGTGGTACGATTGACTTTGGTTTTTTTGAAGTGGAACTCAAATTTGGTGGTAAAATTTTTCCAAGGATAAGCAATTATAAGAGGCTAATAGCCAGTAAGTAACATAAAGGAATGATGAAAATTACTTTGAAAAACAGTTAAAGAGTGCTTAAAATTGTTAATATGGTACAATATGAAACACCAAGATGTGCTTCGACTTTATAGAAAACATCATCATATCATTTGTTGCATGGCTAAAGAAGCAGATCGCCTAAGGTCATCATAGAAACAGGAGCCCAAAAGGTGTGCCCCATCAAGGCAAGCCATGGAGGCATCACTTGTATTTGTGATGGCCAATTGGCTTGCCATGTGACCTATCTTGAAACACAAACCAAAAAGTTTGACATGATTATGAGTCGACCGGTGAGCAAGTACAAATTTTGGAAGGATGCTACTGATTTGTCCTCATTCGAAAGGTGAGACACTGACTAACCCAAATCTTGTATAAAGGGATTAGGTGATAGAATGCCATTTGAGACTTAAAAGATAAAGAACTATGCTTAAGTGAGATGAAGCTAGTGGAAACTCTAGTGGAGGCCCATAGTGATACTGATGTGAAAATCACTCGTTTGGCTTTAGTATAATAGCAAAACACTAATCGAACTATCTTGCAGCTTGTTTGCTTTAAAGTTTCTCTTAGGATAATTGGAGCCATAGCTAGAGTTCATTCAAGTAATTTAAATGATTAGAGGCATCAGGGGCATAATTCACTTAACATATTCACAATCCCTAAAAAGGTATGAAGCCTCAATTACTTTGATGACTTCAGCCAAGGAATCTAGGTTCCAAGTGAGCCATTTATGGTAAGCAAAATAGGAGTTGTGGGATGATCTAAAGCCTAGACTATTAAGTGTAACTATATGCTAATGAAAGTCCCATAAAGGCTATTAGTTAATTAATACAGTAAGATGGTGGTTATGAAATTTAACATTTGCTAAGGAATGTGTAAAAGTTTAGTAGCCTAATCAATTATCCTCAAAAATGAATAGCACTTAAGGGTGTGACCCACATCTTATTCTTAGTGCAACTCAATGCCTCGATGACTAAGGGGAGGGGGTACAATGGTCACTAAAAACTATAGAAACCAACTCCATGTGGAGCACCTACTAATGTAGATCTCGGTTATAGCAACAAATATTCAAATGACAAATTTGAAGGCCAAAGGGTAGAAAAGTTCTATGTGAATGACACTTGCTTGTGCTAGTCGAAGCAAAGAGAAGAGGGAAACTTGTTGAAGATTGTTGTTTGAATTGAGCATAAAAAAGGACTCTAGTTAAAATTCTCGAGTTATATAATAGTCGATGAAAACCTCAAGTCGTCTAAAGGCATTAGTGGGGGCCAAAGAATTCTTATCGTTTCTTCTTAATTGTTTGTCATCCCTAGAAGCTACTTTACTATTAGTAGAGCAAAACATTCGGATGACCACTACATGTTGAGCTGTGTTTGATGCACCCAAAGTGACCAGTTATATTTACAATGGCCAATTGCCTTTCGTGCCAGGTCATACTCATAACCAAACCTGGTCTCCAAGTTGAACAACCTCTAGTGAATTCATCAATGTAGATAGCAAAAGATTGCAAAATGTGTCTATATCTTTGGTAAAAGGATTGGCTCTATGGGTTTAGCATAGGGTCCTAATATCGATCACTTGAACTGTCAGTTGATTTCTCATGCTACTCATATGATGAGAGTGGGTAGATACATGCTAGCTAGGGACTAATTTAGTGAGAACCCCACAGAAGCCTTCTCTAAGAATCAAACAATTAACTCAAAATAGGTACAAGCATGGGAAATTCAGCTTGTGGATTATTCATTGCAATTTGTGTATACTATGTTTTTGCCTTAGATGCATAATACTACATATATGATTGTGACAAAGACTTACATGAATTGCAAAACTGTTCATGTGTGGCAAAAAATCTACATGCATTGTAGCACTGTGCACGTGGTGAAACAAAGTCTACATGCGCCCAACGACATCTGGTGTGTGTGGCTGGTCGAGCTTGAAAGGTCTATCTTTGTTTGGGGATTTTAAGCACTATAGGCTACTAGCACATGGATAAGGTTAAGTTCTTTCAGGACATTAGCCATCTTACTTAAATAAATAGTTTCATTTGTAGTCCTTAAGGGGAAACGTGCTATGCAGGGTGTCCAACAACAAAGTGGAACTTGGATGGTATAATATGCATTAGGTTTTATGTATGGTTTGTTGTATCCCTAGCTGCACACTTTTGTTAATATGTGCTATAGAGCATTGGGTGCACTATAATATTATGTGAATGCATGATGACTAGGACACACGTGCCTTGCAGCATCCTTTGGGTGCTGCAAGATGCTAGCACTTGCAGAAGGTGATACCTTGTTGGGAGACTTGACATGATCCTCATTGAAATGATCACAATACACAATCTATAAGGGGCAATGTGCGACATGGTGTGGCTATGGTGATGTCAAAGTTGGATTGTGCAATATGCAATAAAGTATGTGCATGCTAGGCTACACCTATAACTATACGAGTGTAGCATTGTGTGCATGTGGGAAGTCAGTTTGTGTATGCCAACCTCCATCCCTTGAGAGATTTGAGTTGCACCCATAAATGGTAACCTTTTGTTTTTCAATGTTTTAGCACTATGAGCTACTTGTTCTTGGGGTAGGTGATGCCCTATTGGGGGACATACCTTCGTAGTTGGCAAAATGGTCACAGTATGCAATTCACAGTAACTAATTGGCAGCATGATGCAACTTTTTTTGAAGCAGAAGTTGGATGGATCACTATGCAAAAAGGTTTGTCCATGCTTAACTAAAGCCCTCACTATACACTACTATAACTACACATATAATAGAGCACTTTGTTCATTATAGCACAATGGACTAATGTATTATTGCACTTTCCACGTGTATGACAATGAATTGTTTGCATATAACATGGTTAATCCATGCACTCTGCATCCTCTTATGTGCATAGCTGGTTGTGTCCCACAAAGTGTGGCATTGTTATTGAAATTTTTGTAATGCAGACTACTCACACATTGATATTGTGTTGCACTATTGGGAGACTTGCCTTCCACATTGACAAAATTGTCATAATGTTCAATCTACTAAAGGAAATGTGTGGCATGATTTGGTTTGTGGCGAAATGGAAGGTTGATGGTGCAATATGTACAAAGTTTGTGCATGCTGGCCTGTGTCACTAATTGTGAACTACAACATTGTGAATATACCTAACAACCAGTCCATGTAATCTGAGTAGCACCCTGTGCGTGTGGCTCATGTCACCTATAAAGTGGGACCTTTTTTTTGTTTTTTGCCAAGATGTGTAGCTACTGCTTGGATAAGTTGGTGACCTGTTAAGCGACTTACCTTCATCTTTGATGGAATTGCCATAATAGGCAATCTAGAAAGATGAATGTGTGATGTGGAGTGCCCAACAACATTGTGATAGTTGGATAGTGCAATAGGTGTTAATGTTTTGCAAGATTTATCATAGCCCTAGCTTCATGTTACTATAGTGATGCATATCATAGAGCATTGGCATGTTTCAGTACTAGCAGTAGACTATTCACTTGTGGGTAGCCTGCGCATGCAATCCCTCTCGTATCCAATGTGCAAAACCATTGGGTCTAATTAAGTGTATCTTCGTTTGGGAATTTTGGCACCGTAAGCTTTTTTTGCATGGATAAAGTGATTTGATATTGAGAGACTTGCCTTTCTCCATAAAAAAATGGTTAAAACAAGCAATCTACATGAGACAATGATCCACACAGTGTAGTTTGTGGTGAAATAAAGGTTAGATGGTGTAATACGTGTTAGGGTTAGTGCCTGTTGGGTTTATAACCACTGGTAGAAGGCCACTATTTGCATGAGCTGTAATCAGTTTGCATGTAGCTTGCAACCTATGCATATTTTCAATGGGCTAAAAAAGGGTAACTTTTTTAGAATTTTTAGATTTTACATTACTAGTGCATAACTAAGGTAATGGCTTGTCAGGAAACTTTGCTTCCTCCTTGAAATAATTGTCGCAATATGAAATCTGCAAAGGGCAATGTGCTTCACAGTGCAGTCGACCATGCAACCCATGGTGGATTAAAACTTGGATGGTGAAATACGCACTAGCACTTATGCATGCCTGGAATTTTCCCTGAAAGTATACAATCGTCCACTATATGTGTGTGTATTAGAAAGTTCAGGTAAGTCTTGGGACATCCTTAGTGAAGCTGGTGTACCCCACAAAGAGTAACATTTTCATTTTTAGTGCTACATGCTTTTGACACATACATACAAAGATGTCTTACTAAAAATACTTGCCTTCTTCCATGACTTAATTGTCATAATATGTAATCTACAAGGGGCAATGTGCAACTTGGAGGATTATGCACTAGGGTTTGCTTGCTTGCCTTTAGCTCATGCCACATGCTTCAATAGTTATGTATGTGATAAAATAATGGCTATGCTACAACATTGTGCTCATGCATGGCATGCACTCCACGTGTGCCCCTATTGCATCCGTTGCTCATGTATTGTTAGGTGCTTGAACTGTAACATTTTTTATAAATTTTTTGCACTACAAGTTGCTGGCATATGGAAAAGCTAATGCATTATCAGTGGACTTATCTTCTTCCTTGAGAAAATTGTTCTAGTATGTAATCCATATGGGCAAATATGTAGTGTGGTATGGCTAGTAGCAAAATAAGTGTGGGGTAATGTAATATTGCCTTGGATTTGCTTATACTAGGTTATGGCACTACCAACACACTACTACAACTGTGTGTGTGGCAGAGCACTTGATGTGCTACAATACTATTCATGCCTAATAGTATATTGTGCACACCTGTAGAAGCTAGTCCACTTGCACCTTACAACATCTTGTGTGTCCAACAATTTTGGTCCACAAAGTGTAAAATGTTTTAGCACTTATAACATTGTGGGTTACTCGCTCATGATAAAGTGATGTCCTATTGTCACACTTATTATTGTGCATTTTCAAAGTGCCACTATTTCTTCCCTGCATATCGCATTGTGAGGTGCAATTTTGATCATGTTGTAATAAAAGTTAAATAGTGGCAGGTGCACTCAACAATGTCCTTTTCATTTATGCTCTTACCTTTTGTGGTGCAATGTGTGGTGGCATCTACCTAACCCATGTGGTGGCTATTTTCATTCGTGATATTTGTGTAAAAACATGTAACTCTTTTCTACCATTATCATTGCTCAAAATTGTTACTATAGGAATGACATGTCTCTCTAATTGAGATCTAAAGTTGTTGGCTCTTTGACTAGTTAATGTGAGGACCTCTTATTAGTCTCAAATTGAAAGTGCTCATTCTCCCTCCAATAAGTGACTCCTTAATGCATACCTTAATCGGGCTAAGTGATTCATGATTGTCATTCCTAGAATTGGCTTCCATGGCCACTATAGCATTTTTATGCACACCATTTATGCAACCACGTAAATTGGTCACATCAACACCTTTTGGATAAGATGACCTTGTGATAATGGATACATAATTAGTATGTTCATTGAAACCAATTTCACTACTTGGTAATGCAAATTTTTCCTCTTCCCTCTATGTCCTTGGGTTTCTAAGCAATTTCACTATTAATCCACCACACAAACTGGAAAGAAGCACCCTTAGTGTTCTTAGACATATTCTCATCACAACAAGCCTTATTTGATTGTGATGCTTCCATTAATAGAACTATATTTTCCTCACACTTCCTTGAGTTTTGCTACCAATGTACATCGAAGCTCTTACTGGAATGACAATCCAAAATCCAAAATGCTCATAATGAGTTTGTTAGTCTCAAAAGTATCACCAACTGAATTCTAAATGTTGTAACTATCCATCAATCATAAGGATAATTACACCAAGCTACCTCTTATTTTTTTTGCAATCTTATAAGATTTAGTTCCTATCATAGATCATTGTACCACACAATCTACTTAGAGCATTATGAATTTTAGATCCACTTCAAAATTCACCAAAAATTGAATCAAACAATGAGATGCCCAAACTTGCCTCTTAGAATCTATTGGAACCAAGCTTTGCCATTGTTTCTCCCCTTCCACATAATTTCTCGACCTCCATCCACCACATTTCTTCCCTTTTTTAATCGCTAATGATGCCTTCTACTCGTCCATGCATCACCATCACCAACAATGCCTTACGCATGTTTGTAATTCATAAAAAATTCCTTCTAAAATTCTTTGGGTTCCTTGATAAGGAAATAGCTAAATCCTATAGCATACTATCCTTAACAATATTCATAAATTAAAAAAAGATAATATTGAAGTTGTTTCTAAAGGGTTTTTCCTTAATCCCAAACAAATTCATGCAAAAAGTTGTGATGCACAACCTAATTGGCTGCATTATTGCATTGACAGTTTATGTGAGATATGTTGAAGGACTACATACCTTGCACATATATAATAGAACTATGATTGACACTCTTACTTATTGTGGATGTAAGAAATTGCTTCACTTTAATAGTAGCTATTGTAGAGATTGATTTAGTCTCTACTACGTGGATATTTTTGAAGTAAGATTCTAAGAAGCTCCATTTCTTCAAGAATGGCAACAATACCTATCACAAAATTTGAAGTTGAAATCCAAGTTATTCGAGTTGCAATAATAGGTCTACCTAAGTCATCTTGAATAACTATACCAATTCTAGCATTTAGATTATCTTGTACTGTTGGATTGTAATATAGCAACCCAACTTATTGAAGGATTCCAATAATAGGTAAAAAACAAGCTTTGAATGCCATCAGAGCTTCTATTGGATATGATTGGAGAATGGAACAAGCAACATCAGCAAATTAAATAATTCTTTGTAGTCCAGCCAAATTAAGCAACTTGTCCACATATGCTTACAACTTTCTGTTAATCCAAAGGTGACATAACACTGAACTAGCAAATTTAATGGAATGAGATGCCTTTAGGACCCACATACTCACCACCATCAAACTAAGAAGCTAATTTAAGAATTCAAATCTCATTGCTTGCTCCATTGAGCATGAGATTAGCATTTACAAAGCTGTTGTACCAAAATTCGTTAGTCATATGGCATTCCCATGAGCTATGTTTCACATCCTTTATCAATTATTACTTCATCGATGGAGAACTGGCATCTCAATCTCTATTCACACTTCTAAGAGCAAGCATAAATTCAAGTCAAGACATAATCTCAATGTCATGGCACTAACTTAAGTCTATAACTACAAATTTTGAACCCATGTAACCTCCTCTATTGTTAAATTGTGGCCCATATACTATGTATTGTAAATGATTTTTTATTTTAATACTGTGACTTTAACTTGTTTGAAGTACAACATATCCTTTTCGTTAGATTTGGCTCAAGGGGAATGCATAATCCAAAATGTAGAAAGAGGCACAAATAAATGTTTTAACTTATTAAGGTCCAAAGCACTATGCTTATTCACTAGCTTTGCAACATGAAAGATGCGAGCCAATTATCTAACAAGAATGAAACTAAATTTCCTCCAGTAATATGCCTCAATTCTCCAAGTTACCGCAATACCAAGTAATTACATGTACATGATGCACCACTCGACTTATAAAAGGTATTATTTGTCATAAAATACTTGGATCTAAAACCTTGAACACATAAGCCATCTTTTCAAGCTATAACCATTATGCAAAGCTTTATGAACAAAGCTACCTACAAATTTGGATAACTGTTGACTATGAGTCCTCTACACTCTATATAAAGAGTTAACAATTCCCAATAGTTGTAATGTAGTATGCTACAAACAAGTGAACTAATCCATATTTAATTACATACGAATTTCTCCAAATGAATAATAATGCAACTAAGAATTAAAGAGTATGCCAAGTAATATAAAGGAATAGTAGGTAGTGCCAAGCTGATCATTACATTATGGCCTATCATCGATTTTGAGATCATCCTTCATCTTTGTACAATGTTTAACTCAATCAAAAATGAATTTGAAGAAATTTTTTTAAAGTTTTGTTTCTACAAGAGGTTTTTTGAGATATTTCAATTAAACATCTTAACTCATGTTTAATTTTCTTACTATCATCTTCCTTTACATCCATTCCTACCTTACCAAGTAATACTATACACTTTTTAAGATCAACCAGTTCATTAGAGTGTTGCCCATTGTACTTCAAAATATCTTGAGTGATACTCATAGTAGCACAAGTTGTGCTAAGAGTATATTGTCAAATAAAACATGGATAGGAACAAACCAACATGTTCCCTTATTATAATATTAAGAAGCACCACCTTCAGTCTATCCACCAATGGATTTGAATTATCCTATATTTAGTGGCATTTTGAACATTATGTATAACAATGACCAACATGTGTTTCCTCTATTTGAGCCTACAAAAATTTTTTAAAAAATATTTCATACGTGTGGTAATATCTACCTAGGTAATATCCCAATATGAATGTAAAAACTCAATAAAGATGCCATTCAGGTTAGAGGCATTATTTATTTTGATAGAAAATGCATCATTTTTATCTTATAATGACTAATTAGAGCCACAAAAACTATTCTTGCACAATACTGATAGATCTCAAAGGTTGGAAAGGTAGGAGAGGTTCATATATCCTGAAACTACACCACTTCTTATTAAAGAACTACATCAAAATGTCTTTATATCAGTTGTAGAAGTCACTAATTCCCAATTATAATTTTTAAGATGTTGTATATGATTTTTGTTATATAGAGAAGTATCTGTTACTTGAAACATATGTCTATTTCGATTGCCAAGGCTAGCCTAATGAAGCTTGGCACGGTGCAACAACCACGCTTCTTCTAAAGTCATAGCCTTATGGCAAGAAGAAATACATTATGCCAAAAGATTATGTTTTAGCTCAGTAATACTGCTCTTTTCTCTGTTAAGTTGAATCTTGTTGCTCTCTTCTTCTAATAGGCAAGGCTTATAAGAAATATTACTAGGCTTAGCTGCACTCCATTTCTTTAATGTTGACAATGCTTAGCTATATTTACTAGACAAATCATCGATTGGGTTTCCTTTTATAATTCTTTTTGAAGCATCTTGTACTACATTTTTAATGTTGAAATGATATCCATATTTTTCTCAAACTTGGTACATTTATTAGTTTTATTCAATGTCAACTACCAAAAAAAATAAATAAAGGGTGGTGGTTTTAGTTGGTATGAGAAAATTATTTCACTATTGCACTTCAGGATGCTTGCACTCCATCAAAATTTATAAAAGCTCTATCTAGTATTTAATATATATCAGTTCTCCTTACCTTAGTATTACACCAAGTGAACTTATTCCGAATAAATCCCAAGTTACTTAGATGTAGATTGCGAATGAAGCTAGTGAACCCATACTGAGCCAATCTGTTATTGATTTTTTCCTCACTTGTTTCTCATTCCATATAATTAACGCATTAAAATCTTCTATAATAATTGATAATCCACTAAGCTTTGTTGATTACCAAATTTTGTGCCAAGCTTCCTGATGGACAAAATAATCTTTTGATGTATACACCACATAACACCACCAAGTATCATTTACACCAGATCTCATTAATTAGTAATAACCTGTGAGAATAAATCCATAATATAGAGCTCCACTCAATGCCTCCACAAAGCTAGAAATATCTTCTAACAACCTTATTAAAAATGAACAAAGTACCCTAAATTCTTGCCTAAAAGTTGATCCACCACATGCCTATAAACATTCTCCTCTTTAGTTTCCAAAAAAGCAACTACGAACACCTAATATTCCCATACCAAGTGTAACAAGTTGCTATAGGAATTGTTAGCTCTAATCCCTTAAATATTCCATAATAATAAGGAAACTATATTTTATTAGTTTAAAAACATGCCATTATATAAAATACTTTTCTCAAAGAATTTCACATCCCATTTGTTGCCATTTTGAATCATTCCTCAACTATAAACGCTGAAGAGATTTGGAAGCATGTTTATCATCATATCAAGAAAAAGTAAAATTGCGTGTCCCCACCCCATATATGTTGGCATGCTTGACCCAATCTTGGACCATATCTTTGGTGGGCTATTACCACCACAAACTAGCTAATTAGATGTGAGCCTCTCCTTGGGCAGATTCCTCCTTTTGCTCCTTAGCCTATTGGGCATTAGCAATCATTTCCAGTTGTTATTCCCCTCTCAAGGGTAGGTTCTTGTGTGTTACTCACCCATTAACAATTGGAATCACCACTTCTCATCCAATTTACATGTGTTAAGCATGTTGCCAGCATTCATCTTGAGCTATGTTATAACTCTTGATGAAATTCATAGATTCATTACTTATAACTTCCTTGTTTATAGACAAAGCTAATTCAAAATTTTTATTCTAAGATCAATGTGAAAGCATGTATCCATGCACTTTATAATGCATTAATCATACTTAGATACTTTAAAATCATATTTAGATACATCAAAATAGTATTTAGATACTTTAAATTCATATTTAGATTCTTAAATATCATATGTAGATACTTCATAATACATCAATCATATTCAGATACTTCAAAATGATATTTAGATACTTCAAAATCATATTCAAATACTTCATAATATATCAATCTTATTCATATTCTTCAAAATCATATTTAGATACTTAAAAATAATATTTATGTACTTTATAATACAATATGTAGGTTCATACAATATAGCCATCCCCACCTTATCTCATAAACTCCATGTGCCTTTTATCGATTCTCAATCAATCACAGTGGGGGAGCAAGCCAAAATAGAAAAATGCATATTAGTTTTAGGGATAATCAGGCTCAAACTGGTGACTTCCTCCTTGTCAAGGTGACACTCTATCACTGAGTTATATCCCTTCCCAATTCTGTTAAGAAATAGAGCTAACTAATATGAACTAAGAACTAAGACTAGTCTAATTAAAAGATCAACTCAAAATTCGAATCTATATTCTAATAATATAAATAAAATGTTAAATAAATCTAAAACTAAAAAATAATACAAATAGAATAATTGCAATATATTAATAGTAACACATAAATATAATAAATAATAGATATATAATAAATATATAGTTTAATAAAATAATCAAATTAAATAAATAAAATAATAGTTGAAATAATAGAATAAAAAAGGCATAACAGAAAATAAAAAAGATATAATAAAAATAAAAAAAAGATAAAATTCAAAATATAAAAGATATAACAGAGAAGAACTATCTTTTCTATATACTTTTTGCTAAGAAAAGGTTGCAATTCTTTCAAAAGAATTGAACGAGGAGTCGTATGAGGGGAAAAGCCCACATATGGTTCTATACTGTGATAGTAAGGGTGACTTATCTATCAACATTTCTACTATCACCCCTAAAAAACCAATCGCTGCCTTACGTAATGTTGCGAGAGTAGAATTAACCTATGGAATACAAATCACGACTTATATACTTGGTATTTGCCAAACTTTACATGAACATTCTATAGTATTAGTAAGAAGAGAAAGAGTTAAGGATTTACCTAGTGTGAGATATGACATTATTCGACAAATCCTAGATATTGTCAAAGTAAAGGATCACCGATAAAGGTGTTATCGGGCATTTTATATTCTTATCCAAGACTTGTATCAATTGATGATTCCATGTGAACCACTAAAAACATGTGACATGTTTGGCTAAACTAATAACAAATGTTTGAATGGGAACTAGACAGCCTTCCCATAATACAAAATATCTTCTTTCTAAAGAGATTTGATTCAGAACTACTACATGTCCAAGGTGCTATATTGGAACAAATTTAGAGGTTTTTCCTTAATTTGCGTGTGCCAAAAAAATTCAAATAACACGAATTTTTTAGAATAGATCTGAGTCTAATAGTAATGATACAAAGCACTTCTTTTTTCATTCAAGAATTTTGGAAAGCCAAGGACATGATCGTATGGATATGTAAAACATAAGATTTCCCATCCTCATTGGAAATGGATGGAAACAGATACTCAATTTGAATGGAAAGTGAGCAAACAAATTGTGTGCTCGATCTCATAGATACAAATTGAATTTTATTGAAAGGCATACTCAGTGAAAGCTGTATGTACTACTTGGAGGGAGTTTTTTCTTATCTTTTGAGATCCACCCTACAATATGGGCAAAAAGTAAAGGCCAAAATAAGTGATTTGTTTTTAGCCTTTATCAAAATAAAACTAATTCCTTAATTTTTCTAATGTTCATTTCATGTCGAGGTGTTGTAAAAAAAATTATAAAATTCGATCAAATTTATCATAATTTATTAGTTAATGTGTTGGTTAACCATATTCTAAAACATGAAAAAAAAAATTGTCATAAAATATTATCTATCAAGTTTGAAAAAGATTCAACAATAGATAAAAAAATCCTTTATCTTTCTTACATAAAGCAATATGTAGAGTAACCCCTAAAATCAACACGTGTAAGTTGATCAACTCATTAAGTTTCTATTGAAACATGATCTACACATGGAAATGTGATTGCAATTCGTTGTTATTATGGTCATCCTACAAGCATCTAAGTCAAACTCAAATATGGCTTTCCAATTAAGTATTGAAATAATTGATGCTTCGAAAGGCTTTTGTGATGCTATACGCAAAAAGGAAGAGACTAATTGAACGATAAAGGAAAATAGAGCTTTTGCACATTTTTGTTAATCCATGAACAAAATCTATATAGACACATAGATCCATGGATCCATACATTTTGATCAGAAAAGAATCAATAGAAAAAGAAAGAATCAGGCTCAATCTTTCTTGAAACAAACATAAGGGCGAAGAAAGATGAAACATAAATTATAGATCAACTAAGCCTTCTCGAGGGCTTGCTTAAAAGGAGAATTTTATAGATATGTCATGGACTAAGGTTTGATCCTTATCTTATTTATGGGGATTCCATAGTTAACCCATTTCAAAAAGAGAAGATGGAAAGTAATTGAGACTTTTTCATAGATTGGATGTAGTTACAAATACATGATCTTTCTTGTACAAAATGAAATCTTCGTTCTTGATTCCATTATTATAAATTTATAACCCAAACCCATTTCCATTATGGTAAGAAGATCTACTAATGCTTTTACTTTAGTAAAAGGAACCTTAAACTAAAAAATTAACCTAGAAGCTAAAAGACGTTATCCAGAGCAAATTTGTTTGATCTTCCTTGGGCAGTAGATGCTATCATAAGTATAGTCATACTCAATTCAATGGAATTGTTTGATTTGAAAGGAGATTTTCAAATTTCATATGCAAGTGGTCCTTTTTTTGTTATAATAGGGCTACTTATGAGCATTCTTTTTGTCTATTATATATTGATATATAATCGATAGAAAGAATCAAGTTCTTAATGATTGAGCAAAGCAAAGAAAGAGAGCCCTATCTACCATCTACATAATAATAGATAGAGTTTTCCAAAAACGTTTCATAAAATCAAGAAAGAGGCTTAATTTGGCATCCTTTTCATATATAGCTTGATGTATTCCTTCAGATAATTGAAATTGAAGTAATTTTATTTTTGACTCGAACCTATATGGCATGGTCCCTAAATGGAAATACTCCAACACTCCCCCTTTGTCTTATATTCCACATATTACACTAGATAGATATCATATTCATCGGATATGATTCACTTTTAAGATGCCTTGATGGTGAAATGGAAGACATAGGAGACTCAAAAACTCGTGCTAAAGGGTGTGGATGTTCGAATCCTCTTCAAGGCATAATCATAAATAGATAACATACTCAGTATATCATTATCGACATGCCAAGTATCTTAATCTTATCTATTGAGATGAAGTATTTCAGTGATCATCACGATTAGAGTCTGAGCTTTTGTAGTGGATCATAGAATATTTGTGATCTTCTCTATCTAATGAATAAGGAGTCCAATCTAAAATCAAGTGCATTGTGTGGATCTTTTTCCTTGAAAATATGAGTATATGATTAAATTAGTCTTTTAATTCAAAAAATGATTCATTATTGGAGTAGATAGAAACAACCATTTAAACGGACATGCTTTCCATGGAGGTTTCAATAGTGAAATTTTTTTGATTGTATTATGAAGTATCTAGATATGGTTTTGAAGTATCAAACGTTTCTCTACAAATGTATATTTACCCACTGATACTCATAGGTTGAGTATTTTTGAACCTATAGAAAGTATTGACAATGACTATGATACTATATCTAGTTTAGTACTTGTGAAATGTTTAATTGCTCGAATTTATCAACTAAATTCCTTGTTCTTTGGTTACTGATTCTCATATTTTAGAAGAGATCCTTACTTATTAGGTTGTTCGATTTCTAATAATCTAATAATTAGAAACATAGGTGTGTAATTGACAATAAGAATGCTAGGCCAAACTATATTATCACTTATCCAAGGTACCGCACTACTAAGTAGCCTGCTTGTATGTGAAGCACCATGCAACAAATAGAAATTATTGTTTATCATAAAATAGTTGGATCTAAATGCCTACACCTTTAAAAAGTCTTTCCAAGTCATAACCAGCCTATAGTGCTTTCCAAACCAAGTAACCTGCCATGTCAACAAACTTCAAACTCCAAGGTCTCCACAGTTCTTCAAAAGATTAACCAATTTATAGCATGCATAATCCATAATACTCTTAATAGTTAAACCACTCCACAAGTACCATCACATAATCATAAAATATATTTCTCAAAAGTAAAATGTGGGCTAAGTATACATAAGAATAGGAATGAGCATTGAGTTAATCATGACAATGTGCACCACCATGAATAGAGACATGATTCTCCTACTTCTCACCTAATTTTCAACACGCTCAATAAAAAATTAGAAGTTTTTTCTAAAAGTTTGTTGTTGAATAGATATATATAAATATTTTAATTGAATAGCTAAACTCATTAGAAACTTTCCTATTATTATTCTATGTCTACAGTGTATCACTTATAGAACAATACTCAATATTTTTTAAAATTTATCATCTAGCTACTTCAAAATGTTTGTAGTATTTTGTGCTACAACATAAGTTGCTGGTGCATAGATAAAAATTTCATTAGTATATAGAAGGCAAGAAAATGTTGGTTAGGAAGGGCCAATTTTTATCCTAATCAAGGTGGCTTGCTCCACCTAATTCTTTTTCTTAATAAGCCAAGACCCAATCATAAAAGGTATAGTGACAGTGAACACCCATTCTTAAGACATTTAAAACTTGAATCCATAGAAGGTAGATACCACTAAACATAACCACAATTGTTAGTATAATGATATAAGTCTCAACCCTATCATACAAAATATTTAACAACTATAAATGCATTAGCATATAGAGCATAAATTTCTAATTGACCTTGTCATAAGCCCTGTCCATACCCAGCTTAGGTGCCATGAACCCCTCTTTTGAAGTATATGAGTTCATATGACTAGCCATCTCCTATGCCAAAAAACACATATTATCAAATATAGCACAATTAAAAACAAAAGCTACTCACTCCATTGGAATAAAATAAAAAAGCGCCATCTTTAATGTACCCACAAATATATTTGTGAAAACTTTGTGTATCACATTGCAAAGCCTGATAGATATAAAGTATTTAGGTTTTGAAGCACCCAGTACTTTAAGAACTAGAATTATCAATCTTTCTTCCACCTATTAAGCATACAGCTATCTGTAAAGAATTGTTTCATAGTTGTAATAGTATCTACCTTACTAATGTTCTAATATCCATGCACAAATTCTAAAAGGTTGCCATCTTTGATAGACATAATGGCATTCCTAATCTCATCTTCACTTATTAAAGCCAATAAACCTTTCCCTTTCTCACTATTAATAGTACTCAATGGTTGAATGATAGGGGAGGATTAAGTTGCCTAAAACTACACTTTCTTTTGAAACATTGCATGAGTATATCTTTAATGTCAACTATGAAAGTGACCAAATCCTTATTATAATTTTGGAGATGATGTATGTGATCACTTTTGTAATTAGAAGTGATCACTAGATAAATGAAATGTGTGTTCTCGTCCTAAATGTTGGCCTCATGAAGCTTGGCATGCTACCACCACCATGGTTCTTCTAAAGCCATAGCATCTTATGGAAGGTAATACATTATGTTGAAAGGTCATGTCTAGAATTAGCTAATGCCATCTCAAATTCATTAAGATGAAGCTTCTAGAACTCCAACTGCATGGTGTATTTAAAATATTGCCAACTTAAGTTACACTCCATTTCTTTGAAACCAATAGTGCTCTATTAAATTTAGTGGACAGATTATCCATAAAGTTGCCTCTAATTGTTCTATTCCCAACTACCTATGCAATATTAGTTGAATGTGGAAATGATAACCAAATATTTTCAAAATGGATTTTCCACTTAGTTTTATTCAAGATAGTGGTCTAAATTAAATGAGCAAAGGGTAGTGGTTTGAGCTTATATGTGGAAGACATCTCATTATTTTATTTGGGAATGTTTGCATATTATGAATGTTCAACAAAGCTCTATCAAGTCATTCAAATAAACATGCACTACCCTCCTTATTGTTACACCAATTGAACTTGTTCCTAGTAAATTTCAAGCCTATTAGATCTAAATCATGCATGAAATGGAAGAAGTCATATTGAGCTTAGTCAGCACTAAGTTTCCTCCCTTTTCTTCTTATCCTGTGAAGATAATACCACAAAATCTCTTACAACAATCCAAAGTCTATGAAGCTTTTTTAGATTCTCTCAATTGGTTCTGGGATTCTTGGAAGATCATGTAATCTTTTGATTCATACACCATAAAAGCACAATTAAGAGTTGTTGCTACTAGATTCCTCTTAGATGTTAACTACCTGAGGATGACTACACAATCTCATGCTCCACCAGGTGCTTCTATAAAGCATCAAAATCCTTAAAAATCTAATTAATGATTTGACAAAGAAGTTCCAATTCCTATCCAAAATTTGTTATACCTCACATCTATTAAAGTTCTCGAACTGAGTTTCCAACAAAGGAACATCAAACACCATATTGTTCCTTAATAAGAACAATAAGTAGCTACAAGATTTTGTCAGTCTCATCCCTCGAGTGTTTCATCCTGTAAAGTTAGCCATATATTGTTAACTAAAACTTGCACCTAAGCAAATTACACACCTCTACAACACTCCATACCATGCTAGATCTATGTTTTGGATCATTGCACTTTCACAACAACATTTGAGACAAATACAGTAGTAGGGAAACATCTGGAAATAATTTACAATTGAGCAAAAATTCCAACTTCTTTTCGATGACCTCCTCTACCATAATAATAGCATAACAATTCTTGGTAACGAAAAAATATTTCACCCATGTATTACTGATATTAGAGGACTTCCTTAACCATCTAACAAAATTTCTTCTCAAAAATAGCACAATGTTACGGCCAATTCTCCCCTACTATAGTAAACTGATGTACAAAGGCTTATAAGTTGCACAGTTGATCTTTTAATGACTAAAACTCTATAACCTCTACTTCTTATGAAATATACAAGATTTTTTCATTGTATACATCACTACTAATTGCACATCCTCTCTATTTCCATTTTGTGTCATTATAAACACTTGAGAAATTTTTATATTTAGTAATTACCATATACTGACCATACTTCAAGCTGTCTGCTCTCATCTCGTAGTTACAACAAAGCTTGAAAATAGCTTGGATCATATCTAACATGATCATAACCACACAAGTAACCAAAAACCTCTAGTTTGCATGCCAACTAAACTCCATGTGATTAGTAGTAACACAAGAAATAAAAATTCTATCGTTATAGTTAAAGACAGAAGGCTGAAGCACCTTGTAGTAGTTTGCATTTAAGCAAATGAACCAACATCCTTTTGAGGTCCTCCTCCTAAGGATGTCCTTTACCTTATAAACAAAATACCAATTCTAAGCAAAATAGGAAACTCTCACAAATATAAGAATTCTATTCCAATAATTACATGGCCATCCAATTAAGTTGTTTCCCAAAAATCACACACTAGTTCTCTAAAACAATTTTTAACTTGGTGGATATAGTTGCTACTAATATAGAGGTACCCACTATCCCAAAGAAACTCATGTTCTAGTCCCCAAGGGTAGTCTAGTTAGGCTCGACAGGCTGTGACCACCATGCTTCTTCTAAGGCCAAGATAGTATGAAAGGAAGAAATTGGACATGCCAAAATATCATATTCCATCACAGTTAAAGCACTCATAAATTCCATAACTTGAAGCCCCTAGATTTTTTATTCCAATTAAAGGGGCTTTTAAGGATGTTACCAAATTTTGCTGCACTTTGTTCTTTATTACTCACAAAGTTGTATGAAATGTAGTAGACAAACATTCCATTATGTTATTTTAATAGTCTTTTTCCAAGCTAAATTCACTACTTCAATTGATTAAGGAAATGATAACTAGTTGGTTTCAAAATAGGGCCTTCTTTCAATTTTACCAAATTATGATTGTCTAAATAGTATGATTACTAGTTAATGGTCCAAGCAGATGAAAGGAAGGTGCATACTAGTGATACTTGGGAAGGCTTACATGTAGTCAATATTCAAAAAATTTCTCTTTAATATTTCATAGATATAGGAATTGACCTCTTTATTATTACATCAATTCAACTAATTTCTAATAAAAAACAAACTGGGTTTTGATCCAAATCATGAATAAAATTAGAGAATTGATGTTAAGCCCAACTACTACTTTATATTTGTTTTATTGTTTCTCTTCATATGAGAGTGAGGATTTGCATTCTCCTACAATAAGTAATGGCCCACAAAAAATAATTTTATCTCTAGTTCAGTCCCAAGTTGATTGATGGTTGATATATTCTTTAAATATGTACACATAAAAACATTGTTAAACATCATTATCACCAGATGTCACCTAGATAATAACCACTAGTGAAGAGTGATTTATAATCTCAATCTTGAACAAATTCTCTCATAATAACACAATGTCCCAGAAAGCCTGGTCGAAGGATGAACAAACTAATTACATTTCTTACCCAAAAAATGATCTACCTCAAGCCAATTAAATGTCTCTAGAGAAGCTTCCAAAAGATCAACTATGAAGACCTTTTTCCCTCTTCCAAATGCCATAAGTAGCCAAATGATTTAGGTACTTTAATCCCCAAACATTCCATACTACAAATAAGTTCATAATTTATTAACAAAAATAACATTATAATTGGGCATAATGGTTTTCTTCGATGCACCTTATCCACAAAAAATTAGCATTTTACAAGGACAACAACGCCATAGTAGCAATTAGCACAACGATAATTCATGAAATTAATTACACAATTTGGATAAAGTAAGCTTCTTAAACTAAGTTCCTAAAATTGACTATTAATAATACCAACAGCCCGACATAATAGGTGTACCCTCTCTGTCAAACAAAAACAACAATTGACCTTCCTTACTATAAGGTAATCAAATAGTACATTGAAACCATAGCAACCGATAGCATAGAGAAATAACATTACATACAGACTAATTATACATTCTCTTTTTTAGGAATGTAAGTTTAACTTACAAAATTATTTCCATCCACATTTACTTTAATTTTCTACACCCATCCAAGAATTTAATTACATAGCGATCCAATTCCTGACGTAGAATAAAACATGAGTCTAGCCCTCAGCAATGCAATAACATCTAAGAAAGTAATTTACTTCCCTCCTTGCATAGTAATATGTCCAATTCGAGTAAAAAGGAGTTGTTAACACAACATTCATAACAAATTTTAACTCAACCTCCAGAAACCTTTCATGCACTGATTTCCACATCATCTATAGGTCACAGTTTGCATTAAATACAAATATAACAATAACTTTATGCACATAAGAGAGGAGTTGCACTCGTCACTTCCCTTGTTTTGAAAACTACTTGATTTGCAACCCCTCACATCTTTGCTAATTTTTTTTTAATTCTACTAAAATTCAATTTAGTGTGGTTGATTTATATAGTAATATCCTAGGCTCCAAATAATTGATGTTGAGAAAATAAGAGAAATCATGGCTAAAACTATACTCCTTGCAGCTACCAAACAAGAAAGCATTCTTAGCAATTATTTGAACATAGTTTGATGAGATCCTCCTCCTCAAAACACATTCCACACTCTATAGGTCATATTGTCATAAGCAAGACTAATTACAATATCATATGTAATAGTAGCATACCATGCAAGATGACCTTTCCTTAAAACTTGTTTTGCTAAAGTACCATGAGATCCATAGTAACTTATAGTTTCTCAAATGACCATCCACTGAGTACAACTCAAAGAATTTGACTTCCACTTTTTTGCATATATGAATCATGCTTCTACTCTAAACAAAAGAAATATTTGCTAATGTGTTAATAACTACAACTAGCACAAATAATATCTTACTTTTCCCTCCTTGTAGTTGTATCCATAATTTAACTTAGCCTAGTCTTTAACAAAGATATCATCCTCCCTTTATTCTTTTTTATTTTCATTATCATAACAAAATTCATTCGAAGATACCCTTTTCCTTTTCATCAACTCTAGAAGAGACCAAATTAATGGATAGATTTGACATTCATGAGAGTGCCAATTGCATCTCTAATTTCTACACCTAAGTATCTAAAGAATTGATAAGGCATTCCTTTAATCCTTTGCTACATTATCAGTTATACTTTTTATTAATAATAGGTTGATCCTCTCCTTGAATTTTCTACTTTGGTACCCAATCAACCATGATAGTACCTCCATAATGCCCACCTTGTGTAGTGTTTGGCCTACCCCTTTGAATTACTTGTAGCATTTTTTCTTGTTTGTATTATGTTTTTGCCTCCTACTTGCTCATATCTTTACTTATTGCAGCCTTCCACTACTATGTTGCTATGATCAACCTCTTTTCCCTTGGTTGGACAACCATTCATGCTGTAAATCCCTATCACTTCTCATTATTTCTTATGTCCAAAATTACTTTGATGTAGATCCCTATGTTATCCTAGTTGGGTCATACATCTAAAGGAGAAGTGCTCTCAACTTAGTAGTAGCAGCGAGTACCAACACACTAAGTGCACTTGATCCAGAAGCAAGTCGTATCTTGCCACATATGAAGTAAGTAGTGGGTAGTCCCTCATATTCAAACTATTAAAAAGACTAATCTAGTGTCTATTAATCCTCATTCACACTCTTTGAAAAATTTGAAAGGTCTATTCTGAAACACAGCTTAGAAAAGGCTGACCTTTGTATGTTTGTTATTCAGTTGTTGATCAAAATAAGTTCTTATATATCTTTGGTAATGTACAATATATTCTCCATTTCTTAATATAGAAGTGGGTGGACCAAAAAATGAATCCAAATTGCAGCACACATGATCGCTATAGAAATAGTTTTAAATTTAGGTGACCACATGTCTAACCCCAAAGCTAAATTAGAAACCTATCATAGTCCTCCCAAATAAAAAAAATCTCTTTCTATAGTAAAATCAAAGTGATATAGAAAACCTAATGGTCATGTTCTATATTTTAAATTATTTCAAATGACACCACCTATATTGCCTCAATCAATATATATATTACATCATTTATTATGAATAAGTTATCTTTTTGTGCCACCATCTTGTCATATAAATTTGTTGGTCTATCTGAGTAGTTAACAGAGGAACCTTTCATCAGAGTAGTATTAACAATCCTTATTCTCGCTTTTGTAAGAGCCTCCTTAAAGCTAAACTTAATCATGTTATGTAACTTTTTTTGTGATTATGTTAGATTTCTTCCTTAACCACTATACCATTTTCATAAGCACATTACATATGATCAAATAAATCACCTCATTAACATCTTTGGGATGGAGAGACTTCACCTATAAAGCAATACGTACTTTACTATGTTCATTCAAATCCAATTCACTATCTAGTGGATTTAGTTTTTTCTCTTTTGATAATGTCCTTGATTCTTAGCACAATTCTATTATTAATGCACCATAGAACACATGAAGTAGCACCCTCATTTTCCTTAGACATTTTCTTGACATAATAAGCCTTATTTATCGGTTCATTTACCATTAGTGGCACTAAATTTTTCATATACTTCTTAGACTTCTAAGACATCCATTATCAATGTTCATCGAAGCTCAGACCATTACAACAATCCCATAATCTGGAATATTGACACTAGAACTATTAGGCTTGGAGGTGCCATTTATATGGTTTTGAACATCATCATAGGTCATTCATTATGTGGATTCTTGGATCAAGCTATCTTTTGTTTGTTTCACAACTTTACAAACATTGTTTCCACCAAAGATTGCTACACTGCATTACTTACTCAGAGGATTATCAATTCTAAGTCTATTTTAGAATTCATCAAAACTCAAATGAAAGACTAAGATACCCTAAATCACCTTGCAATTAATTACCAATGGCCATTCGGACCAACTTTTGCAAGCACTTCTCCCCTACCACCTAGTTCTTCCACCTCCTGCTACCACCATCTCCCCAAACATTCCATTGTCAATGATGATGTTCACCCAACCCCACATCACCATCCACCAGTCCATAAATGAAGAACACTTCCAATGCCATAAACACCACCTGGAGTGGTTCTATGGGTTTTGGGGAAGTATTTATGTTCCTTGATAAAGTATTGGCAGAATATTACATACTTTACTTAAGGAGGTTGAAATAGAAAATTAATAAAAGGACAAAGTTGAAGTGGTTTAAGAAGGGGCCTTCCCTAGTCTTAAATAAAATTAAACAAAAGTGTGATGAGTGACCCAATCTATAGCATTCTTTGCATGTGCTTTATGTTGGAGACCTTGAAGGACTTCACAACAGAAAATATGCAATAACACTATGATAGGAATGTATATTATTTTATATACAAAAGCAACTAGTTTACTATAGTAATGGTCCAAAAAGAATCTGATTCAGTCACCATTATCTCCACATTAGGAGTAATGATCAAAGAAGTTCCATTTCTTTAAGAATAGTAATAGTCTCAATGACCAAAGCTAAACCTAAAATAAATATGTTTCTTATATTAGCAAAAGGTCTGCCCATGTCATCTAATATAAAAATAATAATTCTAGCATTAAAATCATCATGTATGTCTATGTCATAATTGAATTCAATTAAACTCATTGAAGGAGACAAAAAAGAGGAAATAAGTAGCCTATCATGGCTATTAGAGCTTCCATTAAATGGGATTGGAGAGTTGAAGAAAGCAATAGTAACAATTCAAAGGTTCAATTGAAGAACCACTAAATTGAGTACCTTGTCTGCATGTACATAATGATTTTGATTAAGCCAAAAATCGAATAATGATAAAATAACAAAAAAAATATAGTAAGTTGCTTTAGCCATGCCACACAATCACAGACATCCAACAAAGAAGCTCAAAAATTAAATTGATGTCTCTGTAGTTTACCCCTTTAAGCTCAAACTAATCATTTATGAAGCTATTAAACCATAACTCTTTCACAATATAGCACTCCTTCAAATAGCATTGCATGTCTTCTTTCTTATAATATCATCGACAAAGCTTCAATGTCTCAATCCCCTTTGCATGTAGCCATGAGTGAGTCAAAATTAGATTCAACACTAATCTCCATTAGAAAATATTTACCTAGGGGGTGCACTTGCACTTTTTAAACCCATGTGACCTTCCTTAATGGATTCTAGCTTGTATACATGTTTCGATAAATATTCTTTATGTCCAACAGCATATCCTTTTTTATTTAAAGTAGAGGTGTAGATAACAATAAAATCTTTTGGTGATGCCACACACTAGGCACTTTAACCAACTTTACCACAAATGATAGATGCTCTGCCTCCATGCAAAGAAGGGTTGGATAAGTAGTAATAGTAAGCATGCCAAGCCATTTGTAGTCTAGGGGCTGCAATATTGAGTCATTTACATATATGAGAATTGTACAACATATTAGAAGTGTTACGTGCCATAATGTACTTGGAGCAAAGGGATTGAACTTATAAATAGCATTCTTGAGTGATAGCTATCCTACAATGTTTTGCAATCAGCGCTAAGAGTTAGGCAGATAAATTACAAACTGTAAGTCTCTCGTACTCTTTAGGAAAAGTTATTAGATTTTAGTTGGCAAAATGTAATGTGGAACTAACATTTGAACTACTCTATATATAATGATGCAAATATTTCTCCAACTATATAATAATGCCACTCATAATTAATTAGTGTGCAATTAATAAGAAAGAATAGCAATTAACACTATGTTTATCATAACAATACATCCCACCATCGATAGTGACATGATAATACATTTTGACATAGTTTTCTCTAAGATTAACAGTGTAATTTAACTCCTTTTTCTGAAGTTTAGTTGTTGCAATTGATATGCCCAAATATTTCAATTGAATGGCATGTTGATGGTTCATCTCCTGGCTAAATAATGTAAAGGATTTGTTAAGAATCATCAACTTAACTAAGTGATACCCATAATTTCTCCATAATATGTTAGATGGTCCTTACTAAAGAAAAATTTGTGCTTGTATAAATCATGATGTCATTAGCATACAGATGGTGTGTAATCATACTAAAGGAAGGGTTAATCTTGATCCTAATCAATGCAACAATATCAAGCTGGTACGTAATAAACAAATAAGAGATACTCAAACATATTAACAAAAAGATAGGTTTAGAGTGAACAACATTATTTAAGAGCCCTATTTGCTTCAATCCATGGAAAACAAATATCGATAAACATAATTCAAAATCTTTGTGCAATGATATAATCCTCAATTGAATCACACCAAAGAGTAGGGAATCATAAATGCTTTAGTTTATCTAGCACAATTTTCTAGTTTACCTTGTCGTAAGCATGGTTCATTTCTAACTTTATCTCAATCAAACCATATTTCAAAATAGAATGGTGGAAATGGTTAGCCACTTCTTGTGTCAAAAGATGTTATCAGATAAAGCACAACCTAGCACAAAAGTAACTTGTTCCTTTGCAATGATATCATGAAGCACCACCTTCAATCTGACCACATAAATTTTGTTCACTATTTTATAAATCATATTTTATAGTCTAATGGGCTTGAATTACTTAATTTTAGAGGCTCTTCGAATTCTAGGAAGGAGAATGAATAGTGTGTCATTCTAATGATTGGGCATAATACTATCTTTAAAGAATTATTTCATTGTTGTAATAAGTTCACTTGTGTGAGATTGCCATCCACACTATGGGATTTATTTCCTTTGATGGGCACTATTGCAATTTTGATTACATCATCACTAATTAGAGCCATGAGTGTGGTCACTTGCTCATTATTAATATTTCTCAAAGATTGGAAGGGTAAAGGAGACTCATGCTACATATGGCTACATCACTTCTTGTTGAACAGTTGAATCAAAATGTATTTAATCTCAGTTGAGGAGGTCGTAGGTTCCCCTATATCATTTTTAAGATGGAGCATACGATTTTTCCTATAAGTAGAAGTAGTCACCACTTGGAAACAATGCATGATAAAGTCTTGAAGGATGGCCTTGTTATGCTTGGGATGTTACCACCATCAAGCTTCATCCAAAGCCATGGTAGAGTGATATGAAACAATACTTTGTGCCAAAAGATAATGTTCCTGCTCAGTTAAATCCTTTTTATTTTCCTTAAGTTGAAGCTATTGGATTATTAAGAATTTTAACATATTATATTATGCTCTATTTCTTTAGTGTTGTTAAAGCTTTGCTAAATTTGTGGATAGATAGTCTATAGAGTTTCTTCTAATAGTACTTTTTTAGGCTACATTCACTAACTTAGTTCATTGGGATAAGAATAACTAGATATTTTTAAATTGGATTCTTCTTTTAGTTTTGTCGAATAATGATTATCTAAACTATACAAGTAATGGTTAGTGGTTCGTGCTGATGTTAGGAAGATGTGTAACACTGGTACTCAAAAGCCTTGTGTATAGTCAATATTTAAGAAAATTCTATCCAATGTTTCATAAACCTTGACATTCCCCACCTTATTGTTGCACAAAGTAAACTAATTCCCAATAAAACCCATGTTATTTAGATCCAAATCATGAATAAAGTTGTAGAACTCATAATGTGCCTAATTATTAATAAATATTTTTTCCAACTTTTTTGTTTGACTATGCATATAAAGAACTGATGTGCCTTATAACAAGTAATATTCTACCAAGCTTTGCAGTATCATTGATTTGGCCCCATGCTGATTGGTGGCCTTGTATTCTATTGATGTATACATAGCACAATACTACAATATCTCACCAAGATAGTAACCATCTGTAAGTAGTAATCCACATTCTCAAGCTTGACCCAATTCCTTCATGATATTATACCAGATAGCTTAGTCAAAGATCAAACTAAGTACTTCCAATTTCTACCCAAAAGTCAATCTAACTCACACTTATTAAAGGTCTCTACATGAATTTAAATTAGAACAACAATGAAGAGCCAATTTCCTTTTACAAAACATTGCAAATACTCATAAGATTTTGCTGCTTTAATCCCCTGAATATTTCACACTACTAATGAAATCATAGAAAAAACACATTTCCCTTGGGCATATGTGTTCCCACTATTGTGCACCCTAAGCATGCCAAATCTACATTTTTAGGCACAACAATTCCACAACATCATGAAGAATTGAGTTGATTCCTAAAATTGATCACCTAATTTAGATATCATTAGGTTTTCCAACCTAGGAGGTCTAAGTTTATTATCATTGAGCCTTTAACCTCACAAACTATGTGCAAAATATCAAATAAACACAACATATGAGCATCACATGCCATATATAATCAAGTAATACATTGAAAACCATTTGATGTAGTAGCTACCCATAGCAAAAACCCAATAACGCTACATATAGATCATCTTTATAATTAGATTAGATCTATATAGTATGTTGGAGAGCCCAATAATCCATTTTTAAAGAATGTATGTACAACATTTGAATTACTTATTTGTGCCCATAGTTACATTATTTTCATAGCTACATCTATCCATTTATCTTATTACAAAGCATCCCAATACCACACTTGAAAGAGACCTTAAATGTTAATGCCCAATCTTGTCACAGCATTTTGAAAAGCACTTTACTTCCCACCATGGGCAACAGTGAGTCCAAAAGAAAAGTGGTTGATATAGACATTCTGAATTCAAGGTGTCCAATAATAGATGGTGAGGTAACAAGGCACATATGATTGAAATTATACTACCTATAGCAGCTAAAAAAATAAAGTAGCATCTCCTAAATAATAGATTCAACATAACATGATGAGATCCTCCTAAACCAATCTCCTTTCATACTCTACAGATCGTACTATAGCAAATAAGATTATTCTGTTACCATTTTGCATGTCTACCAAATGTTTGTAATGAAGCAATTAATCTAGGCCTTATTAATTCTAATACTTGTGATAACATACTCAATAGACTTAGATAACCAAGAGTCCAAGTTAAGGAAAGACTTTACTCTCTTATAAGCATTCTGACATAATTTAAAGTGTACAATATTAAGCTATTTCTCTGAGCTACTAAACCATAAGTTTTAGTTGGCATTTGATGTAGTGGATTGAAGCAAAAAAAGTTTCTTTAAAGCATAATAAATAGGTAATGACTTATTCTTTCTATCATGTAGGGCATGTTGGAATTGTTATTATACTAGAAGTGATTATAATAATCTATATAATAGTAGTAAGCCATGTTCGTCGACATATCCATAACAACTATGATGAACGCATATGTTAAAATCCAAAATAGCTTATAGTTCCTCAAACCTTCCATCATATAACATAGCCCAAAGAATAAAATTTTCATTTTATTACTTGTTCAAAACCTACCACTATTAAAAATGATAAAGAAATTTGCAAAGTAGTTAACAATGATCGGTAGTGCACAATGAAACTTGCCTCCTCACTTCTCATAGCTATAGCCATATTTTTCCTTGTCCTGATCCTCAACCAGCTAATAGCCCAAATATAAGTAGCCAAATATAATAGAATCTATGAAATGTAAGCTTTATACATTCAATGATACAATGCAAATACCCTCTTTTTCCTTATATATCCTAAGCACATTATCCTTTATACACATGAAGGTAAAACAATATGCATTCAAAAATGTACTTTGGAAGAGATCTCAACAATAGCATAACCATATGGTCATTTGTTGAATTTCATGGAGAAGTGAAGCCACTAACTCAATGCTCTACTTAGTCTTACATGCACAACCTTGAAACCACCATTTCTTATTTTATTTTCCAAATTACATACAAGTTCCCCCTCGCTTTATTCATTTCTTCTCATTAGCTTAACAAAAATTAGTCCATAGCACCTTTGCCCTTTTTCTAGACTTCAAGAGGGACCACTATAATTGATGGACTAAACTTGAATGAGAAATCCACATGCTTCTCCAAATTCTATGATTGAGTATATAAGGAATCAATAGGACCTTCCTTCACTACTTTGTTGCATCATGAACTATGTTTTTAATTAGTAAAATTTAAGCATCTCTTTGATTATTTTTCTTTCATACCCATTTGTCCTCAAAAGCACCTTCATTGTGTCTAGGCCCCTTCACATTACTTGCATTGTATCTTTATATTGATATAGTTTTGCTAGGTCCTACTTTCATCTTTAATATTATAGCCCTCCTCTAGTGTGTTGCTATAATTAGTGTCCTTTTCCTTTGTTGGATTACACCCATGGTCCAAGTCCTTTTTTCTTCTCATCATGATTTTCTATAATAGCTTACTTCAAATATAATCACCTTCATTTATATCTTGGTGAGGGCTTGTATTTAAAGGAGAAGAACTCTCAATGGTTGTAGTAGTGACTATTAATTCACTATGTTTACATGATCTAGAAGCATGTCGAATCTCGCCACACATGAACCAGGTAGTAGGTAATCCGTAATACTCAAACCACTTAAAAGATCGAATAAATGCTACATAAATACATATTCTCACAAAGTAGTGACTATTAATTCATCCTGGTGCATTTTTGTACTGAGGCATCACTGATTGGCTTCTAAATATCAACACTAGCCATCTGTGATTAGCATAATTGTGCCAAGCTTCCGTTTGCCTTTTTTGTAATCTTATAGGATTTAGTTCCCATAATTGGCAACCACAACTCCCTACGTAATTAGAGGATTATGAATTCTAGGTCCATTGAAGAATTCTTTGAAAATAGAAGAAAACACCATGATGCCCAAACTGACCTTCTAGTGAGCTATGATCATTGGTTAGAACCAAAGTTTTCCAAAGATCCAGTTCTAGCAACTCCATCCACCATAGTTCTCTTCTTCCCACATTAACGATTCCTTCCACCCATTCATATGTCACCATTTACCAAATTCATATGTCTCAAACATCACTACCTTCCTTTGCAACACTCTTTGGGTTCCTTGATAAACAAATGGTCGAAGCCTACAATATTCCCCCCTTACAATTGCTCATACATGAAATTAGAAAATAAAAGGATGCGGTATTTCCCAATCCCACATAAAATCATACAAAAGGGCATGATGCATAGCCCGATAGATAGTAGAATTTCTTTGATGCATTACATGGAATGTTTGAAGGATTCCCTTCACAAATTAATATCACTTTTGTAGGTTCTTCTATATGAAATTGACTTAAGTAGTTAGCTCGCATTAGTAATAACTATTGTAGAGTCTGATTTGGTCTTTGCTACATGAATATTAGGAAGTAGTGTTCTAAGGACCTCCATAGCATCAACAAAAGCATATTTTCCATGGTATATGTAGATCTTAAAATCCATATTTTGCTAACAATAGTGATCAGCCAACCCAAGTCATCCTGATAACTATACGAATTCCATCATTATGATTGTCATGCACAGCTATGTTGCATTTGAGCTTAACCCGTTATTAGAGGAGTCCAATAAAAGTTTATAAATAGCCCTTTAGGGCCACAAAAACTCTTACTAGATGGCATTAGAGAAGGGAACATGTAGTAATAGTAGCAATAGAAAAATGTATACTCACTTGAAGTACATCCAGACTATGCACCTTACTCGCACGTGCTTATAAATGTTTATTTATCCAAAGATGATATAACATTAAAGCAAAAATTTAATTTCTTATGATGGACTTGCGACCTAAATATTGACTACCATCTAATTTAATGTCACATCTAAAGATTTAAAAACCATGCTTTTAGTCCCTCCAATAATGAGCTTGGTAATTATTCCCAAAAGTAGTGCATCACATCCTCCTCCATTGTACAACCCCATGGACAAAGCAACAACATCTCAATGCCTCTTGCACACTTCTAGGAGTGAATGGGAACTTCAATTTCCAAACATGCTTACCAAAGGTTGTTGCTGCAATTTCCAAACCCATCTAGCGTCGTTTACTATGAAACTATGCCTGATGTACTTGTTGTTATAAATAATTTTTTATTCTAATATCGTGTTATCACATTCATTGAAATACAATACATCTCTATTAATTGATTTGTCTTATGAGGAATGTATAATCCAAAACACCAAAGAAGATGCAAATAGATTTTGTGTCATAACTTTGTTCCATTCATCGTGCTCCTTAACACTTGCTATAGCTTGAATTAGATGTTTCATGTCCCTGTTGATATAGCTAGGTTTCAAAGAATTAAAAACAAAGCCAAGTAAACTATTGAAAAAGAATGAAACTTTCTTACCCTTAATAATTTGCCAAACTATATTCTCACTTGTTCAAGACACCACACTATAAAGTAGCTCACATATATGCAAAGCCCCGTGTTGCTTATAGAAATTGTTTTTTGTCATACAATACTTGGACTTCAACACATGAACACATAGAGAACAAATAAAGACCTAATCCTCAATCATGAATTACTATTTTGAACTCAATCAACCCGAAATTTGAGGTCTTATTTTTTAAATTTGTGTTGCTTCAATGAGTATGCCTTTATATCTCAATTAAGAAGTCTTGTTCATATGTAACTTTTCTACTATCATCTTCCTACTCTTAAGATCTATTCCCTTGCTAAACAATACTCAAGATTTGTTAAGATTGACCCCTTGGTAAGAGCCTTGCTTGTACTAGTTCATAATCTCCTAAATGGTCCACGCTATAGAACACATTGCGGGTGTGTAGATCAAAATGTCATAATCATAATCATAAATAAGTTGAATAATCATAGCTGAAGAAGTGCCAATCTTGATCTCAACAATGATGGCAAGATCCACTTGGTGCTTAATACACCAAATGATATTTTCTTATATAATTGTAAAAAGTTATGGTGACAATGGTCACTCTAGTCTAAGAGCCCTAGTAGCTTCAATCCACGAAAAGTGAACCCCATTCAAGATAATCTCAAATCTTGGTATAGTGATATATGCCTCATCCCCTTCATACCAAATATTCAGAAGTCATAGATGGTTTAACATATTAACCACAAATTTCTAATTTATCTTGTGATATGCTTATTCTATGTGAAACTTTAGTGTCATGAGCCTCTCTTTGGAAGTAGATGAGTTCATATGGGTAGTCATCTCCTATGACATGACAAGGAATGAAATAAATTTATTTTCTCACAACAATATCAAAAAAACCACCTTCAATCAAAAAGTTTAGCTAAAACTTTGCATATCATATTAGAAAGACTGATGGCTTTAAATTATTTAGGCTTAAAAGCACCCTATGCTTTAGGAATAAGAATAGCCAACAACTTTTTCCATCTTTTGGCCATACATCTATCATGAAAAATTTTTCATAGTTGTGACAGTAAGAACCTGAGTAATATACGATATCCATGCACATACTCTATCGAGATGACATCATTGCTTGGGGATATATTTTTTTTTGGTAGAAATAGCAAAAAAATTAATCTTATCATTTAGCTTGCTTCCTATTAGTTGTTCTCAGAGGTTGGAAAGGTAGGGGAGGACTAAATTGCTCAAAACTACACCACTTCTTACTAAAGAGCTACATGAGTATTTCTTTAATTTTAGTTGGGGAAGCCACTAATCCACCATTATGTTTTTTTATGTTGATGTATATAATTTTTTCTATTTGTAGAAGTAGCCACTACAAAAAGAAATGCATGTTTTGATGCCCTAGGTTAGCACAATAGGGCTTGGCATTCTTTCACCACCAAGCTTCCTATAAAGTTGTAGTGTTGTGGTTGGAGACAATATGTTGTGCCAAAAGACAATGTTTGACACCTTACATTGAAGCTCCTAGACCTCCTAGTCAAACTATTAAGGCTTGCTAAGAATATTTCCAAGTTTAGCTACACTCCATTTTTCTTAAAGCTAACAGTGCTATGCTAAATTCAGTGGACAATCTGTCAATAAGGTTATCCCTAATAGTTTTATTCCATGCTAATTGAACAATATTAGATGAATGTGAAAATAATAACCATAAATTATTGAATTTGTATCTCCTTCTAATTCTATTTAAAAATACTTATTTAAATTGAATAACTATAGAATAATGGTCTAAGCAAATATAAGGAAGTTGTGTAATATAATACTTAGAATTGCCTGCATATCATCAATATTCATGAAATATTTATTTAATCTTTCAAATATGTGAGCATTGTCCAACATATTATTACATCAAGTTAAAATATTTCAAATACATCAAAAGTCAGAAATGTCTATAAATCTTGCATGAAATTGGAGAATTCATTTTGAGCTTAACCACTATAAAATTTGTTCCCCCTTCTTATTCTACACAAGTTTACATTGAAATCCCTTATAATAAATCATGATACACCTGGATTACAAATTTTCTAAATTAGTCTTAATCTACCTTGCATATCATATAATCTTTTGATGCGAACAGCACACATAACCACCAAGAATTGTTTCTATTAAATTTCACCTGGATAGAAACCAATTGTGAGAATGACTCATAATTTCAAGTTCCACTCAATAAGTTTATAGCTTCACAAATCCTCTATATAATATAGTGAAAGGTTAAACAAAGTAATTCCAATCCTTGTCCAAATGCCTATTCATGTCATGGCTATTAGAGTTCTCAACCTGGGTTTCTAACAATGCAAAAGCAGATACTCTGAGCTCCTTTGCAAAGAATTGCAAATGTAAATGAGATTTTGCCACTTTAACCACTCAAATGTTCCAAACTGCTAACATAGCCACATATAATTAGTTGAAAAAATCTTCCACATAGGCAAACTATGATTTTCAACATCACTCTTAACCATGCTAAATATGCCATTAGATGCATCACTCAAACACAACAACAACACCCATAGTAGTTACATCCCAAGAAAAGGTAGAATCATTTGGTGTTTCTTGCCATTGATAATTTTTCCAATTATCATTTGACATTCTCCAGTTTTAGACTTCCTCTTCTTCCTTAAAAATAGAATACCAAATCTAGGTAGTTGAAGAAGCAATAAACTCTATAATAGTTACGTTTTAGCATTTCTTAGGCTATCTAATGAAGTTCCCATAGCTGAACAACACAACTTTGCTCATAATTTACCCAACTTAAGTAAACTGCTCTAAATTAACTTCTTTGAAGTAAAGAAAATCTCTTAACACCTATAATGCTATACCTTCTTGGACATGGTAAAATAGCATTGAGCATAAAAATAATCATAAAAGTTGACCTATAAGCCCTCCTCAAATTTGATAGCCTGGTTAATTATTAAGCATCATTTCTTGTATTATCTCCAAGAATTTGTGCAACAAAGATCTCAATGAATTGCACATCATCTGCGTTTCCATTTACATAACTTCATTTGATGCACACACTTGACAAACTTGCATTCTTATTAATCAACATATATTACAAAATCTTTATGTTGCATCCCCCCATTTCACAGATGCAAACATGTTGGAACCAGGCTTGTACCACATCCAATAAGATCATCACCAAACAGCTAGCTAAAGACTTCTAGTTTTTATGCCAAGTGAACTTCTTATTATTCATAGGAATAAAGTAAAAAAAATTCTATACAAATAACTTTGGAGAAAAGGTTGAGGATCTTGGCTAATATTTGCATGAAAATTCGAGATACCAATGAGGTCCGCCTTTTGAAGACGTCCTCCTCTTTCTTAGTAACAAAGTACACATTTTTAGGAAATGAAAGAAGCACTCACCTATATATGTACACTATATATATTTGCGAGGAGACACATGAAAGGAGGCAAAATATTTAGAATATGGTCGAAGCCAATTCCAAATATGGAATTTGGAGGATGAGACCATTCCCTTGCATTCCGAGGTGATTGAGGAAGTACGGTCAGAACCTGTAGAGCTACCTGTCCTCATGAAGCATCAGCTCGATGGGTTTCCGGGATGGGATCAGGTCGGATTAGTCACTTAAGGGTCGAGTGCTTTGACCATCAAACACTTTTGGCGATGGCTTTATATGAGTGGTTACAAGTCCATCCAATTAAAGTGTATCTCTCGAGTTGCATGCCATTGCTCTTACTTTGCCCCTAATATATTAAACTGAAAACCACAACCTTCTTTGATGCTTAGTAAATCTCCATTTGTTGGTTATCTACATCTTCATATACAAATTGTATCTCCTAAAACTTTTTGCATATTATATCTCAACAATTTTTACATCTTCACAGTTGCCGATCAGAGTCCTTCCTTAATCATAAGCACTGAAAAAATTTTCATTTCTGTTAATAACTATATCCTAACCAAACTTAATGTTTTGACTCTCATAAGATCATCACCATGAAGGTAATCAAAATCCTCCAATTTTTATTGCAAGACAGCTTCACACTTTTAGCAATAAAACAAAAATGAGTGCGCAAATAAGTATATGAATTCCTTGTCAAACAAAACTCAAGGGCCTTCGACCACCTCCATGTTACATGAGAGACCCTTTTATTTATTTGTAATTATTTTATCTTCCCCTTGCATTTTTCGTTTCAATGCCCACTTGGACGAACCCCTACTATACCCTTCTTGATTAGATCTAGATTTATCGTTATGCATGGCTTGTGCCTCATCTTCCAGCTTGTAATTCTTACAAAACACCTTCTTACTCTTATATTTCCTATTTACTTTACTCGTCTATTGTGTTGCTAAAAATATTCTTCTCTTCTTAGGTTGCACAACCATCAAAGATTTGAAACCTTGTCATTTATCATCATAAGCTTCCATCTCCCACGACATTGCAGTTATCCCCTTATTCTCTCCTTTATATGATCGTTTCATAATGGGATATGAACTCTTGTCTACATTGGTATTTTTGTTTGACTCATTAGTTGAACATAGCTCAGATGCATGTCCCATTTTCCTAGAAATGAAGCAAATAGGGGAAGTCTCTCATATTCAAACAATTAAAAAATTGAACCAATGGTCAATTTAGGCACATATCTACTCTAATAGGCTTAGAGAGGTCAATTATAACAAATACTCATACAAATATAAAACTTTGTATGCCAAACATCCAATAATCTATCTAAATAGGCTCATTCATGACCTTGACAATGTGCAAAATGTTCTCTATGTCCCAATGAATAAGAGGGAGTGCTAGCAAAATGATTCAATATTGGTGCACATATAATTACTATACTTTTCCTAAATCAAAGTGTCCACATGTCCAATCCCATTGCAAGGCCAAGTAATTATAATGGACCACCACACCACACTTAGTCTCTATTAGTAACTGACTCAAGTTGTAGACAAAATTAGCTAGTAGATAAGTACAAAATCTAGAATCTAATAAAATGACCGTTCAACTTTGGAGAAGCCTAGCAATCAATTAAAAAGATATATGGCCTAACATAGACCTTACCAACAAGACTAAATTGGTGGTATCAAGCTCAACCATCACAACCCTCATTTGAAAGGTGAAGTTCCACATTTATAATGGAGGTATCTTTTAGTACAAGCATTTTTCACATCAACATTTTCCAAGTCTCTCTATGTAATTGCCAGATGAACCTCCATTAAAAACTATTTCCATTGCTTAAATGCCATGCTATAAGACCATCCATAAAACTTACATCAACTAGAACACAAACTATATGGTTACTATTCAAAGAGTTTCCTTCATAATGACGTTGTCATTATCATAAGCACCTCTGGTGCACCTTTGTTAATCTATTTCCTTAGTATTATTAGGATGCATAACATTCTCATTTGATACATTACATGATTTTATAAGCACATTTAACTTCAGTTCACTTTTTTATTTTTATTTTTTCTACATTCTCCTCTATCTATGTTGCTATATACAGAGCCATAGCTAATACATCCCACATCCCAAAATAATTACCGTCATCATTCATAAATGAATTCACTTCATGACATACCTCACTTACCTCACTTAACTCAGGAAAATATAAGGACATCTCCATAATATTTCTTACATTCTCTTGAGTGTCACACCCTAATACGCTATAGCATTAACTACAACAGCAATGCTAGGATCTCATGATTGTCACTTACCAAGATTAGAGCATCTTCACTGACCTTTCATGCTGGGCAAGGTTACACCATATCCCTCTTTTTTGTACTCTTTCTTAACTTCAAACCCACCGTTACTCCTAGTACCACACTTAATCAAAGAATAATTAATATTATGTCCATTTCAAATTTTACCGATATCAGAGAATGTGGCAAACAAACAAGTCTTCTAATAATTTCGACTACCTACCATTTTAATGGGAGTATTGTCACAAGGTTGAAACTTAAAGGGATTAATAAATGGGTCCCACTTCAAGTGGATTTTATGGCTTAATTTGACTGGTCACTAGGAAGCTTACGAGTCCAAACATAACAAGGATTAGTAGAATTGAAGCTCTTTCTTAAATCTATGACAGTGGTCGATCATCATTCTTACATGAGGGAACCATTTGATTAGTTAATTTTGTTAATGAATGAGACCTCAGCTTACTAATTAGCTGGTAGGGTAAAAGCTTTATGGCTAGTTCCTTAAAGGGATTATCACTACTTAAGGCTCGAAAGTTTATGGCAATAATAACTTTGTGATTCCCTTAGACATATTAGGCCACGAGTGTACAACATTGATGCATTCAATGAGTCCATTGCCTTGGTCAAAAGGCCTATGAAACCTTATGAAAATTTCATCATGATTAGGATAGATCATTGCAATCGTTGGATGTCAACAACAAAGTTTTAGTAAGCATGAGTCATTAGCTCATGTTGACTACCCTTTGTACACACAACCCATTACTTTCTTAATTAAATAGTCTAGCCGTGTGTTCAAATTACTACATTGTAGATGGTTTGCCAATTGCAACTTCACAAAAAGTTCATTGAAGCTTTTGATTTGGAAGAATGAAAAGTTTCAACAAAGTTTCCATAAATGAACTTGTAGAATAATCGTTAATGAGAGCTATGAATAATCGAGCAATCTTTGAAACTTGTGAGGGCATGGTAGCTATTTGATGTTGCATTCTCCCATTACATGTGCTCTTACTTCAATGTCAAGCTTGATGTTGTGGGGAATAAACAATAACCTATGGGTGCAATCATGTGTCAAGGGAGAGAAAATGTTATGCTAGCGATGAGCTTGTTGTGCATTACCAGGTCTAATAGAGCTTCGTAATGGATCATCAAATGACTCTCAACAAAGGATATCTTGGCTCATGCATCGATGAAGAAGGAAGCAAAATGTGATACATATTATGAATTGTAAGGTTTCGTGAACAATCCATTTTTTCAATGCAAGTTGTGCCTAAGGATGCAAGGTAAGGGCATGCTTGCAAGGTTGTAATGTGACATATCACTCCTTTTAAAAGCCAAGAATAATTGCTTTTGTTCCCAGCCCTTATTTCGACACGATCAATGGGACCCTATGCTACAACATGACATGTTGATGCATTGGATGATGGTCGACTATCAATGCGATAAGTGGTGGACAGCATAAAGTTATGTGGTGTTAGCTAATGGGAATCAATGTTGCATTGGGACAAGTAGATCTTAGTTACAAATCAAACTCCATTCTTTATGGTGCAGAATCATAACTCTATGTTTGATGAGGCTACCCACAGAGTTTAAGCATATAAATAAGTGGACGAGAAGGAACGTATGAGGATTCCGTTGGTAACATTGAGCGAGACAAGACTAGTATTGTGTGGAATTTGAGTTGTTTAAAGCCCAAATTATTGTGTAGAGGTGAATCACCAAAAATGATTGAGATTAAGTCCCTTAGAAAGAATTTCAAAATAGAGTCCAATTGTGCTTGAAATTGTTAGGAGGGAATGCAAATAAGGGCTAATGGTGCACCTTAGCTGGATGCAGAATATCGTTATATGGTTGGTTGCATGGCTTGAGGAGCAACTCATCTCTAGCAATCACGATGACGAGAGCCAGAAGAAATGTTTCCCTTGGAGAAATTGTCATTGTGCTTGGTCACAATGCTCACACCATTGAGATATGCCATGGTGGTCCTATACTTATTCACGATAGCCAATTGGCTCACAATTTGACATGTTTTGAAATGCACCCCAAAGAGTTTAACATGCTTACAAGTTGATGGGTGAGCAAGCTCAGAAGGTGTTGGCTTAAAGCATGCCTATTAAGACCCAAATAATGGTGAACTATGGTAAAATAGGACAATACAGGACGAAACATTGGTGGAGGCTTGTTGTGATTCTGACATGCAAATTGTTCATCTGACTTCGATATAGAGGAAAAAGACTAATCAAACCTTTTGTACTTTGTTCCTTTTTAAATTTCGCTCAAGATAATTGGTGCCACTATCTAAGTTCTATTAGGTAAACCAAGTGAATAGATAAATGGTGTAATGTAATGCCTTAAAAAGTAAAAGGGTGCAATGATCACCACAAGACACAGGATGTAAGCCCACAATCAACATTCAATATGTAAATCATGGTGGTAGTTGCAAAGATTGAAATAAGAACTTTGAAGGCTGAAAAGAGGAAGCTTCCATTTGGATGACAATTGTAGATGGATTAGTCAATTCTAAGAGATTATAGAAACCATTTAAAGAGTGCTATTCAGCATGAGCTTCAAAAAAGAGTAGAGTTAAAATTCTCGAGCTGAGATATTGCAATTGATGGCAATGTCAAGTTTTCCAATGATAATAGTGGAAGCCTCAAAAAGAGTTCTTCTTTCATCGTCATTACATGTTTGCCCTAAAAAAGGCTCAATTAGAGTTCAGGCCAAGTGGTTGGAAGAGCACTACTTGTTAAGCAATTTTTTTATGCAATCCAGTGACCCTTGAAAATCTAGATGGCCCACTACATTCCACACCCGATTGTAATCTTAACCACATTCGGTCTCTGAGGTGAATAGCATCTAAATAATGGATCGTTGTATGCAAAGGATGTTGACAAAATGGATCCATAACTTCAAGAAAAAGACAGGCTCTAAGGTTTGGCATGGGTTTTCTAGTCCAAAACCCATCAACTATTGGTAGGTTGTCAAAGCTACTAGAGTGACGAGAGTCGGTCAATTCTTGCTGGCTAGAGGACAAATTAGGAGTGACCCCTAAGATGGTTTGCCCTTGTCATTAAGCAATTAATGCAAAACTAGTATAAACATAGGGAATCTATTTCTTTATTAAAATAAACCATTTTGATGGTCCTTGTGGATGCTCATAGAATGTGATTTCCACCTAGTGCTCCGAATATAAAAGTGAAGAAATTCAACCAAGTGTGTGTAAATGGCTAGAGTAACAATGAGTCTCTTATGGAAACCAAATACCTCATCATCTAATTAGTGAAGCACATGAATAGAATTAACAAGATTCCTATTGTCTTTACCAACTATCAAGCAAAGGCACAATCGATATGATGGTCCTAGTAGAATTTATGTGGAAAAGAGACCTATTGAGCTTACCTCTAGTTTGGCTATGTGAAATGACTTAAGAGGTGTAGTATAAATGGGTGTTCCTATGCCAATAGAATTGAAATGATACAAATTTAAAAGTTGTTTTACATATTCTATGAGATGGGGCCTAGCCCATTCTTTTTCCTCAAGCTTTGTATTGATGGGTCGATGTGAGTAGAAGACATATTTGTGTAGGGTGTTTTGTTGGGGTAACATATTTTTTAAAGGATAATGTAGGTGTCTTAGAATGAACTCAATAAGACAAAAAATATCTTGTGAAAAAAATGTAAAAGCTCATTTTATTCGGATTCTTCATATGAATATGAGTGATGAAAGCATAGCCTATCAATCTTTTAGGTTTTTAGAATTAATGCTCTAGTGTAAAAAAGATACTATTGGGATAACTAGTTTGTTCCAACCAACCATTCATAGTGTTGTTGCATTTTGATTCTTTGATGTCAATTGCTTCAATAATTAAGAAGCAAAATTCACCAAGCATTATATTGTTCACACACTAAAAGGGAACAAGAGCTGGGTTTGGATGACCATGAAACATTTTAGTTTTAACTTACAGATGAATGTGTTGTGATAATAATTTAACCTAGTATGAGAGAAACCACTAATTCACATACTTGATCATCATGCTTGGTTGAAACACCAATGACATGAAGCTATCTTATGTATGCTTATAATTGAACACCTTTATGTCAAAATCCACACTAAGTTGTGACATCTAGGTGCATTGTTCACTTTTTTGTCAATAGTGGGGCTTAACACCCCAAAGGTACATGACCATAAGCTTGCATAGAATTGAGAAAGTTGGATGGCATTAGCAACATAAGAAATGATAGCTAAGTATGAATGGTGGGTTGAATCCTTTATAGAAGGCCTAAATTTGCAACGAGGTATTGTTAGTGATGGACTAACCTTACTATCATGATCTACTGAGGTTAAACCTTATGTCCCCTGAATTCATCACTTCAAAGACATGGATATCATAAAAGTTACAAAACATGCCTTGCTTGCATACTTGATGGCTTAGCTTACTTTGCTTACTCACTATGTAATTTGCATTATGCTCTTTGGAGTGTTTCCTATGTACATGGTTGAAATGCCTTACATTGGCTATTATACAAGTTGGATGGTGAAATGTGAGAGTCATAACACTTTGCCTTCTCCAGAAATTATCATCTAATGAGATCCAATCCTATGTCATAGTAGATTCATCCTTACATTTCCAAAGATTTCATATGGGTTTAAAAACTTTTTCTTGCTTTCTTTCTTCCTTTCTTAAAGTGATACCAATAGTGGTTCTAAATGTGTCACATTTTTTTTACCTTATTTATTACTTTTTATTACTTGGGCATGGTCGTGAAAAACTCCATTAAGAGACTTGTTTTCTTCTTTGATAGAATTGTCATAATTTACAATCTAAGAGGAGCCATGTATGAAGTGTGGCTCGTAGAGAAGCAAAACTTGGATGGTGCAATATGTGCTAAGGTTTTCGATTGTTGAGTCGTAGCTTTACATTCATGCTACTACAATTGCATTGGTGGCATCTATTCCATGCACACCCTATGACATCCTTTGTAATTAACTTGTAGGGATTGCAAAGTGTAACCTTTCCTAGAATTGTTAGCACTATGGGCTTCCGATGCTTGGATAAGGTGAATCTTTATTAGTAGACTTGCATTCTTCATTTGCATAACTGTCATAATATGCCATTTGCATTGGGTAAAATGCAGCATGGTGTTGCCCACAACAAAATGGAAGTTGAATGGTTCAATATGCACTAGACCTTTTCATGTTGCCTTGTGGCCCAATGCTCATGCTGCTACAGCTACACATGTGATAAGGCACTCTATGGGCATTATAGCAAGTCCATGCATGCCTTGAGGCAACATATGTACATGGTTGGTGGGGCCTACAAAATGTAATGTTTTAAAGATTTTTTGCACTGTAGGTTGCTGATGCTAGGATAAGATGTATTATTAGGATACTTTCAGTCTTCCTTGATGGAATTGTCACATTATGCATCCTACAAAGGCAATGTGAGGCATGGTGCATGTCATGGTGAACTAGATGTTGGATGGTATAGTATTGACTAGGTTTTGTTCATGCGAGGCTGCACCCATGGCTCTACACTATCGATGCACATAAGATAGAGAACTGCACATTGTAATAATGTCCCTAAATGACTGTCAATCCATATGCGTCTCTGGCATTTGATGTACATGATTGGTTGGACAAAAAAGTTTAACTTTTTAGTTATATTTAGCAATGTGGATTACTCATACATTGATAAGATGAGGCCCTTTTATAATACTTGCCTTCTTGCTTTATAGAACAAGAATAATATGCAATCATTAAAGGGCAATGTGTGTTGTGTGCAACTCAAGGTGAAGTTGATGTTGGATTGAGGAATATGCATTCAAGATTGTGCATGCTTGGTTATTGCTTTAGCCATGTGTTGCTACTTTTACAAGTGTAGTAGTGCATTGGGTGTTTCGTAACTGTGTATGCATGCTTGCTAGCCAATCTGCATGCGCTTTACGAGTAGCTATGCATTTTGTTGGTGGGGCTTACAATATGTAATTTTTAATTATTTTTAGCTAATCAAGATTTTCACACATGGATAAGGTGTTGCCCTATTAGAAGAGTTACCTTGCTTCTTATAAGAAAGGTCACAACATGTAATCCATAAGGGAAATTGTGTGGCCTAATGTGGCCCATAGTGAAGAAAATATTGGATGGTAAAACATTTACTAGGGTTTGTGCATTATGGACTGCACTCCTAGTCACACATTTTTGCATCGACATGGAAAAGACCTATGCAAGCTATAGTACTTTGTACTTGAATGACAACTTGTTTGTGCATACATAACACCATCCTATGTGCATGGTAAGTTAGGACTACAAAGAGTAACATGTTTTTGATTTCTAACGATATGGATTGCTAGTGCATGTATAAGGTGATTCCTGATTGGTTGACTTCCTTCTTAATTTATGGAATCAAGTTAATTTGCAATCCACATGGGGTAATGTGAGTTATAGTGTGGCTTGAGGGGAAGAAAAAGTTTGATGATGCAATATGAGCTAGGGTTTATGCATGCTTGGATACCACCTTAGCTGTATGCTATTGTACCTACACATGCGACATAGCACTTGTCATGCTACAACATTGTGTTCATGTGTGACAATGCACTTTTTGTAGGCACAGTAGAAAACTATTTCTTTGTGTGACCACTTGTCGATGTGCACCGAACAACACCAATTACATGTGATTGGTTGGGTTCACATTGTGTAATATTTTTGGTATTTTTTAGAGCTTTAGATAGTTAATGCAAAGATAAGGTGATGCACTATTAGGAACTTGCCTTCCTTCTTGACAAAATTATTACAATATACAATATTAAAAAAATGAAAGGGGCAATGTGTGGAATTATATAGTATATGTTGAAGTAAAAATTGGATGGTGAAATACGCAAAAGGGTTTGTGCATGTTGGGCTGTGCCTCTAATCATGCATCATAAAGAATAGTGCTTGCTACAACATTGTGCATGCGCCTTATGGGGCCCTAAAAGTAGATTTGTTTTTGATTTTTAGCATTATGGAATACTTTCTCATGTATAAGGTAAAGCTTTATTGGGATACTTTTCTTGTATGTCAACAAAATTATCACAACATGTAATTCACAAGATGGAATATCAATGTGGCATTGCACATGACGAAGCAACCTTTGGATGATATAATATGCATAATGGTTGGTGCATGCTAAGGTGTGCCCGTAACTTTATTATACTATAGCTATATTTGCGGTAGATCTCTTCGTGTAATGCAGCCTTAGCAATGCATAATTCTTGCATGCGGACAACTAACAGATGTGCTCCTTACTGCAAGCAATGCATGTGACTGTTAAGGCTTGCAAAGGGTATCCTCTTTGGACTTTTAGCATGGCGGGCTGCTAGTGTATGGATAAGTAGATGTACTATTGGAAGACTTGCCTTCTTCCTTGATGAAAGTATCACGTGAAATATAAAAGTGGAATCGTGTGGCACGTGTAGCCTATATTGAAGAAAAAGTTGGATGATGTAATGTGCACTAGAGTTTATACATGTTGAACTTCATCCCTAGCTGTCGTTGTAATCTAAAATTCAAACATGTGACACCTAGTTTGCAAGTGGCCTACAGGATCTTATGTGCTTGATACGCTTGATCAATAAAGTGTAAAGTTTTTTTTGTGCTATAGTTTACTGGTGCATGGTTAGAGTTATGCTCTATTGGAAGACTTTTCGTTATGCCAATTTGAAGTGCTACTATTTGCCCTCTTTGTGGGGCATTATGAGGTGTAGTTTTGCTCATGTTGTAGTGAAAGTTTTGTATTGCTATGTGTTGTTGGCAATGTATTTGTTATCCATGCTTTTACTCTTCATAGTGTGATTTTTGGTGGTGTTTCCTTTACCCATGTGGTGTCTTTCTTAGTGTGTGGAATTTTTTGCCCACAACACAACTCTTTTTTACCATTTTCATCTCTTAGGATTGCTAATGTAAGAATAAGGAGCCTCTCTAATAGAGACTTGACATGGTGCAATGTGGAATTGTCACACCATTCTTGCTAGTATGGGCTTTACCAAACGTGGTGCTTGCACATGTCATAATGAAACTTAAGAGGTTCAGGTTGCACTTGGCTATGTGTTGGTTAATGGTGTTATTGCTTCTAAAAGATGAAACATGCAGTTTTAAGTCTCTCCCACGTGCTGTGTCTTCCTATGTGTGCGACAAGGGGGGCTTGACAAATGTGAGTAGTTAGTTGTGGAATCATGACCTTTTTAAGCAATTAACATGGTATTTTTTTGTGTTTGGCCAAGATTTCAGCATGCAGTTTGCTTGCTTTCTTATCATTGAACTTTGACAAAACATTTTGTAGCTACATGAGGTATGCTCAACATCTTTGATTTGGAAGGCATAATAATTTTTAGCCATTTAAATGGCTATTTTATCAATGAATGCCATTATTGACCATTTGTATGCTAGTGCACTTTTTCTAGGACCTACCTCTTTTTGTGTCATGTGGATGATAGATAAGGCCTTCATCCTTAATTAGACCTTTTGTTCTTTATTATGTATATCTTTGAAGCTTTATAGCCTAATGGGATTACATTGCCTTGGGATTACTTTAGAGCAAGAGAAGGGTTTTGTGTTGTTGCTTCTTATAACTTGGCTACCTCTTGGTGTGGCCAATCACTATGTGTAGGGCTTTGTCAAATAATCAAACATTCTTAAAGAAGTTCATATGTTGCTTCCTTTTTCAATCAAATTCTTGAGTTCCATTCAAATATTTTATTTAGTGCTATAGTTCTACTTTGCTAGAACTCTTGGAGTTCTACAAAGCTGTTGAGCTTGTTATCATCACTACTGTCTAGTTAGCATAGTTTTTAAAATCACTAATTAGAATCTTCATTCCTCACCAAGGAAAAATGTCTTCGAAGAAAGCTATTATTGAGAGGCAATGTTTTGGAACTTGAGGGATGGCATCCCAACTTAGGAGCATTTGCTCTTACTTTGTGGAGCATTGTCAGACATGGCAAATGAGTATTACTACATGGTTGATCCTTCTATGAATGGCTCATTAAATTAGTTATAATTTTTTTGGTGTTACATGCAACTTGAATAATTGTAATAATTGTAAAGCTAATACATGCTCCGAACACTAACTTTAGAATGGATTGCTTTATTACAAAAATGGTCGATGCAGGATTTTTTCTAGCTACTTAATGGCTCATGAAAACATATTGAATTAGATGGCCTTTGGTTCTGGTAATCCATTTTTTTAATTTTTTTTTTCAACTTTTGATGGTAGGACTAGAGCTTACCATGGTGGTGACTAATGATGAAGAATTAGTGTATCATTCTAGAGAGGGAGCCTCAGAGAATAGCATGTGGATTTCATTGCATTGTGGTAGTCCAAGTGCACATTTATGATAGTCAGTCCTCACGTGGCTTGCGACATCCTAGGTGAAGCTAATGTGGCCCAAAAAGTGTAAATGTTTTTATAATTTTAGCACTATAAGCTATCAACACATAGATAAGGTGATGTCTTATTTTGAGATTTACTTTCTTCTTGAATTGAATTGTCAAAATATGCAATCCAGATATGGTAATGAGCGGTCTACAGCAACCTACGACAAAGTGGAAGTTGATGGTGTAATATGAGCTAGGGTTTGTGCATATTTGGCTATGTCTCTAGCTACAAGAAATATAGAATTATGTGGGCTTCAAATTGTGTCTAGCAAAATCTTGTGCATGTGGCTGGTGGGTCCCACAAAGTGTAACCATTTTTTAAATTTGTTGCACTATGAGTTGCTATTGCTTAGATAAGGTGATGCTTTAGTAGGAGACGTTTCTTATTTTTTGAAAAGAATTATTATAATATACAATCCATAAAAGAAAAAGTGAGGTATAGTGTGGCCTACAACAAAGGGGAAGTTGGATGGTGTAATTTGCACTTGGGTTTGTGTAAGCATGGCTATAGCCCTAGCATCATGCTACTGATGCTTCATGCACAATAGAACACTTGGCATGTTACAGCACTAGTGGTTTACTTTCATGCATGAGGCTATCTGTTTGCTCTCTCCCTACTCCATTCAACATGTTTGTCTATCTTGGCCCAACAAAGTGTTTAGGGATTATTAGCATTATGGGTTACTAGTTCTTCGATAAGGCGATGATCTATTTGGAGGCTTAGCATCTTTGACAGAATTTTCACAACATGAATCACTATGGGGTATATGGAATGTGGTGCGGCTAGTGGAAAAGCAGGAGGATGATGGTCTGATATGCACTAGGGTAAGTGCATGATGGGCTTCATCCCTATCCGTACATAATTTTCCATTATTCATGCACGAGAGAAAAAGTCATGTGTTGCTTATGACATCCTTTGCATGCTTTTGGTAAGGCCGATATAGAGTAACTATTTTTTTGGATTTTTATCACTTCAGGCTACTAGAGTATTCATAATGTCATGTCTTCTTAATAGACTTGTCGTTTTACACTATAGAATTATCACAATATACAATCCACATAGGGCAATATGCAGCATGGCGTTACCCATGGTGAAGTGCAAGTTGGATGGTGAAATATGTGCTAAGGTAAGTGTGTCATGGGCTTCATCCCTAGCTACATGTGATAGTCCAAAACTCATGGACCTGGCTGACCATGTTCTACATACAGCTAATGGGACCCACAAAGTGTAACGTTTTTGTATTTTTAATGTTGTGGGCTAGTGGTGGATTTATAAGGTGATGCTCTATAGGGATACTTTCCTTCTTACCTATATTATTGCAATATTAATTGCACAAAGGGCAACGTGTAGCATTGTGCCTCGTTGTTGAAGTAGAAGTTTGATGGTGCAATATGCACTATAGTTTGTGCATAATTAGCTATGTACAATAGAGCACAAAGAATAGAAGAATTACTTTGTCATAGCTTTATGCTTACTCACAATAACTAGCCTACCCATTGCCCTATTTGACTTTTCATGTGCAACTTGTTGGGCACACCGTGTAATTATTTTGTAGATTTTTTGAATTGCAGGCTATTGAAACATCAATATTTTAATGACTTATTAGTAGACTTGTCTTTTTTCTTAATGAAATTCTTGCAATATGCATTTCAAGAAGGGCATTGTGTAGTGTAGAGGTACAATGAACTGAGAGTTGGATGGTACAATATGCATTAAGGTTTGTGCATGTTCGGTTATGACCACAGTTATGTGATCTTATAGTTGGGCACAATAGAACACTTTATGCACACAACAATGAACCAAGTGGAAGTGGTGAAGCCAGTTCACACACAACCTTATGATATATTGTGTTCTCGATTGGGTGGGCTCCTAATGTTTTAAGTTGTTTTGGTATTTTTAATGTTGTACATTGCTGGCGAATGGATATGGTGAAGCTCTAGTTAACAACTTGTTGTTTTGCATGTTCAAAGTGCCACTCTTTGCTCTTTGTGTGGGGCATTGTGTGGTTTTGTTTTGTTTGTGTTATAGTGAAAATTTAGTGGTGCCTCCTTGCCATCTAAACTCTTGCCCTTAATGGAGCAACGAGTGGTTTGTTTAGAAAGATGAGATAAATTGTTAGAGAAATTTGCATTCTGAGCTGTTAAAGAGATTGAGTGTGATATTCTTGATGTTAAATCATGTAATAATCAAAATACCTCAAAAGTTGTGATGATAATTATTTCACATTTAGTGAACCTAATATTTAATTAATATAAAAATTTATATAGAGCTTATTAAAAAATTCCTAAAGATGTTTGCCTCTTCAAAATAAGACTAGTTTTCTAATTTTTATTAATTATGAATGTAATAAGCATAAATAAGATTAACTTATTAATTTAATTAAAAGTGAACATGCATTAAAGTTGAAATGAGATAAAATGGAGAAATATAGACAGCCATACAAAAGTGACATAAAGGTCATTTCAGAAATTTAGAGTTACGTATTAATGCAACCAAATCGAAGCAAAAACTTTGAAGAAATATGGTAAATTGTCGAATAAAATTTCATTCCAAAATCTTAACGTAATCAAATATAATATCCTCGAAGATCAAATTATTTACAATTCGAATGCCTCGCAAAATAATAAAAAATCTAAGAAAATGAAGTATTTGAGAAGCATGGGGATAAAGTTGATGCTTCCTATTTTTTTATTTTTTTCCACCTTAAAGGAGAGATATAACATGCAATTGATAGTCCATTAATACATGCACTTCATTTTCTTTATCAAGCTTGGAGTAGTAACATGTGAGTGTAAAAGGATATTTCTTATATCTCGTTTTATTATAAATTTGAGAGCTACAACATATAATATTAGCATGACATTATTCAAATATGACATTTTTCTTCAATCTGAAAGCTACATTGGATTCCCGCTTAACAACTTGATGATTCTCTTATGTGATGCTTGCATTAGTTGATCATACTTGCACAATTATTGTAATTACATGTCTTATTGTTGTACCTATACATCATCTTTCCTTGATAATTGTATACTACTTCAACTGACAATTATCCACATATGTGTTGTTGAAGTGACATTGTGTGGAGACAAATTACTATCATACATAGATGGCTTTAATGCTTATGTCGGTATTCTACTAATATGACAACTATGTCATACATGTACAATAAAAGTTTTTCTTAATAGTTCATTTACACTTAACTCCTGATTGTTGTTGCAAAATGGTACTATAAATTTTCTTGACATTAACATGTTCAATATTCACAATTGAGCCTTCAACAAAGCTTTCAGCCCACATCAAAAAAATAAAATCATCTATTTTGAAATTGTATGACACTAATCAAAGACATAGTACATAAATCGAACCTTATTGTTGAAATTTTAAAGTCATTTGAATGGCATATTAAATTAGGAATTACATACATTGGATAGCAAAATTGTTGTTCAAATTCTCTGTATTGAACTATTGAATTTAATCCTTTAATATTTTTAATTTTATTGCAAATGACTTCATTTCTAATTTGTCAACTAGTACAATCCAATTTTATTCCACTATATGAAAAAATGTTTACCACTTCAGCCACATTTTTTGGAGTCTAAATTGCTTAATGCCTTAAGTAGATTATTTTATAAAATGAATATGTTTTTGAGTGTGATAAGACCTTTTTTGCAAGGTTGTTGCAATATGATAGTGAAAATTATTTCAATCCAAGCTTTGTTTACAAACATTTTATTTAATCCTATGCAAAAAATAACCCTTCATTCCTTTCACTAGCATATATGAATTAGGGCTCTACAAAATGGAATTCCTTTAAACTACACTAATTAATAAAATCTAAGATTCTATACATTACCTCTAACTTTAGTAAGGAATGTCTTTTGTTTTTGTCAAGAGGAGCAATTCCATTAAATCACCTCACATAGTCCATAGCTTATTAGTGCCCTTAATAGTGTTATTCAGATTCTTCCTAATGTCCTTCATTGAAAGTGTGGGCAATTAGTGCATATGAATGCATAATCAAATGATGCATTCCATTGTAGCCTTTTTTTTATAAGAAAACGAATTATGTTCCTCTCATCCTTTAAAATTTGGCAATCCAATTTTTTCTTATGTTGTAACCAAATGTTGTTGGAGACATTTGCTACATAGTGGTCAAAGTGCAACATCTCTATCAACTAAGGCTTTTATTTCAATGTTCTACTAATTCCATTAGTGAAATCATAATTATCTTTTTGTTTTAAATGTGTAGTTTAGCTTACTAGTCAAGCATTCACTTGATGCATCGATGATATTCACAATAAGGATGTTATCATTTTAAGTCATTTTTCACCAATTTGAAAGTTTTAGGAGTTTTTGTGGGATACTTCATTGCTAATGAGTTTCTCTTATGCTTTTTTTTATTTCTCTTTAGAATTTACATGAACTAGGGTAAACTCTTCATCTTAACAATGAATCATCCATAAATTCTTAGGTTTATCCTTAATCTCATCAATAAATTCTTTAAGTGAAGGAAAAGTGTATTCTTGCTTACCTTTCAAATGAAGCTTCCAAATCTAAAAGGGAAGTGAATTGTCACCCTCTTTCAAACTTACATATTGTGTAGCATTACCTTCATAATGTTTGATGCCATCGTTAATATAATTTGTAAGCTAATTAATATAGTTTTGTAGTAACAAATTAAATTAATTTCAATAAAAACATACAACATGATATTTATAACTTATTTATTATATTTCCTTAGGTATTTTTAAAAATTTATTCCAATAAAATATTAAACTTTATTCAAAACAACATAGCTATTGTTTCACCAAGACAACATTTGTGTCAATTGAAGAAGAAGATTGCTCTGTGTGTAATATTTTTTCGTCTACCAATGGTTCCTTACTTTTGAAGGATTTTCGAAATCTATTTAGTATAAAAGCCTTTTTCTATTCATCTTGATGTTACAAGCACATATTGCTGAATATAACATTGACAAAAATTGTACAATTATCCTCTTACACTTATGTGATGATTTCATCATAAAAACTGCATGTACATTTTCTTATTATATATATAAATATGTACATTATTTCCAAAAAAACAGTGCAAGTTTGCGCCACAAGTGCAATTTAACATGATTCATGACCCATGAGCATTGGTTGGACCACATGCTAGACTAAAAGATGATTCAGCACACAAAGTTTGATCATCAATGATAACGATTTATTGTAGTTGAGCATGTGTAGATTTAATATTGTGATTACGCTATATTAGGAGCACGTAGATTTTCCTAAAATGAGTAATGCTTACTTTTTTATGGGTTGATGAAGTGTAAAATTGAGCAGTTCTGGCAATATGTCATAGTGAAGTGATATGATCATTATCCTTTTTTAGGGAAGTGACCAAATAAACAATACCTAGAAAACAATGATCTATGCTAAAAGTAGAACATACTATTATGATAAGATAGAATGTTTGTGGGAATTGATAAGATTGATATTTGGAAAAGAGGTGAGTGCCTCAATATGGTGTAGCAAAATATCATCAATGAAAGCACAAATTCATATTAGGTTAATGTCAATTTATCTCATTCCAACACACCACATAGGTGAATTGTGTCAAATAAATATCTACCAAAGGGACTTCTACTAAAGATTTCATTTTTTGGTTTGAAAGAAGATTTAGATTGGTTGTCATTTTAGCTTGGTCCAAAGATATTCTCATCATTACATTAAGAGCTTGAAAACCATATAACAAAGTATTATTTAAGATTCTCTTAAGGGTGAAAGGACAGATATGACATAGTCTCTTACAACACAAGCATTCTTTGATTGGGAAGTAGTGCATTCTAGACTATTTTCTTCAAAACTATTTAATTTTTGTTTTTTTCAAAGAGAAGATGTGATTTATTATCATTTCCAATAAGACACTTCTTAACAAATTATAATTTGCATAACTAACTAATGCCAACAAAATTATACCTTAAGTCTGATCTAATAGTATGTTCTTAGTAAACATAATGAGTTACCTATAATGCAAATACTACTCCTTTAGGAGTTGTCTACATGTCTAGAATCAAATACATTAAAACTATTTTTCTTTACCAAGAAATACTTTAAAAATTTAGAAAGAATAATAATTATAATTTCATAATTAGTTGTAAAATGTCAAACCCTTAAATTTCAATGACATTTAAATGAACAACAATAAGATACAACTAGAGAAGAAAACTCTTAATAATTGGAGATATATGTTATAAATGACGATAAAAAGCAAGCGTCTTTTTAGAATCTTGTAATTTATGTAGTAATTTTCGATTCTTAAAGCACACATCAATGTTTGTTATTCATAATCATTGTGAGAAGAAGAATAACTTCATTTCTATTAGAGGTTTGACTAAAGCCTCCATCTTCCTTCATCAAACAAATTGTACTTTTCTTCTTTTCCTCATTTCATGAGTTGGAATCACCAGAGTTACATAAATAGCTTTCATGGCTTTATTCTTTATCCTTTGTTGTTTTAGCTTCTCAATAGTCATAAGGTTGATTAGGAAATTAAAATGGAGGAGTTAGAACCAATTTTGTATTCATTTAATATGGCTCTTCCTTAGTATTGCAACTTGCTTCTTGATTTCTACACCATGCAACATACTTACATACTCCTTGCCATTGAAGTAAACACAAGAACCCATGAATAATTAAAACAATCTCACCACTACTTGAACATTTATCTATGGTCTCCTTAGTATAATGGAGTGTAACTTTCATGTATAAAATATTTTTTTTTAAATTTTTATATATTTTTTATTTTTTTTTATTTTTGCAACCATTATGAGATGCATAGATTTGTACAAGATTTGACTATTGAGAATGTTATACTTACACTCCTTATTATTTTGGAGCTCAACAGTCCTCTAAGACTTATCTCATTTTTTGAAGATTTACTTTTATTTGGTTATATTACTTTATAACTCTATATATCCTTTATTGTAATATTTACATCACTTTTATTTGTTAATATTACATTTCTTTTAATTTATCATATTGCAACTACAATATATATTTAATTGTTATTAAAATAGTTATTTGTTAATTTTTTTACTTATATGCTTTTTAATTCCTTGTTATTCTAAATGATGATTGAATGAGCCAAAATAAAAGTAAACAAAATCTACTATACGTGCTTTTATGAGGCTGTTTGGTTTGTGTTTGCATTGATAATTAGACACGCCACACTTGATATCTTTAGTATCTTGGAATGTAACATTTTCATTAAATTTATCTCGTTTATTTAAATTTGTTTTTTTTTACTTAGTGATATTACAATGTGACTAAATTTCTTCTCAAAAGGCAATTACATTACTTTGATATGTTAATATTACATTACTTCAATTTGCTTTATTTTAATTTAACAAATATTTACTTAATATTAATAAAAAAAATTTGTTATTATACATGCCTCTTTAATTTGGTGATTTTCAATTCTCTGAACGAGGCCTCATTGAAATAAAATAAACATTATTGAAATCAACGTGACAAGCTTTATCAAATTAGATATCCATTTTTATATTTAAATATTTTATGCTTTATAGGTAGCCATCTATTTGCAATACATTCCCATTCTATCTAATATGTTGATTGAGGATGTTACACGTGATCTTCATATGATCTTACAATTCGACTATCCCTTTTAATTTATCTCATTGCCTTAAAGGTTTCGCAATTATTTTACTATATTACTAGGAATCTCATAAACTTGTCTCATGTGACTCTTATATCGCTTTTATTTTATTATATTACATTACATCAATTTACGATATTTAAGCATTAACATATATTTCTTAGTTTTATAAAAATAATACATAATTATTGATGTATATTCAATTTAGTTATTTATTTTCACTACGAACAAGGTCCAATGAAGACGAAAAAAGGTTGTTGGACATGTCTCAATGAGTTATATGAATGTAAATATTCTATCTTTTAAAATTTTTCAAAAAAAATTTTCCCACTGCTTTAGTATTTGATAAGAAACTTCGATTTAGACTTGATTTGACAATTGAGTGAGTTATAATCTAATAACCTTGATCATAAATTTGGGTAAGAATCAAAATATTTCATAAGGTATGCCAAAAGATTAAAATATAAAATATTTAAAAATATTTAAAATATTAAAAAATAGATATTTATTTAATAGGGCTCATAGAGAAATTTCTAATTACATTTTTTATTGTCTCAATCAGTCCTCTTTTGGAGCTAGTATTATTTATCAAAGAAATTAAGCACACATAATAACAATTTTTTATTTTTAAATAACATAAATATATATTAAACCCAAAATAAATATTTTAAGTAACTGTATTATAACCAAGCAAAAGGAATGTAATTCCAACATGAAAGAAAATTTTGAGTTACATACTTATACACCCAATGAAAGTGAAAACTTTGTTGAAATGAAAGTCATTGTATAGGGAAGTTGCATTTAAAAATATTAAAAAGATCATGTGTTAATTGCTTTGATTACTAAATCTTGTACAAATCAAAGTACCTCCTAAAATTTGCTAAAACTCTTATGAAATAGAGTATTTGAAAATATTAAAATAAATATTTAATTTGATAGAGTTTGTTGAAATGAGTCTAGTGACACTAGTGCCATCTCAATTGAACTTTCTTCAAAATTACTATGAATTATAAAGGTAAATATACTTAAATAACAAAAGTTATCACTTCAATATTAAGTAAATATTTAATAAAGCTAAAAATGAGACATATTAAAGCTATGCAATACAACAAAATACTAGTGATCTAAATATCACATGATAAAACCAATTAGAGTTTCAATGTAATATGAAAAAATAAACCCAAAACATTGAAGAAAATAGTAATTATGTGGCAATATTACATTTTCAATATATTAAAGAGGTCGAAATAAAATTCCTACAATGTTCACAAACTTAGAAAATCTTTTTTAACATATAAGAATAAATATTTAATTTGATAAAGCTTATCGAGATGAGTCATATGATGATCTTTTCACTTTGATCAGGCTGTGTTTGGAATGCTACGAATTAAGAAAGTAAACAAATCTAAATAATAACAAATTATTATATTAATATTAAGTAAATATCTATTAAAGTTAAAATTTGGCAAATTGATGTAATATGATAAAATCAAATCAAAAAATGGTAATGGTCACATGAGTGGCAATTTAGAATTACATAATAATATCACCAAATCAAAGTGAGAATTTTGAAAATATTGACAAAAGTTTAATAAAATGATAAAATTCCATGTTTTTGGAGAGATTTACTGAAAATTTCTCAATTATAATATCAATCATGGATCAAAATATATCACATACTATGCCAAAATCATAATTTTTTTAAAATATAGAAATGAAGACAAAATTATAAAGCTCATCAAGTTAAGGTCAATGGCAATTATTTTGTCTAAATCTAACCTCATTTGGAATCTTGAGAAATTACCGAAATGAATATATATAAATAAAAACAAATAATTATTTTAACATTAAGTAAATGTTTATTAATAGTAAAATGAAAATAATTAAATGCACTTTTATAGCACCAAATCAAGTGATGTGAAATTCACGTATGAGGAGCTTTAGATTTACATAGTAAAATATCTAAATCAAAGAGAAACTTTTGAAGCAATGAAATGAATTATAAAGGAAAATTTCATTCCAAGGTACTAAAGAGATTGATTGTAATATCCTTAATTTTTAATTAAGGTACAAAAACAAATGTCTCTTGATCCATATAAAAATATTTAAAACTAAAAATACTTTAAAATTTAAAAAGAAATATTGAATTTGATAGGACTCGTGCGTTGAGTCCAACAAATTTTTTCCCCTTGATCAAACCTATGTTGGAATTCTAAAAATGGTTAAATTATTTCTCAAATTAAGCACAAGTCAAAATGTCTCATAAAATATGCCAAAATACTAAAAAAGTTAGTATTTAAAAATATAAAAATAATTAAATTGTACAGAGCTCGTGGGAACAAATAAAAGGACACTTCTTTCAACTTTGTTTTACCTTGTTTAGAATTACATTGATTTATAAAATTAAGCATAAATAATATAAAATTATTTTTTAAAATTTTAAGCAAATATATAACCAAATGGATAGGAGGTAAATTGATGTAATTTAATATATCCAAATCAATAACATATATAGGTCACATAAAAGACAAATTACAATTTCATCAAAAGATAACAAAGAAATATTAAAAAATCTACAAATTTGAGATAAACTAGTCAAAAAGTTGCATTCCAAGATACAAGGAAGATTTATTGTAACATCCCTAAATGTTAATTCACATAAGAATTAAAATGCCTCTTAAAACATCCCAAAACATAATAAAATAAAATATTTAAAAGTACAAGAAATACTATTTAATAAAATAGAGAAAAGCATAAATGACAAAATCTATTTTTTAATGTTAAGTAAATATAAATTAAAGTTGAAATAAGATATAACAAAAAATAATAATATATTCAAATCAATGTAAAGTAAAAGTCACAAAAGACAAGACCTATAGTTACATAATATTATCAACAAATCAAGGAATGACAATTAAAGAAATTTAATAAATTGGTTTCGGAAATTACTTTCCAAGATACTAAGGTAGTAAAGAATGACATGCTCAATCATCAAAATAGGTAAAAAACAAGACGTCTCTCAAATCATGCTCAAAACTTTGGAAATAAAATATTTTATATTATTAAAAAAATATTTAAATTGATAAATTTTTCGAGATGTGTCCAACAACCTTCATTTTAGTAAGATGACACCTTGATTAGAAATACAACTAATTACCTAAGTAAACTTGCTTAAATAAAAATTATTTATTATTTTAATATTCTTGAAATATATATTCAAGTTGAATTGATATAATTGACGCAACATAATATAACTAAATGAGAGACATGAAAAGGTTATCTGAGAGGAGATTGAGAGTTACAAAGTAATATGACCAAATCAAAGTAAAATTTTTGAATGAAGGGGAAAATTTGTACAAGAAAGAAGCATTCTCAGATACTAAGTGCATTAGGTGCAACATTCCCACATGTCAAATCAGGTACAATTCTAATTATTTATAAAACATGTCAAAAACCTTTAAAAATATTAAAAATACAAAAATAAATATTTAATAAGATTCAGGTCATCGAGATGAGGCCAACGACCATTGTTTTGTTTTAATCATACCTAATTTTAAATTACTTGAATTAAAAAATAGCAAAAAAGTTAAGAAATTATTTTTTTATATTTCTTACTCATATATAAAAGCTAAAATGACATAAACTAAAATCATGTAATATAGTGAAAGTAAAGCAATTTTTATTTTATAAGGGAAGAGATTTAGAGTTGTATTGTAATACAACAAAATTAAAAAAGATTGAAGAAAATAGATAAATTGTGAAAGAAAGTTACTTTCAAAAAATACTAAGGAGATTAAATTATCATATTTTATCTACAAATAAAAATTAAATAAAATATATCTTAAAACATGCCAAAAAATAAGGAAATAAAAGATTAAAAATAGAAAAAAAATAATAATTAATTGGATAAAACTTCTTGAAGAGCATCAAAAAATTTTTCTTCCTCTTTATCAAACCTCATTTAGAGCTACTACGAATTAAAAAAATAATAAATTTATATTTTTAATATCAAGTAAATATATATTAAAAATTAAAATAGTGTAATATAAAAAATTTAAAACATTTTAGTTAGATAGTAATATAACCAAATTAAACTTAAACTATTGAAAAAATGAGATAACTTTTATGAAAACATTTATATTCCAACTTATTGAGGAGTTTAAGTACAATATTCTAATTGTATAAATTAGGTGTGAGTTAGTATTCTTCTTAAGTCATACAAAAAAAATTAAATACTTGAAAATAAAAAAAGAAATTTTTGTTATTTAAGGCCTGTCAAGATGAGTTAGAAGAATTATTTTCTTCTACATCAAACCTTGTTTTGAACTATACATATGACAAAAGTAAATGTGAATAAAAAATATAAATATTTATCACATTAATTGAATATTTATTAAAGAAAAAAGAGATAAATTGAAGCCATATAATACATCAAAATTAAAGGAATACAAAACTTATAAGGGACGACCTTTTGAGTTATATAATAATATGCCAAATACAAGTATAAGATTTAAGAAATGAGGTAAATTACACAAGGAAGTTTAATTCAATGATATTTAGGAGACTGAGTGTAAACTTTTTGATCATCAACTTAAGTATGAATTGATATTTTTTAATGCATGCAAAAGCCATAAAAAATTAAAATTTTAAAAAATATTAAAAATAAATATTTAATTAGATAAAGTTTTTCTACAAGTGTCCAACGATAGTTTTTTTTCAATTGGCCATCATTTGTAGTTATTATATATTTGCAAAGTAAAATAGAAAAACTAACAATAAGTTATTATCATAATTTGAGCTAAATGTAAGTTAAAGCTAAATAAGATAAGTTGAAGTAATAAAAAAATACATAAATCAAAAACTTATTAAGGTCACATTAGAGTAGATTTAGAGTTACATAATAATATAAATAAATCTAAACAGCACATTTGAAGAAATGAGATGTATTTTACATGAGGATGCATTCGATGACCTTATTGACATAAAGTTTAACAACCTGATCATCAGGGTAATTAAAAATCTAAATAACTCATAAATCTAGCTAAAATATTCGTAATTACAATATTAAAAAATATAAAAATGATTAATCAATTTGATGAACCTTGATGAGATCAATCCAATGGTCTCTATTTTGTCTTAATTAGACCTCATTAGAAATTCCAATATATTTTCAAAGAAAATAAGCATAATTAATAATGAATTTTTTTTACATTTTTAGTAAATATATCCTTAATCATAAACGACATAAATTGAACAAATATAATATGATGAAATCAAATGATGGAAATGTTAAACATGCAAGAATTGTAGTATCATAGTAACATTATAGAAACAAAGCAAACAAATTTAAAAAATTAATATAAAATCTAAGCAACATTACAATCAAAGCCACTAAGAAGAGAAAGTTAAGCATTCTATATAGTTAAATAATAACAAATGTAAATTTCTCATAAATTACATAGTATCACAAAAAAGTATATATTGAAAAAATAAATTAATTAAATAGAGCTCTCTGAGATGAGTTCAATGATGATTATTTCAACATGATTAGGCCTCATCTAAATTTATTATGAATTGCAAATTTTAACTATAAAAAATAATAATAATAATATATAGTTGTTTAAAATTTAAGTAACTATACAATAATGATAAAATGAATTAAAATGCATTATTATTTAGCCAAGTCAAATGCATTTAATGGCTACCTAATACGAGATTTAGTGTTATAGTAATATAGCAAAATCACGTGGAAAAATTTAAAGAAATGAAATAAATTACTTTTTAAACATTCATTTTAAAATACTATAGAGATCAAGGGAAGTCATTCTTGATAATCAGGTTAAGTACAAATCGCAATATCTTTTAAAATGAGCTCACACCATTAAAAATTAAATTTTTAAAAAATTTACAATATTTATTTAGTTAGCATGGGTTTGTGGGGACAAGTGCAATGACTTTTGTTTTATATCAAACAAACTTCCATTGGAATTAAACAAATTGCTTTAAAAACATAAATAAAAAATTATTTTAATATGAAGTAAGTATAATTAAAGTTGAAATAAGATAATTGAAGCAAAGTAATATAACAAATTAAAATATAATTTAAATTTCGCATAAGACAAGATATACAATTTCATCGTAAAATAATGAAATGAAAGAGAAACATTTAGATAAACGAGTTAAACTATATGAGAGATTTGCACTCCAATTTAATAAGAAGGTCTAGTGTAATATCCTCGATCAATAAATAATTAACAAATCAACAAGACTTTAAAGAAAGAAAAGACCATAAAAAATAAAAAAAATCTAAAAATGCAAGAGTAAGTTTTTTAATTAACTGAAGCTCATAGGTTGACTTGAATGAAAGCTTGCCTTGTCTTTATGAAAGAAAGTTTGGAATTACTATCAATTTCTAAAGTAATTGAAAATAAATAATTGAAAATAAATAATAATAAAATATTATATTATAAATAAAGAAATACATATTAAACCTAAAATGAGACATTTGTATTCGAAGTTAATAAGAAGGTCTACTGTAATTTTATCAATCAATAAATAATATGACAATTAAGAAGACTTCAAAGCAAGGAAAGACCCTAAAAAATAAAATATCTAAAACTACAATGATAAGTTTTTAATTAATTGTAGCTTGTACGTCAACTTGAACGAAGCTTTCTTTGTCTCTATGAAACCAAGTTTGGAATTACTATGAATTTATAAAGTAATTGGGAACAAATAGCAATAAAATATTATATTATTATTAGAAACCTAAAATGATATGAATTAAAGTATTTTAATATAACAAAATCAAAGTAATATGGGGGTCACACTTGTAGAGATTCAGAACATGATTGCAATAAAACCAATTACAAATTGAAAATAAAGAATCTACTAAAGGAAAAATAATTACTCAACAAAGTTGCATTCTAAGATACTAAAAAGAATGCGTGGAACACAATTGATTGTTAAATGAAGTGTAAATCAAATGTATTACAAAACATGCCAAAATAGTTAAAAACATTTTTAAAAATAATATTAAATAAATATTTAATTGCATGGAACTTATTGAGACAGTTCTGATAATAATTATTTCATTTCGATTGGTCCACTTTTGAAATTATTGTAAATCAAATAGAATACATAATAATAATTAATAATAAAAAATTATTTTATCATTAAAAATTATATATTAATATTGAAATAAGATAAATTATACAATGTAATGCAAAGCTTACATGATAGAAGATTTAGAGTAACATAATAATATAACATAATTAATGTCAAAAATTTGAAAAAAAAAGATAAAGTTTATGAACAACATGCAATCCATTATACTAAAGACATTGAGTGTAATATCTTTAATGTTCAAATAAAGTATGAATAAAAATTTCTCAAAGAGTTCTAAGCCGATATAGACGAAATAAAAGTTATTGAGCTTTTTCCTTGATGTTTTTTAATTCACAAACTAAATAAGCATAAATACTAATGCTTGAAAATGTTACACTCAGTCTCCTTAACATCTTAAAGCTCAAATTTCTCATAAAAGTATTCTTATTCTTTTGTAATGTTTTTAATTTTATTTTATTAAATTATATATGTATCTATAAGTCTCAAATCATATAACTTTAATTATCAATGATGTTAATATAATATATTATTTCAATTAACTCATTTCAGTATTAAAATATATTTAATTAGTATTAAATAATAAAAAAATTTTAATTATGATTTTTTATTATGCTAATTTGTTGAAATTCAAAATGAAATTTGATCAAGATGAAATAAGCATTAGTGGCTCATCTTTACAACCTTTTTGCAACAATAACAAAGTGAAAATAATATTTAAAAGTATTTTAATAATAAGTAGATATGTATTAAATCATAAATGATATAAACTTAAACAATGTAATATAATCAAATCAAGGTGATTTAAAAGGCACCTATTAGTTGATTTAGAGTTTCCTAATAATCTAATCGAACAAAAGCAAAAACTTAAACAAACAAATTAAATTATATGGGAAAGTTGTATTAAAATATACAAATTAGATTGAGAGTAAAACACTTGCTAAAAAAATCATGTACAAGTGAAAATATTTAATAAATTAAGCCAAAACCATAGAAAATAAAATAGCTAAAAAATTCAAATATATAGTGAACTGGATAAAGCTTGTTGAGATGATTCCAATAATGTTTATTTTTTTGAAATTATAACTCATCATTAATTAATATGAATTTTGAAAATAAATAATCATGAGTAAAAAAAATTATCTTTTAATATTAAGTAAATATTTATTAAAGCTGAAATGTTATGAACAAAAGCATGGTACTATAAGCAAATTGATGCGATGTAATGGTCACTCTAGAAGAGATTCAGAGTTAAAAAATAATGTTTAACATGGAAGGGAAAACTTGAATAAATGAAATAAATTAGGAAAGTTACACTCCATGATACTTAAATATTTAATAATTTAAAAATAAATATTTATTCATATATTGCTCTTCTTGACTTTCCCAATGATGCTAATTTCATCTCCATCAATCCTCATTTGGAATTATGATAAATTATAAAATTAAATGATCATAAATAATAATAAATAATTATTTTTATATTAAATAAACATATATCAATGTTGAAAAGAGATAAATTGAAGAAATATAATGCATCAAAACTAAAGTGATGTATAGGTAACATAGTAGTTGATTTAGAGTTATTTATTCTAACATGTAAATTAAAGTAAAATATTTAGAAAAATGAGAAATTATATAAGAATATTACATTGTATGATACTAAGGAGATCGACCAAAATATCCCCAATATTCAAAATAGGTGCAAATGAAAATGACACATAAAGCTTGCAAAAATCTAACAAAATAAAAATATTCCAAACATTAAAACGGTATATTTGATTAGTTAGAGCTTGATGAAATGAGTCCAATGAAGTTTATCTCACCTTGATCAGACCTTGCTTGAAATCACTGTGATACACCAAGATAAGTAATTAAAATTTGAAATGAGATAAACTGAAGCCATGCAGTACAATTAAATTAAAGCTATGTAAATGTAACCTAAGATTAGATTACATTCAAAGATTTGGGGAAGTTGCATTTCAAGGTATGGGAAAGTTATATTATAAAATATGAAGAAATCAAGTGTAATATCTTTTATTATCATATTAAGTACAAATCAAAATATCTTATAAGGAATGTAAAATGGGTAAAAAATTAAATATTTAGAAAAATAAGAATGAGTAATTAATTGGAAAGAGCTCATAGAGATTAGTCAAGAAACATTTTTTTCATCTTTAATAGAACTCATTTGAAATTACTATGAATTACAAAACTAATTATCATAGATAAAAATAAATTATTATTTTATTACAAAGTACATAGATATTACAACCAAAATGAGATAAATATAGTAATTTAAAATTACCAAATCAATGGAATATAGCTGTCACACAAGAGGAGTTTTAAAGCTCCATAATAATATGACAAACTTAAGCAAAAAATGAGAAGAAATGAGATAAAATGCATAAAAAGTTGCATTCCATGATACAAAATCGATTGTGTGTAACATCATTAATTATCAAATTAAGTATGAATCAAAATATCACATAAAACATCCTAAACCTAAGAAGATAAAATATTTAAAAAAATTAAAACTTAAATATTTAATTAGATAGAGCTTGTTAAAATGTGTCCAAAATTTCTAGTTCCATCTTTGTCAAATCTCATTTAGAATACTACGAATCACGTATGTAAATAAATAAATATAAAATATAAGTAATTATTTTAATATTTAGTAGAAGTGTATTATAGTTGAAGTGAAATAAATTGATTGCAACATAATATAAACAGATTACAGTAATCTAAAAATCACAAAAGAGGATATTTAGAGTTAAATAGAAACATAAACAAATTAAAATAAAAAAAATTTAAGAATAAGATAATCTTTATGAGAAAGGTGCTTTCCAAGATAGAAAGGAAATCAAGCATAAGATCCAATATAATCAAATAAGGTGAAAATCAAATTATCTTATAAAACAAGCAAAACAAAATGAAAATAATTAATTTAATAATTTAACAATAAAGATTTAATTACATAGGGCCTATTGAGGTGAGTTCGACAATATTTTTTTTGCTTCAATGAGATCACATTTAGAGTTTTTGTGAATTAGCAAACTAAATAGGTAAATGTAATATAAATTATCATTTTAGTGCTAGTAAATATTTAATAAATTTGAAAAGAGATGAAGTAAAATAATATAATGTTAGTAAATCTAATTAATGAAAGGTCAGATGAGTAGAGAGTTTCTTTAACAATGTCACATAACTAAATTAAAAGAAAAATGTAAAGAAATGAGATAATTTTTCTAAGAAAGTTCTATTATAAGATGTTATAGACATCAAGTGTAGAATCCCTAATCTTCAAATAAGGAATGAATACAGTGCTTCTTAAAATATGCATTAACATTAGGAATTAAAAATATTTAAAAATTTAAAAACAAACATTTAATCTCTTAAAATCCATCGAGATGTGTCCGATCACTTTTCTTTCACCTCAATTGAACCTTATTAAGAGTTTTCAACAATTTCCAAAGTCAAGAAGCATAACTAATAATAACTTATCTTAAAATGATATAACTATATATTAAAGTTGAAAAAAAGATATATTCAAATAATATATTCTTGTTAAATCAAAGCAATATAAAGTTCACATGAGAGAGAACTAGAGTTTCAATTTAATTTAACAAAATCTTTAAAAAACATTTCATGAAATAGGATAATTTGTATAACAAAATTATATTCCAAGATATGAAAGACACTGACTGTGACATCTTCAATCAAAAAATTAATTACAAATTGAGACGACTCGTAAAATATGTCAAAATAAAAAAAATAAAAAAATTTGAAATTGTCAAAGATTCTTATTTTGCTCTGAGTTGGTGTTATTTTTTTATTTTTGTGAAATTAATAAGAAAAAAATAAAATGATAATAAATTATTTTTTAAATATTTGTTAAAGCTGAAATAAGATAAATTTAAGCATTGTAGTATCAAAAATTCATAATGATTTAAAGGCCACATAAGAGAAGGTTTTGAATTACATAGTAATATAAATTAATGGAAGAGAAAAATGTGAAAGAATGACATAAGATGTATAGGGAAGTTACACTCCCAAATACTAAAGAGATAAAGCATAGCATCCTTAATCAATACATTAAATGCACCAAATAGCTTTTAGTCTGATTAATGAAGAGCATAAAACTACGAAAAAACTAAACCTAGATAATAGCCCTTGTTGCTAGACTAAACTAATGAAAAAATGTAAGTGTGATGAAGTAACACATATGATTTAGCAACATCATTATGGAGGATTTCAAATTTGATTTTTTAGGATATAATATTTAGATATCATAAGATTAAAATTCAAACATAAGTTATGTTCAAGAATCCTAGAAAATGTTGAAGTTAATTTATGACTTGAAATAACATAGGATAAAAGTCTTAGGTGTATAGAATTACTAAAGACTAAGATCTTACATTCAAAATGATCTAGGAAAAGAATTGAGGATTAATTTGTAATATTACATACTTCATGAAAACTTGAGCATACTTAAAATTACTCGATGATTTCATAGGGGCCCTCGATTATTTTTAATGGGCTTTATTAAGATAGAGATCTAGGTTTTACCCTTAAAATGGTGATACACTGCCAAGGAACCAATGATCACTTACATTTTTGCTAAACATTGATATGGTTTTGTTTGATGGATAGGATCATTAGTAGCATTGAATTGGGCTCTTGGACATAGATAACACCCAAAATGATCATTAGAGTGGTGTGGATGGCTCAATAGAGGTCTTTGGGTAGGGTGAATTAATTTAGATTAGATTCTAAGGAAAATGATAATGACTAATGGAATTTATATTAACTCGATTTAACGTCAAAGATTATGAGTAAAAGTTCTTGAGAGATGTATTTATAACTTGAAGAAGTACTCAAACAACCAAAGGATTACATTAAAACATCTAGACTAATGTATGTGCAAGGAATAGACATAGATACACAAAACGTTAATGAGGAAGAAACACTAGAGATGAAAATTAGGATTTCATAGAAACCCTAAGTTAAGAAAGATAATTGTGTAGGACTGTATGAGAATAAGTTGTTAATAGTTTAGGGTTCTAAAAAATTCTTAAATGATAAATTAAACTTTGGAAACATTAGATAGATAAAGGTAAAAATATAAAAATTTTGCTTAGAAAGGTCCGTTTATCATGACCTAGGCTAAGATATAGTGCAGTCTATAGAAGGTCTCCTTTGCAAGTGCAAGGTGGGTCAAATATACACAAAATGGAAGGATCCCACCATGTATGTTATCTTCATGCCTTATTTCTAGACTAGGGCTTTGCTAGAGCATATAGTGGTTGAACACCATGTATGATATGATCCCTAATGCTATGTTGGTTGTATATGTGATTGACAAACCGTATATTAGGATAGGAAGATCATGTGCAAAGGATACTTGGTTGGTTTTCTACCACTATGGAACATGATAGGTGATTGTTGATGTGTTCGAGTGATTATCATAGTGCCAAGTGATTGATAAGAACTTATATAGCCCATTGTAGTGGTCCATGTGATTAGTAATGCATAAGTTGTGGACTATTAGATCATGTTATGACAAGGGAATGCTATATTTAAAGTGAGTATGTCAAAGACTTGGAGAAATTACAAGAATAGTTGTTGTTAACTATGCATCTTATGGGATTGATTATGTTTTATCATGTTATGACAAGGGAATGCTATATTTAAAGTGAGTATGTCAAAGACTTGGAGAAATTACAAGAATATTTGTTGTTAACTATGCATCTTATGGGATTGATTATGTTTTTTGTAAACTTGCTAGGCCCATTTAACTGGTGATGTGGTACATCATTATGGTTTTATGCACTTGCATAGCCTTGCAAACTATCACATTTATTTGACTCCTCAAATATTGATGATGATATTATTTCATTTTATTATTGCATGTATATTTTATTATCAAAACATTTGTATTTCTTATTGAGCTTATTGTCCCATAATTTTATCATCTTTATGAGTAGGGAGTTAATGAAAAATGTGTCCTTACAATGAGGCTTATAGAATTAGTACTGTAGTGGATCACTCATTAGACCTCTTTTACTCATCTTATGATAGTCATAAAATTTATTCTTAACATTGGTGTTTTATCGATGGTATTACAATATATTAGATTTTTTATGTTGGATTTTAGATTGCATGGAACATTTTATTTGGATGTGATTTCTATTATTTATTTATCTATTTTAGACATGATTTGGACCTTGTGATTATTTATGAAAGTTTTATGGATTTGTGCATCTGGTTATTTGTAGTTGTAGTTCTTTTTGTACAATGTATGCAATAATGTACTTTATAGGTTACCTAACTTATTGTGAACCAATTCTTGGCTAAACTAAGCTCCAAATTAGAGAGGGAATGTGGTTCATTTTTAGTGGAACGTCATTAGCTTGATGCTTAGATTTTGGTACCATAACTTCTAGTTTGAAAGTTAACTACAATGAGTGAATGGTCACTAGCTAAATACTTTGAATGGTGCATTGATCTACTTTCTTCCCAAGAAAGAAATTATAAAAAATAGGGAGTGCCATTTTTTTGATATACAAAGAATTAATACACAAATAAATAATTTTATAAAGTACTTTTAAGAAGAAGTTGGCCTATGGTTTATTGTTAAAAAAGTCAAATTCAATGCCAAAATTAAGGGCTTGTAGCCCACTATCTTTGGCACAATAGAATCTTGCATTTCGACAATTCAAAGCCCTATATCACACTTGGGTAGCAACTTATTTAAGGTTGAAAGAAACTATATCTGTTATAATCACCAAAAAATAAGATAATTAGCAAAGTTATTGGTTGGATGCAATGCCTTCTTTCGATGTTGGGTAAAGCAATGCTTATAAAGCATGTCCTTTCCTTGATGTTGCTTCATATACTATTGGTGATGAATCTTAAAAAATAAATCATCTTAATATTGGAGTTAAGTTTTATTACCCTCTTGTGGGGTAACTCAAAATATTATATATAATTAGAAATAAAGTAACTTAATGAATAATTTCTTATTTTGAAGTATTTAGAGTTTTACTAAAAATAGTTTAGTCAGGTGATTAATTAATTTATTAATATATATATATGTAGTTTGAAAAGTTGCCATGTTTGAACTTGTCTTCTATTGATAAGACATAAAAATTTGTTATTAAGCTCAATTTTTAGCACTACTATTACAATATATAAAGCAAGATATAGATTCTTTGGAATGTCTTCAACTATAATGTTGACATTAATGAGTAGTTTTTCCATATCAATATCAAGCATCAAGCCTAAGTTTCTAAAGCAAGCTACACTTTCACCAATGACAAAAACATGGCATCTAGAAGGAGCTTATTATAAGAATGACATTTCACATTGCCAACAATACTACATATCTGTGGATGGTGGGTAGGGATTTGAATGAAATGACAACTTCAAATGATTACAATAGACTACTTACTCCTAAACTAAAACAAATGTAAGACTTTGTTGATTGCATAATTCTATGACATCTTATGCAGTAGTGATTTTTTTAGCTATTCCTTTATATAGGAATGAAAAGGTAATAGAATATGGTTTTGGAAAATGTTAGATAGGATGCTGGTTAATGAGAAATAGATAACTATTTTTAACTTTTATAATTCATCACCTTGTTAGAACATGATAAAGTCATATGCCTCTTCCATGAAATCTCATTAAAATTTATCTTTCAACTCTTAAAAAATTTAAATTTCATAACATATTTTTGGACCACCCTCAAATGGCATAGATAATGGATAATAGTTGGAATTGTCCTTTAAACAACTTTTAGAAGAAGGCCCTAGGTTTAAAATAAAATGAACATAAAATGAGCCTTAAAGATTAAAAAAATCAACATTTGCAAAAATCTTTCATCCTATTAAATTACATAAGGAAGAGTTGAATCACAAATAAGTATTTTTAGGGAAACAAAAGAAGGGTTAGTAGAAAGTATTGTATCTTGTTAATTCTGATTATTCACAAGAATTTGACAGAGTTAAATTTTATTGGAAATAGAAAGAAGGAAATAGATTGCTAATAGAAGGAGAAAGAAATACATTATTATCCTATATAATAGTGATAAAGTGAAGAAGCAAACGAAGAGGACAAAAAAATGACAACTATAGTCAAACAATTTCAAAATCTTTTCAAGTCTTCTTAAGTAATTTAAAATGAAAATATGTTTAACTACATCCCTTCCTTTTAACAAAAGCAATAAATCAATAAAATAATGCAACTTCAAGGAGAAAATAAAGAGATAACTATTAATATCAAATTAGATAGCACTCTTTGCCCAGATGGTTTTAATGGAAAATTCTTCACTAATTATTTTGATTTAATCTCAAATGTTGTGTTGAGTGTAGCTAAAAAAATTTTATAAGATCTCGAATTCTTTGTGGGAGTTTAGGCAAAAACATTACATATATTCCTAAATCTCATAACATAAATAATTATTGATTTTAGACTAAATATTGTTCAATGCATTTTGAAAATAACATCATAAAGCTCATTGTTGATTAAATATAACAAATTTTTTATAGAATAATTTCTCTAAAACAAACCAATTTTAAAAATGCAGAGTTATTTTAAAGAACATATCATCTGTTCAATGATTAGTATGTTCTATTAACAATAAACATAAAGTAGTAATGTTATTGTTAAGCTGGATTTGAGGAATGTGAATTAAAACATTTCATGAGATCTACATTGTAAGACACTCTCCAAGTACAATGTTAATAAGAAGCTTACTAGGGTGCTCACCAATTTCCTTCGCAATGCATGGATAACAATAATCATTTTTGGATCACCAAGTAATTGTTTTCAACCACAAATTGGTCTTAACTATTGCTATCCTCTATCTTCCTTTTTTTCATCTCATTCATACAGTTCTTCAAAAAAAGTACTAACAATTTTTTTGTTTAAAAAAGAATGATGTTATATGGATGATATTGATCGTCAATATCTATCACTCTCCTAGCTTATGGAAACAACATAATTATCATCACTAGAGGACATCTGAAAACTATTATTAATCATGGTAGGTTTCTATAGCTCTTCTAATGCTCTACAAGCTTCTTAAATATAAAAATTAAAAGTGAGAACATCTGAAGAAACAATAAGAGTATATGATAGTAAAATGAAATTTGCAAGGGGTCAGGATTGCTTTAAATAAACCTTCCATTGGTTTATTTGTGCTACACACTTTATATAAGTTAGAAGAAAGTTGCTTGCTTCAAAAATTTGATTATTAAAATTAAAAATAAAGAGAATTGTTGCTTCATAATAAGTTTTTTTCTTATCATTCAAGATTTATAGGATGTCAAACAAATGATTTTAGGAATCATACATTAATTGGCAAGAACTTAGGAAAAAATAGTGGAAGTAAGTGGTTCACTCTATTAGAAATAATTTAGAGAAAATGATTTTAGATTTTTTAATATTTAAATAAACAAATAAATAAACTCATAAACTCAAGGTAACAGCCATAAATAGTGGGCCTTCAATTATGCAACCAATTGCAAATTAGTAGTTTACACATTTTAGTGGAGTGTAGTGTGCTATTGAATCTATTCCAAGATAAGAAAAATATACAATAGGAGTTAAAAAATTGCATGATTCCTGTATGGAATCTAGTTTGCTAAACTTAAAATGGAACTTAGTACACAAAGAAAACCATAATGTTTACATAGCTCTTGCTAAAAAAATACATTAAAAAATTCAACTCATATGTGGATGGAACATAAATTCTACATAAACACAATGCTATTATTAATATGAGAAAACTATAGCTTCCATATATTTTGTCATCATAAAGGACATGACATTTAAAATATGAAATGATTTTCATGTGACATGAAGGTAGAATTAAGATATTCAAGGTTTTTATCCTTTTTGCATAATACAAAAATTTTTTTTGCAAGATATGTATTTGTACTTTTTAGAGTTACTATAAATGTGCATTGAAAATCATAACATTAAGATAGTTAAATAGCACTAGTTGGTGAGCACTATTCATCTAAGTGTTTGATTTTCTCAAGAAAACATCAATGACAATTGGTTCAAAAATGTATGTAACAAAGTAAATACTATTGAAATATAGTATTATTAGTTAGTAGCACTACTTCAAATCATAACAATAAGAAAAAATTGGCTGTAGTCAAAACATAGTATATGTGGATGCTTAGACAAGTTTGAAGGTTTACAAAGAATTAATAGAAAACAGACTAATACGATCTACATCAATTGTATTATCATCCATTAACACTTATTCGTTATAGACACTAAGAATCTTATGATGTAGTTGTGTCATGGAAATTTGTTTAGTAAGTAGAATAGATAAAAAAGAATATTCAAATATGAGCATAAGAAAAGAATCTCAACTTTTGTACTAAATCAACTCAATCTTTATTTGCATTGGACAAATATGATTGGCATCTTTCAATAAACATACATTTTTAATGATATGAACATGAACATTAGACATACAAAAATTAGAAAGAGTGTAACAAGAATGTTTTCTCCATATTGCCATCACACACATGAACTTACCAACTTTCATAATACATTTAATACATGTGTTAAAAATGGTGAATTATTCCAAATATTATTTGGTGTCTAGTAAAAGAATGCAAAAGATATGAATGAAAATTATTTCTAGCTAACTAAAAAAGAGAGAAAGCTAATTTATGTTGGTTATCAATTCAAACTAGAAATGAAAAACATGGAGAAGAAAGGCATACTATATAAAATAGGATGAACAAAGGTATGGCTTGAGCGACTAAATCCTTGTTTCTTGCTAAAATGTTTGTTATGATAAATGTAGTGTCTTAAGGCAACTATTTATGCAATCTTAGTGGTGCCATAGACGTAGTGGATTATGATTTTACTTAATTTCACAACTTAAGCAATGCTTTGGGGTGGCTTAGGTAAAATTAATCTAATGCCTAATCATTTATGAGGTATAATGCTAGAGGGACTAGTGACATGGCCAAATCTATTAATGTAGGATAGGCAGACAGAACTCCTATAATAGGATTTATGATAAAAGGAATGAGGGGAAGGATGACAACAATGGTGTAGATAACTTCAAATAATAATTTAGATATCAACTAAACACATAAAATACTTAAACAGAAAACTAGGGTTGTGCACTCTTTTAGATAAAGAAAACATAATTTCTAAAAATATAATGCCAATATTAAAAAAATCTTTTTTTATTCCATCATAGTGCTTTAAATAGACTATAATTTTAAACCATAATTTAAATGAAAATTGACTAAACTACCATTCTTAAAGTAAAATAAACTACCGTTTGTAAGAAAGGTTGATAATATCATGGGGAACTTATATAAAATATTAAAAGCAATTTTAAAAATGTAAAATAATCTAAACTAATTTAAAATAAATAAAACACAGTAGTTCAACTCAAATATTATCATACTTTATGTTGTCTTATATCAATCAACATTATTAAGAGAAACTTTGTTATAAATTGTGATGCATTATGTAAATCTCTATCAAGCTTAAGGTTGATCTACAAATCATATAAAAGAGCTAAATTCATAACACATAGTTGGTGCATAAATTTATCATTAAAATCTTATCAAAAGGTCAACTATTTCTTTTATCAAAGCTTCTTTTGAGTTATTAAAAAAAATTTTATGATTCAAAACCACTACTTGTTGCATTACATACATTTCTTCCTTCATTTTACTTTTCTAATTGAAGGCATGATGTTACCACATCAGCTTTCTAATTTATTTGAAATTATTCTTGAGCAATAATGTTTCAGCAACTCCACTCATGACTCACTATCATCTATATGTCAATATTATTATGCTTCGTATTGGCCAAGTAGCTCTCATAAGAGTAAAAGTTTCGAGTGACTCGTCTCCTTTACCTCAGAACTAATAATTAACATAGCAATATAATTGCATGTTAACTACTTTTGTTTAAGTGGAAATTGAAAATGGCTTTGGAGTGTCAAATCATTTTTTGAAACTATTTCTAACTTATTATCATTGAAATTTTACTACATTTAGAAGCAATTCTTATGCCAATTGTAGCCTACAAGTTGTACATTAGATATATTTTTTGGAAGATTATATTCTATTTTACGACAAATTATGTTTCAAAAATTTGCCCATTTTAGAGTTATTTTATAAAAACATAAGCCTTGTAAGATGTGAACCCTTGCATTCGTTATTTTAAACTTGAGCATATCAAATTGTGACATAGTTACATGTGTTTTATTATATTCAAGCCACAAAATGATTCATGTCACACATTTATGTATTAAATTTCTTAATCCAATATCAAAATTTATTTGATTATTATGTGTAATCTTGTAATATGATGAAAATTGTTTTTTTTTTGAGAAGCTATAATTTTTATTAATGAGAATCTTATTGCTTCAGAAAGAGTGTTCCTATTGCTATATTAAATAAATAAACTATTGCTATTAATAACATATGTAAATATTTAAAAGCATCTGTAACTGAAAGAGTAATTAGCCAATTCAAACATTTTAGGCTTACATTAAAAATGCAAAAATAGACACATCACATTTATAAAACTATTTTTAAAACATTTGATATATTTACATGATACATGAGAAAGTTACACAATAACGTAACAAAAAAGTCATATTATTGAAATTAAAAGATACTAAGCACAAAGATATGTAAAACTATTCATGACAATTGATAACTTAATGTATAAGAAACTTAAAAATTTTGTTATCAAAGTTATTCTACTTAAGAAACGTGAAGAAAATTTGAAAATTAAAAAAGACTAATTTATAAGAAAATATTTAAAAAGTTCTTATAACAATTAAAAAACAAGTATACTCATGTAACAAATAGATACAGCCAATTCATATGCAATGGATCTTAAGATTAATATAGAGAAGGCTTAAGACTTTCTTAAAATTCCTTTCCACAATGATATCTGAATTAATTTTTTTTGATAGAAGAGGTGTAATAAGATTCTTGAACATATTAAACATTTTATTTTTTAATTCAACAATGAGATAAAAAAATTCATAAAATATAAGATGCTGTCATGAATATGTTCATCAGTGTAGTTCTTGTTGAACATTGTCCTATCCAAATTCCCTTCCTCAAATAATGTTGAAGAAGAAATTTACTAAATTTCTTATACCATAATCACTTTTGTCTTCTAATTTTTTTTTCATAATCTTTCATGTCTTCAAAATCTGCAAGTTTTTTATGCATAATTTCATCAAACAAACTTAAGTAGATCCCATTACAACTTAGGTTTCCTTGTTAAACTACTTATAGATCTATCTATTTGAAGAATGTCACAAACGGAGAGCCTCCGTCAACTTGGTACTTATTCTCTAATTTTTATCTTATCTTTTGATGTAACACTTCCATCCAAAAAAGGTTGAGTTTTAGTATTTAGTTTTCTTGTTATTATAAAATAAGAATAGTATATTATCCATGATTTTTATGTTAATAAATCAATTTAAATTTTGAGATAAATAGAATTTCTTTAATTAATACGACTTTATGGTTAAAATATCCTATATCACCAAGAGAAAAGCAATAGAAGCTACCAATGCTTTAAGAAGAGAGCAGCAACGTTTGATGCATAACATTAAAGAAACCTAATTAAGTATTGAGATCGACAATTGAGAGATAAATGCTATACCTATAACAAATAGAAGGAACATTACAATATTGGTAACTATGACATATTGATAGCCAACTATTACTATCTTAAACTAGATTGACAATACTTGTAAGTTTAAAAAAACTATTTGTAGGTAGAGATGCCAATTTAAACAAAATGAGAATGACATTATCTACCACAAAAATACATACTTTGTCTATTATGGCCACATTTTTGGCAAAACAATAGGTTAAATATGTTGACAGTGATGTTATTATATCTTTTAAATATATTGGACTTGGCTATCAATAAAATTCATTTCTCGAGACTTCACTTGTATTTTGAAGAACAAGTTTTTACGTTGATGCAACATACATAATTTCTTTTTAAAGAGAGGCATGGGTTTTAACTCAAGAAGATAGGTCACTTAGAATTGAATCACTAAGATGATTGTTGTTGTATATTAACTCCTTTCATGCAACCATATCCTTGTGTTTGAAATTTTTACATATAATTTATAAGATTTATGTAAGAGTCGAGGATTTCTTTCTCATCTTACTCAACTTGGAATGAATGAAACAAAAAAACTCAACCATTATGTCAACCTCAAATCCTACACCAATATGCTTACTAATTCGTTCACATAAATCAAAGTTGTTTGATCCAAATATGATGTTGTTTGCATAATGTTAGACTTGAAGACATTCATTAGTGAAGTTCTTTTTTAATGAAATTCTACATAAATTCCGTTCCTAAAATAATATTTAAGCAGAAATTTACTAAGTTCGTCATACAAAAATCTTTCTAGGCTTTCCAATGTATTTTCAAAATCTTCCATGTCTTCCAAATCTTCGAAATTCTTATGTATAATTTCATTAAACACAACATGAGTAAATTCCATTATAACTAAGGTTTCTTTCCTAAAATGCTTATAGGTTTATCAAGTAGAAGAATATAGTAAACAGTAGGCTCCATCAATTTTTTTTAATCTCGAATTTCTATCCTACCAATTATTGTAACACTTCCATCCTAAAAAGCCAAAGTTTTAATGTTTAGGCTTTTTGTTATTCCAAATTAATATAGTATCTTATTCATAATTGGCTTTAAAATAAATCTATTAAGACATTGTGTTAAATAAAAAAATCTTGAATTATTAAGACATTATGGATTGGAGATCCTATACCATAAAAAGAAAAGTAATAGAAGCTGTCAATGCTTTAAGAGGAGAGTAGCATTGTTTGATTCATAACATTGAAGAAGCCAAACTAAGTTTTTAGATACAGAATTGAAAGATAAATGTCATATATATAACAAATAGATCGAATGTTATTATATTGGTAGTTGTGACATACTGATAGCCAATTATTATTGCTCTAAACTAGGATAATAATATGCGTAAGATTAAAACAAACATATTTTTTGTTAGAGAGGTTGATTTAAACTAAATGAGAATGACATTATCTACCACAAACATACATATTTTTCCAATTATGATCACATTTTTGGCAAACCAATAAGTCAAATATATGTTGATAATGATTTTATTATATCTTTCTTTTCCTTTTTTATTTTCTTCCAATTTTATTTTTTTCAAAATCTTCAATGTGCTCCAAATCTACCATTTGAAATGCATTGCAACTAAGGTTCCCTTGTCAAATGAAATGCATTACAATATTTTAAAGGTGGGTCCTATGAAATGCATTGCAATATTTGGAAAAAGAGAATAATTGATGGCAAGACACTTTGTGTCTTTGTAGATTATTGAAATAAATTATTTTATTATTTATAAGATAGTTTTATCAATATCATTGCTAGAGTACATCATGTATTTTGTCTTTCAAACTTAAAAAAACTTTTTGGTAATTGTACTTATATATGTAAAAACGATCGAGCAACATAATGGTTCATCCTAAATTACTTTATACAAAAATTCAAATGGCATTCTTAACAAGAGAAATCAAGAAAATATAGAAAATGAACATCCCATGGACAAGTTATACTAACAAATAGATACTTGGAAAGTCAAGGAAGGGTTGCTTTGGAGACATCCCAACATTTTTTTATTTTCAATGATTAAATTTTTGTACAAAGCGACGTTTAAAAAATAATGAAAAGCCTTTAAGATTCATTTATTGTTTGTTGAAATATTGTAAGTGCATCAAAATTTATTTTAAATGCCATGAAATGAAATTGCAAATGGATATTTTTGTATAACATCACAAAGAATATCATTTAGAAAGCTAATAATATGGATAGGAAGTCAAATATGAAAGAAAAAAATGAAAAGGAATCTCAAATAATAATTCTACTTGAGTTGAAAGAGGATGTCATAAAAAAAACTGAAACATATTAAAAATAATATTAATTTAATTGTAAAGCAATTTTAAAGAAAAATTAATAAAAGTTCCAAATTAGAAACATATGAATTTTTTATATAATAATGACTTCTTGGAGTAGTTTTTTTATGAAATTGGTCAAAAGACTTTTGGATGTCATTTGTAGTAGCATGTGCAAGAAATACAAATCATTATAAGGTTTATATCACAAGGCATATCTAGCAAAAAATAAATATATGAAAAAAGGAGAATATGAAGAGGATTGTAATTAATAACAAAGATATACATGTAGGAGAGAAATACAAAAAATGATATAAAGGTTAGGAAGAGTGAAACAAATAAGATAATTAAGGAAGTGCCTTCAAGAAAGATGAGACTTAATTTTCTATATTGAGACCAAATAGTTCCATAAAAGGACGGAATGGACCAAAAATATTGTAGAATTGAAATAGTGTCACTATCCAATGATAGTCGATAGTTTGATGATCATTTCAAAGAGCATTAGATGGTTAATGGATTGTGTTTTTCACCCTTAGTTATGATGCTTTGTTTGATGATAAAACCATAAGTTTTACTGATGAATTTTCTAGCAGAATAGTATGCAATGTTTTGTTAAGATCTAAAATATTGGTTCATATCAATTGGTTATTTCATGAAAACAATTTGTCAAAGCAGCTTAAAAGTCATGATAAAGTTGTTTCAAGCACTACTTCCAAATAGCTTGAAATAGTTTTTCTAATGTAATCACTTAACTAATGGCAAAGAAATTAATCATCATGTGTGACTGATGCAAAGACTATAAGGTTGGATGAGTTCTTGCAGTTGCATCAAGGTGGATTAGAACTGAGCCAACTGATCCAATAGGATGAGATCTAGATCGTTTGACTCATCGATGAAAAAGTTGGAAAAATCTCATTAGTAGGATTTAAACACAAATAAAGACGAGTCATTCAATTCAATGATAGATTATTTCAAAAGGAAAAAATAATAAAAGAAAATTTCAATGAAGTCAAACATGATCCTAGTCATCAAATTTCGAGTTAGGATCAAGCACTCATAGTTGATGACACATTTATCATCCAATGAAAGCTAGAATGGTGAGAAATAAAGCATCCTTTAAGCACAAAGTTGTTAGACAAAAGTTAGTCACATATTGTTCAAAAGAAAAGTTGTTTTCGCTTATAATATCTTTTATGGGTACTAAATGCTTGCCAAATTGGGGTTGGCTCCCCCTTTTGTGTTTGGTATTTCATCACCTAGGATACTCATATGTTTATAAGTCATTTCATTATTATGGGAATGAATTTTCATACTAAATCTAAGATCATTGCCATTTATTCTCTACCTTATCCATATTTGGTTCAGGTCACATCGTGACAAATTTTCTGGCTTGTTTTCAACTTGTTGCCTAACATGATGTTGCCAGACACAGTTGGTCATGGCCTACCCAAGCACTTTGCACTTCAGTAAATTGGGGTGTAACTTAAATTCTTTTAATTAAGAAAATTTAACATAATTAATTTTTTTATTAATAATTTCACATTTGTCATGAAGTTTGGTAAAGATGCATTACATGGATTTAATAAAAAAAGAGTTTGAGATGGAAATGAAATCTTATAATTTTCTTGAATTAAAGATAGGATGAACAAGTTAAACATTAAAATAAGAATGTGAATGTAAGACAAATGAGGATGTATCCTTTAATTAACAGGCTAACATTCTATTTTATAAAAAAGATATAGACTTTTTAAGAGTTGATATGCATCTCTTTAATCATTGAACCTCACTAAACATTTTAAGGTATTTTGGAGACCACTAATTCACTATCTTCAAAGATATTAGGTTTAATCATTAAAACTAAACCTACTTCACAATAAATAAGATCATTAAAATGCAAAGTTAACAATTTTTGACTTAACACATAAAACACAATGGTAACTTAACAATCTCTCCCTTTTCATGATTCCAAGACATAAATATTTAGATAAAATATATCAAGTAAAAAATAAATTATTGTGATATATGGTATTAAAAATGAAAAGTTTTTGCTCCCACCTAATTTGTGCTCTCTTTACTACATGTTCCTACTCAATTTTTTAAACCATGGTTATTCTCCCTCTTTAATATTATGAAAATAGAGATATAAATTATACAATTTTAATTACACCTAATTATTTTTTTATGATTTGAAATTGATTAGTTGTAAGGAATTTTGTAAATATATCTTCCAATTTTATTTTGATAGAAACATATGCGTATTTTACTTAGCCTTTAGCTACTTTATCTCTTATAAATTATATCTTACACTATGTATTAGCTTCAAGAATAATGAACTTGATTCTTGCTAAAGCTAAGGTACAAGTATTATCAACTCTAATGGGAATATGTGAGACATCTAAATGAGTCTTGAAATTATTATCACAAGCATATCAGTTAGGTAAAGCAACTATCAATCACTATATACTCTACTTTTGTGGTCAATATGGCTATACAAATTTTTCTTCTTTCTTCACCATGAAATAAAAATATTTCCTACCAATTCATATGTACCTACATTTTTTCTTATCTACCCCAGAGCTTAGAAAGTCGAAATCTATGAAATTTATAAGATCTTAGAACGAGCATTTTTAAGGTGCCTTAAGCCTAAGTTCATTGTGCTTTTTACATATTGGAAGATTACCACGTCTACCTTTATATGACTTAGGATTTTATTAAAATCTAGTACATAAGCCAACACTAAATCACATATCTAGTCTACCTACTATATGAAACAGTAAGGATCTAACATGTACTTCATAAAGTTTTTTATGAATGTGGTTCTTGATTTCATCTTAATCTAAATTGACTAATTTATTCAATAGAATCTTGGTATGTTTTATATTTTCATACCTATATTTCTTGAATAAATATTTTAAATACTTAGTTTATGAAATAAAAATCTCAATTTTTTAATTGCATAATTTTTAATCCTAAGAAGAAATTCATCTAACCTATTAAATTTATCTAAAACTCTCTTGCAGCTAAGTCACAAAGGTCCTTACACTTTTTTATTTGTGCTTTCGAAAATTATTTCATCAACATAAACTTGTGAAAATAATAAATAATTAATTAAAGATTTTAGGAGTAGTGTGTTATCCATTTTTTTCTTTTTTAAAATAACTATTAACAAGGTAATTACCCATCTCTATGATACAATGAATGAGGAGCTTACTTAAGGCCATAAAATATCTTTTTAAGCTTATATACATACTCACAATGTACATGGGTCTCAAAACATAGAGGTTGTTTTATACATAGATATTCTTTTATCATCCTATTTTAAAAAAGATATATTACATCCATTTCAAATAATCTAAAATTCGTATGATAGGAATATGCAAAGAGAAGTGCAATGGTCTCTATAATCCTATTACTAGTATAAATGACTACACAAAATATATGCCATCCACTTGGCTATAACCGTTAGTAATAGGTCTACCTTTCTTTCTAGTGATCAATTCAATTTCATCTTATTTATTTTTAAATATTCCTTCAGTTCGTATCACTTTTTTATAACTAGGCCTAAAAACATGTTCCCACACGTGTTTTCCCTTAGGCTGTTATGACTCTTCTTTCATTATATGAACCTAATAGTGAATCTTATTTGCTTCTCCTATAGATACTAGTTCTTTAAAAGGTACAAATACACTATGATTTATTTCTCTTATAGAAGCTCTAGTCCTAACTCCAAAATTACCTTCTCTTATAATTGATTTTTATAGATTAGAGGCTTGGTACTTCAAATCTTTTGGTAATTGATGTCTATTCTTTTCTACTTTTATTTTACTTTCTCTTTCACCTTCATCTTCACTCAAGTTTAAGTTTTTTATGGACATTATCTATTCATCTAAAGTTTTAGTACATATCTTATAAGTAGAGTCATCAGGCACTATTTTCATTATTTTCTCTACAATTCGAATATGTATGCTATAAACTCTATAAGTTTTCCTAAAAGAAGAGTATATGATAAAATTTTCTAGGCACACTTTTTCATAAAACATATTCAAGTTGGACTTTTCATTATTAAGAATGGTCTATGTATATCCAAAAACAAGAAAGTACCTAACATTAAGATTTTTATTATTAAATAACGTATAGGGAGTTTTCTTAAGTAAGACTTAAATTAATTCTATTTATTGTATTACAAGTTGTGTTAGTTCCCTTGGTCTAAAGGTATTTTGGTATGTTGTATTTGATTAACATAGTTCTACCCATGACTATCATGGTTCAATTCTTTCTTTTTATAATCCCACTTTATTGATGTAGATAAGGATATGTAAATTGATGCCCATTATTCTTAACCTCATTATAATTATCACATTTAATACAACGTAATTTGAGATAGGTTTCCTCTTCAAAGTCTTTTTGTCAATTTAACAAAGATTTCAAATGTCTCACTCTTGCTTTTAAGAAATACAACTCAATTATATCTAGAAGAATCATCAATAATCACAAATCCATATTTTTTCAACTAAACTCTAGAGTTGTGTAGATCTAAAAAGGCCTAAATAAATAATCATTAAAATTCTACAAGTAGTTAAGTCATTTTTAGGTTTAAAAGAAATATTTAGCTGGCTTTCCATATTTGCAAGATTCATACATTTTTCAACTTGCTTTGATTTGCTTGGGAAGATCTTTAATTAAATCTTGCTTACTTATTTTCTTTAATGTAGAAAGCCACGTGTGACAAAGTATTATTATCATGTTCTTAAGCTTTTCTCCAAGTGTTACCCATTTATTTGGATCACAACTTTTTGAGATAAGCTTTGATATGTGCCTAGCCATATGTCTTGAGCATCTATTATCCAACTCTCAAGAGTTATATTTTTATTTTTTTTCTATATAAGCCTACAAAAATTATTAAGTTTTTACTTAGTAATCATAAAATGTAACTTTTATTTACTTTATTTATAAGCATAACTTCAATGTATTTTACCTTATTTGACAAATTTTAATGATTGTGTACAAAATACTATATCTCTACAAAATGTTTGTGAAGGTGACCTATTTTAAATTCTATATTTTGTAACCTTAGGAAGCAAAATAAGCTTGTCTTAATCATTTGAAACTAGCCTTTGAACTAGATATTTTTCCTAATTTGACAATCCTAAATGGTATGATCTTTTGTACAACAACAAAAGTCTGTAATATTTGAAATATTAGGCATATACAAAAGACGACATATAATTATGTTTAGAAAAGTAAACATCATGTGAAATATTAGAATTTTTTTGTTAAACAGAATAAATTTTTTTTCAAACTCATAATGTTTCCATAATAGTACTCTTAATGATCAGGAAATCATTTTGGTTATTAACTTTTTTCAATATCCGTTAATGAAAAAAGAAAATGATCATTTTTTTATAAAATATTTTTTATTTTTATGTATAGATAATAAAGAAGTTAGAACATTAATAACTTCTATGTAATTATTTTTACTAAATTTAGGAGGTTAAGAGATTATCTTAATTTTTTATTCTTCACCTAGTGTACTTGATTCATTATCATTTCTCATGAAGCATATTATTTCTTGGTCCTCATTATTTGAAGTTTTGGAGTCTAATTCTTCTTAAGCACTCCAAGAAACTTGAAAATCTTTGTTTTCTTCATTAATTTATTTTGTTTTTTTACTTTTTAGTGTATTTGTGTTGTGGATAATCTAGTATAATAGGGTCAGTATCACAATAATCATATCATCTTGGTGTCTTCTTCTTCTCCCTTATATTTTTTACAAATTCCTATTAACAAAACTTTTTGCAAAATTTTTATTTATACTTCTAAGCTGAAAATTTACTTCTACCTCCAAGTTCAGAGTAGATAGATGTCATATCTATATTCCCTTTTTTAGCTTTAAAGGCTAATGATTCTTTGTTCCTTGCTCCATGCATTTCTTGCTTATGGAGGCTCCCTTTTCAACTCTTCTATTCATCTTAACCTCTATCATTAGAAAATTCTCCAAATAACTCGTCGAATGTGAGATTGTTTATGTCTTTGACTACCTTTATTACTGTTGTATGAGAACCACACTTATTGGGTAGAATCCTTACTAATTTTCCTACAAGATTCATATTGAGAAACATTTTTCTAAGATTTTCTAATCCATTAGTAATATTAGGAAATAGTGTAGGCATATTATTTATAATTTCTCTTAAATTTATTTTGAAGAACACATAATCATGTGTAAGAAGATTCACCTTTATTTCTTTGACTTATAATATGCCTCCATAAATTACGTCTAACTTTTTCCAGACTTCATGTAAAGTACATAAATTCATAACTTTATTAAGTTTAGTTGGAGATATACCACAGCAAAAATAGTTGATTTTTATTGTATTTAATTGTGTTATTCTCACTTGTTTTGTAGAGAACCCACTTTGACACTAATTGGAATAAAAACAAGTATATGAATCCCACATGACGGGTTGACTTACGAGTTTTAAAATAATTTTTTTACAATATTTTTATTTATTAAAACTTCTTCAAAAAAATAATTTTATGTTTGTAGAAAGCTCTTTTATTTTTATGATTAAAAAATAATAAAACAATTAAATTAATGCAATGGAATTTTAAAAATGTTTGTTTCAAATTAGAATCTACATCTACTCCCAACAAAAGTCATAAAAATAGCCACTACCAAAAACTTTGTCTTCAAAGATGCATCACTTGTTTAATAAAATTAAATCTTATTCACCCTAATCAAGCCCATTAAGAAAAAATACCATGCATTTATGTCTTGACTCATCAAAGGCAAAGGTAGCCAAATAAAATACAATTAGATGCACCCACTAGATTGAGAAAGTGACACCAAAACTCTTTGAACAATTTTTTTAATTCAACATATAACTCACGAATTCTGATTTAATGGAGTATAAAAGTAATAGAAATAGATGAAATCATTTTAGAGTGAATAGTGGTAGCTAACTCCAAACAATACACTTATTACATATTTCAAGAAAAATCTTTTTAATCAATAATGATCCATCATTCATGTAATGTGGGATAAAAACCTATATTTATTCATTCAACTATAATTGATATTGTGAGAGTTATTTTGCCATCTAATTGCAAAATTACGTGATTAAATGATCATATTCACATCCTCCTTTGAACACCTCATTAGCTCTAAATCTAAACATCACACCCCAAATCAAATATAATAGTCCAAATCAAATCCTAATTTGTAAGTAATGCTTATTTAATTTAGTTGTTTTATCATGCATTTTCACATCATGACATTGAAGTTGTTAGCATACAGTGCTCATTCTAACTTCTGTATGGTATGTCTTTCAATCGCCAAACTCTTAATCTCTCTTTTTTTCTCTAATAAATGAAGTTTTTAATTTTCTTTATTTTTGATTCAATCAATCAGAATACTTTTGCATCATTAAATTTTTTTCAAACATTTGTTTTTTATTTGTATTAATTTCAATTTTGTGTCACTCAATTATTTTATTATTTATTTTTTTTATTTATTATGATATAAAACTATAGTAGGTTATATATATTATTTCATTATTATGTTTACCTTATTTTTGTTAGGGATACGTGTAAGCTTGATTTTAAATAAAAATACTTGATAATCATTTATGCATATTTTTTATAATTGTTAATTTTTTTCATAATTTTTATTAAATTTTATTATTAGAAAATCAATTTATCTTAAAATAAAAGTAATACATTTTAAAAATTAGCATTCTTTAATAATGACCTTTAAAGATGTATTAAAGTTTATTAAAAACATAATTTAAAGCATTTTTTTAAATATTCCCTAAGGAATCAAATTTTGTTTTCCCAAAAAACTCACGCCTGTAGTACTACACCAAAATAGATAGAGTGCAAATAAAGCTATATAAATAATATTAGTATTTTTCTATTTCTTCATTGCATGATAAAGAAATGTGTTAATGATCTTTCAACAAGTTTTGGTCAACTTGATAGTAGAATAGATAGTAAAATAAGAACATGGAGTGGAATTAAATTGTGGTTGGAATTGATGTTACATGCTTATGATTATTGTTAGTCGCCCATTGAGTTCTCTAAAATGTTGGATGAAATAGTTGTATGAGTCAAAAGACTATTTCATAAAACATTTTTAACCCAATCTAATAAGTCAAAGTTAGCCTAAGAAATTTAATTGAAGTAGGGTAAGCACATTGGAACGCCACCAAAAGAAACACATGCACTAATTGCTTCAAATATGGTGGACACATAAAAAAAGTAATATGCACATTATTTTCACGATTCCTAAAAATTATGGATGGTACAAAAAACTTTTACTACAAATAATAGAGGCAATGTACAAAGTTGAACTATGTATTCTAATTTGTTTATGATAACACAATAAAAATCATATTTTTTGTTTACTATTATATGGAACTAAAAATTAATGATAAATTGTATATTGCTAATCTTTTTAGTAACGTCATATGCTTTGTGCAAGCTACTATAGATGAATTGTGATTTCATATTGTAATGGTTGTACATATACTAGAATCTTGATATATGACAATTAAGTTTTACTTTAGCCTTTTTCTTTAGTACAAAACATATTTTTAGCTTTCTTTTTCTTAATAGCATATTTTTTAATATGTTGGCATCTATGACAATTTTTTAAAAATAATATAACATTGTTTTAATATTTTAAGTATTCGTTCATTAATCATTCTTTCAATTTTGACTATTTTACAAATTTTTCAAAACATTTTTTCATGCCCTTTGAAAAATTATGCTAAATAATTTGAAGTCCGTACACATTTGGTGAACCTTATTACTTCGTTTCTTTCCCCAAAAAAAGTTAATTAAATTATTGTATAGAACATGATTTTTTTTCCTAACTTATTGTGGCAATTTTGTTGACCTTTTTGTCAATTTTTATGTGTCTTACCACTTATTATTTTCTTACATAAAAATACCATTTCTATTTAAATTTGGTATTTCTTATTAAATTTATTAAAATCCAAATTTTGATATAGAATTTATGCATATACGTTAGACATTTTAAACGCCAAAGAATAATAGATATTTTTTTTCTTTTCATTGTTTTTAAAGTTTCTCACTTCACGGATATAGCTCTCATTTTTTTATTTTTTTTAAATTGATTTTTTATTAATATATTTTCATAATTTGATTAATTTAATTATTTAGCAAAGAAATATAATTGTCTATCTATGCTTTTACAATTGTTTTTATACTGGTTTGCTTATTAAGCTCTGATTACACCATAATATATTTTTCACAAGCAAATACATGTCATTAATATTAAACAATTTTAATTATGTTAAATATAACTATGCCTTACATTTATGCATTATATGTTTGTCATATTCCAATTGAACAAAAAAGTATTTGTTAGCTTTTTTATTATTTTATGTCATTATTGTAAAAATAAATCCAAACACATTGAAGTTTATTTGAAATTATGCAATAATGAAAACAATAATAATACTTAGGATAATGAGTACTAAAAATATTAAAAATTACTTTGTTACATACAAAGAAAAAGTATTCTTAGTTAACCAATCATGTTAAGTATTCAAGTTTGCTAAAAATTGTAAAAAAAGAAATGATAGAACTTTAAGATAGTGTTTTTTTTAATAATAATATAATATAACCATAAAAAGAAAATAAGATATTTATTTATGTGATAAATTAATAATTGAGTAAATTATAATTGTTTATAGCCAAGTAAATAATAAAAAAATATCCAATAGATAAAATTTAAAAATAGAATAATAAATCATCTAACAAAAAAATATCATTTTTGATAAAAACATTGATAATATATTATTAAAAAATGAAAATGTATCACAATGATTTTAAAAAAAAGTTGTATAGAATATTAAATGCGTTATATATTTTTCACAAAACAAGTTGCCAAAACCATGCTGGTAAAGAATATTAAATGGGAAATACCTTATAACAAACGAGTTTACAAAACTAAGTCAAAACTACGATCGTCAAAGGCAAAATATTATATTGTAATGGACATAAAAAATGTGTTCATGAAAATAAAAATTACGCAAAGGACCAAAAATGAAAAATCATATAAAGAAAAATAATTTATAATTATAATGCTAGCATGCATAACATGTTATGAAAATTTTTATGGTTAATTCAGTAATAAATAATTTTTTAATTATAAAAAGTGTTTAAATAAAATAAAATTAGTCAGGAAAAAACATTTAATATTTTTAAAACCATTTAAAATTAATTATTAAAATGCATTTTTATAAATTACGATCATAACAAATATGTTGATACATATATAACAAGTTTCAAACAATGTAATTTAATATAACTATTAAGATAATTCCACCTTGAACCTTTAAATAATGTAATTAATTATTATTTCAAAAATTAATTTTATTATCAAAAAAATAAATATCCAAGATTGACAAAAAAGTATAAAATTATAAAAATTATATATATTTAAAAAATTAAAATAATAACAAAATAATTTTGCATAATATTTAACTAAAACGTTTCTTGAAAATAGAACATGTGATAATAATAATAATAGTAAAAAAAAATTATACAAAAGTAGTTAAATATTAAAATATTAGAATATTTAAGATTTATTGGGTGACCTATCGATGGGCAACCATTTAGAGAAAATAATATATTTAACCTTTTTCAAAATAAAGATGTTCATAAAAATGCTAAAATTGAAAAGTGTTTTGATAAAAGGAAGTTTAGTTGTTCAAAACAATTAGAAAATTATTTTTAAAAAAATATTATATTAGAAAAACAATTCTACAATATAATATATTAACAAAAAAGTATTGTAGTTATCTGATTCAGTGATATTTTATGATAAAAGAAATTTCAAAAAATAATAAAACAATTAAATAAATTATTTGAGCATGAACTTAAAGTTACTTGAATAACATGTGAAAACTAACTCTAATAAAAAAATAATGAGTATTCAAAATTATATATCACATAACGAGTTTTTTTATTTTAAATATTTTCTACAAATTAGTCATCGTAAAAAAGAAACAAATGTTCAGAAAAGATTATGAAATATCAAATTATAATTTAAAAAATTATTGAGGTACCTAACTCATTAAAATATGAAAATATGCTAAATACTTATGTGGTTCCATAACAAATACTAGATTAATAATCAAGATGGTACATTTTTTTTATATGTAGAAAATTTAAAAAATACTAATATAAAGGAAAATCATTATGATATCATATGCTCAAATTATTAAAACAAATTAAAACCACAATTTGTTTACCAACAATTTTTGTAATAATAATTTAAAACATTTATAGTGAAATCCTCAACATTTGAAAAGTAATAAAAAAGGTTTAAAATAGAATAATTTTAGAGATAAAAATGTCACAAAAAAATCCCAACAAATAACAACGTTTGGGTTACCTTTAATCATTCTTATAATGGATACAGAGAAGGCATATTATGGAATCAATTTGCCCTTCATATAGTTCATCTTATGTAAAATTTGGTTTTTATAGATGTGGTATGATTGCATTCTAAAGTTCATTCCAAAAAGTCATCACAAAATAAAGATTAATTATAATAAGTCAAAGTTAATACCTGTATTCGTAATCCATACAATGTTTGCATCATTTGTCAAACTTTTTTGTCGTTAAATTAGAAGTTCTAAAATATATCAAAGAATAAAAAAAACAAATATTTACAATTTTAATAATTTGACACAATTAATTGACAAAAATATTTATGAAAAAGAAATGTAAATATTAAGTGATAGAAGAAAATACAAAATTATTAAATACAGGTGAAGTTTGCAAAAATTAAAAAATAATGTCATAGTAACAATGATTAGAAGTAATGCAAATATTTTTGTAAAAATTAAAAAGGAAACAAGTCATGTTATGTTTGTTTTAACTAGAATATAATATATAATTTTCTTAAATTATAAGAAAGTCTCCTCATCAATTAATCATGGACATTTCATTATAAAAATTAAAAAAAACAATATAATTTAGAAGAATAAAAATTTTTGATAATAAAAAACAAGTCTTTTACATCAATAGAATATGTTTCTTTATATTTAAATATATTTCATCACAAATAAAAAAGTTTTTGTTAATTTAAATTTTTCTCATTTTACGGTAATGAAAAGTTTGAAATTTTTTTTGTGTTTCAAGTTCTAAAACATATTACTAATAATCAATCTTTAATAAAAAATATTATAATAAAAATTATTTAAAAAAACTAAATATGTAGGATGTTAAATGAAATTATATTTTCAAAACATTATTTATAACACTTAATCGAATATGTTTTGAAAATATAAACTTGAACAAAACAATATTGTAAATAACTAAAAATAGTAAGAATAAAAATGGTCAACTTGATGGTATGACATTGTAATTCCCTTGATGTATTTGCATAAGCTTGCGAATTACAAAGGTCATACATAGATAAGAGAAATTAAAACAATTGAAATCTAACTAGATAAAGAACCCATTGAATCAATTACAAATGAACTAATAATTAATAAAAAAAATATTTTTAAATGACATATATTTGATTATTATGCTTGTGCAATTTTGACAATAAAAAAGATAAAAAAATTAATAGAAGTCACTAATCTTTGGGATATTAAAAATAGAAAAAAATTATTAATTTTTATAAAAAAAAATAATTATAATGGTATAACAACTGCAAATATCTATTTAAAAAAGAACTTATAAATATGTTAGAATCAAAAGGTTATAGATTAATAAAAAAAGATGGCTCATTGTGTTAATAAAGTAAAAATAAAGTAAGTAGACTAATATAAATCATAATATTTGAAATGTATTTTGGATGCTAAAAATAATTTTTATATTGTGTAAAAAAATTTTATTATACAAAAGCTTCATTTATGGTATATTATTATAAGAAAGTCTTAACAATTTTGAAGAAGTAGTATATAATGATTTTTGGTGATTTGAGAAAACTATTTTTGACATTTAACCCCAATCAACTCAAACAGTGTTGAAAAAACATATATTGTTAGCTTACAAACATACAATCACTGGTGTCACAAAAAATCAATAAGTTCGTTCATTTAAAATTTATTTGAAATTGCTTAAAAAATAGATAAATTTTATTTTCCTTGATGTCTCAGACGTCATCCACCTTCCACCGTCGTTAATGCCACCGTCAAAGGCTACTGAAGCGACTTTTCTCACACCCACTCGACTTATGCCAACCCATGGAACTCAAAACCCACTCCATTGGCACCAATCGGATAAATGAACGTGTTGACTTCTTGATTTATTATCTGTAAACCACGCAGCTTGAAAGTAGACCTGAAACTTCAGTATGTCTCTTGTAGTGCTACTCCCAAAAACAGAAAATCTAAATGATGCAGCAATCTGTTAGTACCACAAAATTCATCGTGCTGTTTTGCCCTTGCCATTGCCACGACCTAAAACATAAGACAAGTTTGTGAACAACTTAATTCAATAAATTTAATAACTTTTTTAATTTTTTGTTAAAATAAATGATAAACATTTAAGGTCCTTATAAAATAGAATACTCATCTTGTGAGATGAAAATGATGAAATAAAATTTCTTTTTTTGCATGTTTTTATCATTTTGAAAAAGGGTTATACCCCTAGTTGAAGAGATTTCAACTTCCCCCTTTGAGACAAGGATAGAATGTGATAAACTTTCCACTAGGAAAGTCGACAACTAATTCTCTTGTGAGAGATAAAGATCAAAGTTGAGAGACCATCGACTAAAAGTGCTATTAACTAAATAAATTCTAACTTCCACTAATACTTGTAACTCTTCACCTACAATTTTACTCTCATGATCTAATCATCAAACTACCATCTTCCCTAACAATGTTGTAAATCATATCCAACTATCTTATTACCCATTTAATCTAAGCTCCCCATTAACCAAAAAACCACCACATTATGACCCTTTGTATCTTTGGTATGATAAACACTAATGCCTATGGAACTATAAGATATCATCACTAAAAAGACATGCTCTTTTAGTAATTTTTATTTTCTTAGTAATCCGAAATTAAAAATAGCTTTTTCCTGTAAAAGTAATCTATCTAGAGATTGTCTTAAATTTTTATTTTATTTATGTGAAATTAGATGTAATAAAAATTATTTTGTATGATTTTATGTTTCATACTTAAGTTTTGTAACCTACTCAACTTAATAATCTACACTACAAATTTTGAAATGCTAAACTTTAAATATTTCTAAAATTTCACACACTCAACTTATCCCTAATTAATGAGATTGAGAAGAAAACTGTGGGCAACAATGGCAACCTAGATGTTTGGCGACAATGGCGGGTTCCAAGGGTAAGAAAAGCGCTCGAAAAATAAGGCAGTCGGCAAGCAAATCGCCGAAAAGGGAATCCTGTGCTGGAATTCTTGCGGAAAAGGCTGGGGACTTAGACACAAACTTTGATAGAGTTACTGAAGCCAAGGTTACCGTGGGGAAGATGGAAGCAGATAAACACGAGATAGAATCGTCGAAGGAGGACACTACGTCCTCAGGCAGCCCTGTGCTGGCGATTGAATCAGGGGAGGTCACAGCGGTACTGAATAAAGGGAAAGCAGTGATGGGGGAGGCTTGTGGTCATGAAAGACTGTGCTTGGGTGCACCGACTGAGCTGGAGGGGAGGACGAAACAGCAAGAGCAGGCTGAATGCTCGAGAGCGCAGGAATCAAAATTTACTGATTAGAATGTAGGGGACAAGGAGGACTGCGTCTCTCAGTTATTGGCTAGAGAGGAGGCAGCGAAGGTGAACAAAATCAGCTTCAAGGAGGCTTTAACATCTAATAACTACAACTCCAGCGGACGGGCTACCTCATTTGTGCGGATGGCCTCAATTGACGTAAAGGAAAGAGCGGCAAGATTACCATACCACGGGGAGAATTAGGAGGTTCTCATGTCGTCGGAGGCTTGTTACAGACGGATTGAATTCCATAAATATGACTTGGTCGGGCGTGTTTAAGGTAACAACCTCCCGTTTTTTGTGATAGCTCGCGTTCTGCAGAAGAGATGGGGGAACTACCGCAATTTCAAGGTTTTGGATCTAACGAATGGGTGTTTCTGCCTTCATTTTGAGTCCATGCAGGATAGGAATGAGGTGTGGTTGGGTGGACCTTGGCAGGTGGCCGGTCAGGCCATGGGTCTGGATGTCTAGTCGCATGAGTTCCGACCGGATGACAGGATGACTATGTGCGCACCAATTTGGATTCGTCTTCTGGGACTTCCATTGATCTACTGGGATGTGAAAAACATCCTCCGCATTGCCAAGGCGGTGGGAGAGCCTTTCTTGCTGGATTGCTAGATAGCGGACATGCAGAGGTCTGCCTTTGCGAGAATTTGCATCCGCATGGACCTCTCTAAGCCCCTTAAACCTGGAGTTTGGCTGGGGGGGAGTTTGGGAGGCTATATCAACCTTTTGAGTATGAGGGTTTGCCTCGTGTTTGTTTCAGCTGTGGTCGGGTGGGACACCTGGCAGAGCAATGCAGCTTACGGGAGCCAATGAAGGATGCAGATGGTAGTGAAGGCGGGGAGGAACCGGAGAAGGCACCATTAGCGAAGGCCTTAAAGCCAACGATTACCAAAAATACTCCAAGGAAACTCACGACAGGATCCACTGGAGAAAGGGTGACTGAGGACAAAACAATGGAAAACGCAGGACAAAATGCTTGTTGTGTGTCTAAAGAAGGCTTTGAGAACCTCGGGATTCAAACGCAAGCGGGGAAGTCAGAGGAGACCGTAAGGCAGGGAACCCTTGGACCATGGATGCTCGTCGCTCCTCGACGGAGGAGGCAGGGTGCTTGGGCGACTGTGCAGAACCGAAACACCTACCCGGGCAGTCTCTCAAGAGGAAGGTCAGCCAAAAACATGAACCTAGGAAGGAATGGAAGGTTGAGAAGCATATCCGCAGCCAGTGGCAGGGGATTGTCGAGGCGGGACTGGATGTCCAAGACTCAAGGGAACAGGGACAGAGACCTTCAAGGCCATCAACATGGGACGAACTGGGAAGCAGAGGAAGAAAAAACAGAACAGGCGTATGGCAACAGGGAGGATGGTGGATGTAAAGTTGATGGTTGCATTAAATCTTAGTAGCTGGAGGGTTCCTACACTGCATTTCGTGGAGTGCAGACAGATGGAGGTGATAAATGGGATGGCAAAGTCACAACATGATTGTGAGTGTCTGAGTTCCCTCCCTGTGGGATGGTAAAAGCAGGGGATCCTAACAGGTGGCAAATGACAGCAAGATTAATGATCTAGAATATTAGGGGTGTCCGAGACAGAAAGTCGAAGGGTTACTTGCGAAGAAAGGTTCGTGGCAATAGCATTTAGGTGGTGGCGCTCATGGAAATTAAGGCAAACAATTTCCAGAGGAAGGATGCAGATTGGTTGCTCGGGAGGGGCTGGAATTTTGCGGTGCAACCCTCGGAGGGGATGTCAGCGGGAATCATTATAATGTGGAGGAGCTGGGTAAACATCAATGTCACGATAACCACGTTACATATGGTGGCTTTCAAAATAAATCTGGAAGGAAGAAAGATGATGAATTACCACGTTCTTCCATGCTGCTGCTTCGGCTCGGTCACGCATTAATCGCATAACTATGCTGAAGGATGAGGAAGGGAAGATGATGGATACGCCGAAGGAGATTGGCGATGCACTGTTTCTTCAGGGAGAAATGGAGCAGCGAGGGTCGCGCGCCTCCACTGTTAAACTTTGTGTCGAGAGCCACTGTTAATGAAGATATGGCCTCTCAGCTATGCAGCAAGATTACTGAGGAGGAGGTTATTGACACCATCAGGGGGATGAGGAGAAACAAGGCGCCTGGAAATGATGGCATTTCTATTGAATTCATCCATGGTTTCTGGAAGATTACTAGTAGAGATATTACATGCGCGGTGTTGGCATTCTTTGATGCTAAGAAGCTGCCGAAAGAATGGAAGGAGACTTTGGTGGTACTGATTCCCAAACGGAAGGGCGCTTGTATGTCGGCTCAATTTCGACCCATTAGCCTTTGCAATACAATTTATAAGGTGGTGGCGCGGGCCTTAGTGGAGCGGCTTAAGCCCCTGATGCCTCTCCTCATATCGCGGGAACAGGGAGCTTTTATCCCAGGTCGCTGCATCTCAAACAACATTTTCATTGTGCAAGAAATGGAGACACGCATGCACTCTTGCTCATCTAGATCTGGTCTCATGGCGGTCAAGCTTGACATGATGCAAGCGTATGACAACATCCGGTGGGATTTTTTGATTGAGATGCTGAGGATCCTTGGGTTTCCCTGGATTTGGTGTGATTGGATCTCTGCCTGTATCATCTCCCCCTCTTTTGATGTACTTGTTAATGGCGTCCGCCTACCCTGGGTGTAGGCTCATCGCGGTTTGAGGCAGGGCTGCCTTCTCTCCCTGTATCTCTACGTCATTGCGTCGGAATACCTCTCGGCACTTATGCATGAATATGAGACCAAGCAGCTATTGGGGTTCAGACCTGGGCAGCATGCACCGCTGATTTCTCATTTGTTGTATGCAGACGATGTCATTATCTATGCCAATGCAACGTACACGGCTGTGCGCTCAATTCGCAGAGTAATTAAGCTCTTCAGCAAAGCAGCAGGCTTGCAGACTAACCTCTCTAATTCCAATGTTTACTTTAGCAGAAGGAGCAGCAGGATAAAGACTATGAAGGTTGCTAAAAAGCTTGGTATGGTGCACGGGGGCTCCCTAACCTCTCTTGGAGTACCAATCTCAACGAAGAGGCTTAAGATGGCTGATTTAAATTTCCTAATTCAGAAAATGGAGGCATGCATTGCAAGCTGGTAGATTCATCCCCTGTCTTTGGCTGGCAGAGTCTCACTTGCCACCTCGGTGCTCCACGCTATTCCCACTTATGTACTCAGACATTGCACTGTGTCGGCGGGTGTCATCGATGAGATGGAGAGGCGCATGAGGAGCTTCCTGTGGAATGGAGCAAGTAACACTCACATGACCCACTATGCACCATGGAGGTGTGTTACACTTCCAAGGAATGCGGGCGGCTTGGGGCTGAGGGACTTTCGTGTGTGGCAGCGCGTTTTGATGATGAAGCAGTGCAAACGACTGCTGTGTCGCGAGGAAAGCCCTTGGGTTGACATCCTCAGGAGAAAGTACGGGGCAACTTGGTGACTTCAAGGACTCCGTGGAATATATCCCAATCTGGCAAGATGGTGCTCGAGGCAATGCCGACTGTAGTGGCGGGGTTTGTTTGGAGAATTGGTGACGGGAAGGAGGCGAGATTTGAGGAAGATAACTGGCTTGGCTTCCTCCCTATCTGTATATGGCCGACGCTGATCAATATGGAGACGGTCTGGCCAGCGAGGGTGGCGGATTGTATCAATGAAGAGGGCGAGTGGGACGTTAACAGCATTCGGGCTTGGGCAAGTGCTCCGCTCCTTGACAGAATCCTTCATTTGCCTAGGGCAAGATCCTCTGCTCGTGACATGCTGGTCCAGGTGCACACGGAGGCGGAGGAGTTGGACAACGGCAGAATTTATTGGGAAAAGTGCAAAGAGGGTGACGGCCTCCTCACGGCGAGCTGGCGGAGTTCAGAACAGTTGAGGGGTCTCTGGAAGATAAAAACACTGCCGCCGGTGCACCTGTTTCTTTGGCGGGTGGTGAGAGACTATCTCCCCACGGCAACGTGGCTGTCGCCGAGGGGCATGGCTGAGAACCGAGGCTGTGTGTGGGGCTGCGAGGCGGAGGAGACAGCGCAGCAAGTCTTCTAGAGTTGTCCGCAGGCCCAGGCTCTCTGGCAGGATTCCGCTGAACGTGATGCCGTGGCTGCAGTATTGTTGGCGAGGGACGGGGCTCCAAGCGATGAGGAGGTTAACGACACCGACCGCGACTTCATCCGACAACTTATGGACTTCATTGGTTCGCCGGCGGCGAGGAACGGGCTCGGGGCTACGCACGCTGCATTTCTGGCTACGTCGTTATACTATATATGGGGGAAGAGGAACGCGAAGAGACATAATGTCCCACTTGGCAACCTTGCAACTTTATTACGTAATGTTACGATGGAGATCATTACTGTAGCTGAGCAGCGTAGCTTACATACATCCATGTCCTGCGGGAACCAGTATAGTTCGCCCGAACTGCCTGTAACCCATAGTTGGGTCCCCCCCCCCACTGGATGGATTAAAGTGAACTGTGACGCTGCTTGTGGACTGGATTCTGTAGGCATTGGAGTGGTAGTGAGAGACCATATGGGGAGGCTGCTCCTGGTAATGGGTAGGAGGTTTGTTTCTCAGGCAAGTGAGGCTATGGAGGTCCAAGCAGTACTTGAGGCCTTTCAGCTACTACGAACGTTCCTGTCACAGTTCCGAGCTATTGAGATGCAGACAGACTCCATGACAGCAGTGTTGACGATCCGGAAGCTTATTGCCAACGCACCTGTGGTTGGACCTATTGCTGAGATTATACGTTGTGCTAGTGATCTGGACGCCCTTACTATAACACATGTATACAGGGATGGTAATCAGCCTGCCGACTGGGTGGCACGTGCTGCTTGCCGTAACGACTTCGTTTGGGATAGTGGGACCTCATATCCCAAGCCGCTCATCAAGCTGTTGTTGTTAGATTACATGTTCGATCCTCCGTGAAGATAGCACTCAAAATGTATTTTGCTGGGCTTATGCCCCTTTTGAATATCAAAAAAAAAAACTTATCCCTAATTATTGCACAACATCTTTTCTTATTTTATAATAATCTATTAAACATGTCAACTATTGTAGACTTCAATTTTGACCATCGTAGAAATCTAAATTTACACTATATAAAATAAGCTTCCTTTAATAATAAGATTATTTTACTATTGCCAGTAGAAGCATAGCCTTTCAAACCACATCTTTGTTGCTCTTACAAGCTCGTAGTTCCTTTTACAAAACAATATATTTTTAACAAAGGCAAAATAAGACACATTTTACAGAAGTATTACTTTTTTGACAATGGCCAGATATAAGTCACCTTAATCAAAATAGTGTAATACAGCATACACAATTACAACAATAATTTATTTAATTCACAAAAAATAATAAAATGACTTAATAACTATATACTAAGAAAAGATGTTGCCAAGTTAATATATGAAACATCAATATAATAGCAAAGTTAACAAAGTACATTTAAATATAATAGCGATAAAGCCGACTTTCCATTTTCTTGTTTTATATGTAAAATGACTTAATATTAGATTGAATTTCTTATTCTTTCGAAAATTACTTCCATTTATACCTATCAAAGGAATAAATGGAAATCAAGAAATTCTAGTAACTAAATCTCATTTTTAGAGAAATTAATAAGCATTAAATTATAATTTCTTGTAATAAGTTCCTATCCAATTTGTTCTATTTTGGATATCTCAATGTATCTTACGTATACAAGTATCTTATAATATATAATTACGTAAACCTACATTAACTATTTTTCAACTCTTTAAAAAATATTGTATAACACAAGAATATAGTATATAATATGTTGTACGAGAAGCAGACAATGATTGTAATTACATGAAAAGTAAACAAAACAAAAATTACACAAATAAGCCCAACAAATGCCCAAATCTTCAAATATCACACATATATAAGTCTATATCTTAATTGCATGACATTAGTATTGTACTAGTATAATTGAAATCTACTTATATGTCATTTGTAAGATTTATCGTTACCAATACGATTACATAGTATAGTCTTACGACAATGCGTATTTTAACTCGATTAATCTGATTATACTAGTATGACCTTAACATCATAAAAGCACTAATAAATTAGCTCACTTATAAATTAAGTCCTCAACTCTTAGCTCATGACTATAAATTCTATATTAGCAATGACCTTATTCTATTAATGCAACATTTCAAACTTTACATCTAATAATATCTGTTAGCTTGCCATCCAATTATAGAATGATTACATCATATGGTAAAACATATGACATAATCTTGTATGAACATATAGTATTACACATCTTAACACGTAGTACAAATAATGTAATTGACACATGTCTTGCATGATCACATTTAACTGAATCATTATTTGATGCCATGAATGTAGATCATATAATAAGATATTTGGATGGTATAAACACAAAACGCACAAGTAATGTGCTATTTTTATTTGTTTTGAAAATTATGATAGTCGATCCATTTAGCACTTCAAATCCATATGATAAATGTATATTATGTAGCATTTATATCAATGTAAATACATTTTAAATGCATGCTTTTATTCAACTTAGTTTAAAATTCATGAGTAATATAATACTATCATATTTTTTATACAAATAAAAAGTTTTTATTTTTATAATTCTAACAAAAGTAAAGTGTATATTATGAATTGTTTATAGGCAACTATTTTATTAAGTGCTTAGAAAATGACTCCTTAATTTAAAAGTAGAGATATACTTGAACAAAGCCACCAATACACATTGACCTATCTTCAAAAGTTAATTATTCCATGTACACTTGATTGAGTTTTTAATTGATTAATGCATATTTGATTTTGTGTTGCAAGAACAAAAAATCTCTAAAAGTAATCATTAATAAGAAAACATGAGATTTCTTTGGCATCAAAAAAGAATTTGGTGAACAATGTTCAATAATTAAAATTATTTATGTTTCCCAAAAGTATGTGTCATTAAAAGAGTGAACTTAACAATTCAAATATGAAATCTATGTTAATAAAGAAATTAGCAAAAATAATTAAAGAAATATAAATTTATCTTAAATTATCTACTTTAAAATGCAAACAAATATTTTTATATTATATTTATAAAAATTTATAATACCAAATATGCTTTATATTTTATAATATATTAGAAATATTCATAAGTGTTAATGAAAGGATCTTTGTGATGTATTTAAAAATGTGTTAGTAAAAGCAAATTATCATTGCTAATAGAAATATATAATGTTATAGAGATAACAAATCTGAAATATTTTTGTTTATTTGAATATTAGATGAGAAAGTAAATTTTGTAGACAAATTTAAGGAACAATAATATATAAAACAATAGAGACAAAAGAAATTCTAAATTGCATAGATTTATATGAATAACATGTCAAGAAGTGGTAGTTTTGTTCACAACAAGGTTTCAAAATATACATCATTTATTAATATAAGAATCATTAACGAGTTAGTGCAAATAGAAAAAAACATAAATATTTTACAAAAAAGTTATCATATTTGAATTCTGACTTATGAAAAATTGTATTATCTTATTAAAAATAATATTAATTTACAAGAAAAAATAGTAACACCAATTTAAAGAACATATAAATTATTTTGTGTATTTACAAAAAATATTAACAAAAAAATTTCTAAATAACCTAATTTTGGAAAACTTAAAATTGTTATAAAAATTTAAAATCTAAAAATATAAAAACACAAATACCTAGAAGCATAACAAAATACAAGAAATGTTAAAAACTTTTTTCATAATGAAATTACGAAAAAAATTATTAATCCATCAATTTACATACATATAACAAAATATTTTTTTATGATTTAGTGCTTAGTTTTGATTAATAATTAAATAATGTTGGATCATTTGTATGTATCATTATGAAAAGTCCTCCTTTTTATGAGAGCATTTTCATTACAATATAAAATAGTTTTTTTTTTCTATTAATAAAAATATATTTTATGTACTATAGCAATAGTGAATTGTTCTTTCTTTTAATCTTAGTTTCTTTGTTATTTACTTATTCAATATGCCTTGCATTGTGAGAAAACTTGAATATTATTTTTTAGACAATAAATAATATTTAGTATTCCTTACTTTGTTATTTTAATTCAGTTCTCTTACTTTAAAAAAAAACTTTTTTTGAAAGCTTATTAAAGCATTGCTGAATGGCAATTTTGAAATAATATATGTTTTATTCTTATATTTTCAACATCTTCAGTAGTATATAAATTTATTTGATTTGTTGCACAAATTACTGTAGTTCTAATATTGGAAATTTTACTTTATTAAAAATATATAATGGATTTATGTTTCCTAATTTTGATTGATTTAAATATTACACAGTAAAATTAACTCTTGTTTCTTCATTATTATATTTTAAGTTATATTTTCTTCAATATGAAGCCTTCAACTCTCATTGCCTTTGAAGATTTATGTGATAGTTTTTTTGACATTAAAATTTTTTATGCTTTGATTTAAAGAATTTTATTGACAAACAATAAAACAAATTTTATTGACAAATAATAAAATATAATAAGTAAATAAATGACATGGCAAATTAAATAGTACATGGGGAGAGCTATAATGTATTAGTGATCTAAAATATTCAATTATATAACAAGAAAATTGTTCAATTAATTTGAAACCTTATCAAAGAAGATACATTAAAAAAACAAAAAATTTAAAAAACTTTTTAAAGTAAAAAATCTTCAATTATATGCATTTCATTTCACAAAAAGTATATCTTTTAAAATAAAATAAATCTAATGAAAACACATGTCAAATAGTAAAACATTTAAAATAAAAAACAATTATGCAATGAAAGTAAAAAAATCACTATGGTAAAGCAATGTAATCAAATGCAAAAAATGTATGCAAAATATGTATGAAAAAAATAAGAATTAATAAAATTAAAAAATAAAAATAAAAAATGATCTAATAGTAAAATACACCATATTTTTCAAATTCTATGGATTAATAATAAATAAACTAATTTTTCAAATTCTATGTTTTAATGTAATAAAAAAATTAATAACGGTTTATTATATATTCTTTGAGAAATCATTTGTTCAAACTTTAAATATTTTCATTAATTGAGTAATAATTAGATTGTTGTTGTTTTAATTAATATGTCATATTTTTGTTAAAATATAATATCCAATTTGACAAAAGAAAAATGAACCAAGAAGCAAAGCTAAAAGCCATCTACATATTAAAAAATGTAAATATTGCAAATGTTATGAGATCATTCAATGGAACGTTTTGTTTGAAATTTTTGTGGCATTATGGAAATCTGTTTAGACAATTTACATATACAAATTGAATTTTTAAAATTTTTATTTACCTTACATATTATGATTTGTACATGCATAATACTTTTATGTAAGTTGGACACTTGTTATATTTTCTTGATTAAAAATATTTTACTTACAAATTATGAATAATGATATGAAAATTTTAAATGTGTTTTGTTTCTTATATAAAAAAATTATAATTTTATATTTTAAATAAAGATATAAAACTATGAAGGAATAAAGAATAACATAAGTTAAATAACATTTAAAATATTAAAATTTACTTCAAAAAGATAAATGTAATAATGTAAAAAATTATATGACAAAAAGATTGAATAAATTAATAAAAAATTATTCATTTTTAATATAACGATAAATTTCCTTACATACAAAACATATTCACACAAAAATAAAACTTTAAAAGATGAATATATTACATTACTCGCAACTTTTAAATATATTTGCAAATATGCCAAACACTAATGTTATTAATGTATAACCAATGAAAAAATGCTAGAGTTGATAAATTAATAAATAATAAAACTCATAGCATCAATGCATTTGATGTTTGAAATTTTTTGACAAATGTATTGTGCAATGATGGATGTTTTCTCTTGAGTGAAACTTATTTAGAATTATTACTAATTATATAATTAAATAAGCATAAATTATAATAAATTATTTTTAATATTAAGTAAACATAAATTAAAGCTAAAATAAGATAAATTTGAATAACATAATATAACAAAATTAAAACAATTAAAGGTCACATTAGAAGAGATTTAGGCTTGCATACTAATATAAGCTAGTCAAACCAAAAACTCTTAAAAAAATGATATAAATTACACCTCAAAGTAGCATTCCAAAACCTCTTCGTAACAAATGATCCATAAATAAAAATTGATTGCATAGTTTTGTTCTTGATGGATCCAATGACATTTGTCCTATCTCCATAGAACCACAATTGGAAATATTACAAATAGCAAATTAAAATAGAATAAATAAAAAAATATATATTTTCTAATTTATTAAAAATTTAAAATAAACTTGATGTGAGATAAATTGGAGTAATGGGATAAAACCAAATCAAAGTGATGCAAAGTTCACACAAAATTGGAATCACAAATTCATTATAATATAACAAAATAAAAAAAAAGAATTTAAAGAAATTAGATAATTTGTATTAGAAAGTTGGAATCTAAGAAACTAAGGAGATTGAGTTTGATGTCATTGATCATGAAATAAGAAATGAATAGAATTGTCACATAAAGCATGCCAAAATGTAAAAAATTAAAACTTTTAAAAATATAAAAATTAATTTTTTATAGGATATTGCTCATTAGGATGGGTCCAACATTTGTTTGATCTAAATGAAACCTGTTTTGGAATTATTATGAATTATGAAACAAAAAAATATAAATAAAATAAACTATTATATTAGTATTAATTAATTATATGCTAAATATTAATTATGATAAAATTAAATAATGTAATAAAAGTGATTCAAAGCAAAAATAAATTGAAGAAATGCTATAAATTACGTTGGAAAGTTGCATTCTAAAATGGCTAGTAAAATATTCTAAAACTCTTCAAAATAATATATTTAAAAATAAATAATTTTTTTAATAAGTTTGGTCTCATCAAGATAATTTTATCGCATTTATTTTTTCTTTATCATGTCTAACTTGGAATTAGTAAGAATTACCTAAGAAAATAATCATAAATAAAACCTTTTTATGATTTTGTTATTAAATAAATATATTTTAAAGTTCAAGTGAGACAAATTAAAGCAATGCAAGAAAATAAAACTAAACTGATGTAATGGTCACAAGAGAAGAAATTAGAGTTTTGAAAAATAAAGCCCAATCAAAGTGAAAACTTTCTCAAAATGAGATATATTTTATAAGATAACCGCATTCCAAGAAATTAAGAAGTTCAACTATAACATCATTGGTCATTAAGTCAAGTAAGAATAAAAATTTTCCATAAAACATGCTAAAATAAAAAATGGAATATTTTAAAGGACAATTTTGAATTTGATGTTTGATCAAGTTAAGCCCAATGATGTTTGGTTCATCTTAATCAAACTTTTATTATAATTAATTACATAAACAAAAATAAATAATAAAAATATATTATTTTAAAGTTATATAAATATATGTTAAAGATGAAATTAGATGGATTTAAAAAATGAAATAAACAAAAAAAGTTAATTGAATGTTCCTATGCCACAAAGATGAACTTATTAGCTTTGTCACTCATTGATGAAGATGGTGACTCATTAAGATCAGAATCACTCCAAGAAGCCACAATTAGCATTTCCTTTTTCTCTTTTGCTAGGCAATTTGTTCGTGTGAACCCAAGTTACTGCAATTATGGTAGATGACTTCATCCTTTTTCTTTTCTTTCACCTTTTCTTTTTTTCTATATAAGTTTAAAAGATAAGTGTAATATGAAAAAAATAAGGGAATCAATAACTTATTTTTTCTTTGGCATTTTTGGTAACAATTATGGAAATTTTATCACTTGAAATTTCAAATACATGTGAGTATCTTTCTTTCCTTTCATTAAAGTCTTCATATAAAAATTATGCCTTTTTTCAAAAATTTTGCATTTTTTAAATAGTTTCTTTAAAATGCTTGATCAACACAATAAAATTACATTCTAACTCAATATCAAACAGTTAACTTTCCTTATCACTACCTCTCTTAGATAATTAATCTCTTGGCATGAATTACACCATATTCTATGGTTCTCCTCTTTCTCCACTACAAGAGAATGATCGTGCTTTACTATGAGACAACAAATTTTTCTCAACTTCATCCCCCAAATTGTTTGAAGATTTTGATAATGGATTCAATTAACTCCAAGAAGAAGCCATGGCTTGCTTCTCATCTTTTTGAAATGTCTTCTTCATTTTCCACTTCTCTATAAATTTTTGACAATTTGAGTCAAAATGACTAGGTTAATTACATTCATAGTATTGTATCTAAACTTTTTTAAAACACTTTTTCTTGGTTAACTTGTTTTTATTTTTAGCTTTTCTTTTAGGCTATTACTTTACTATTTTGAATAAAGAATTTAGTAAGGAGTTTTGGCTCTATATTACTAGTTTATTTACCTTCAAACAATGATGTAGTAGCCTTGAATGCCAAGTTTTCCTTCTCCTTTTTTGTTGGATGTGATATTTCTTATCATGTCATTACCACCACATTAATAATGGCATGACCATGTGGCTCATCTACTTTAAGAGGTTTAGTTTCCTGGATGAATTAATTATGGTCATAGAAAAGTAAATCTCTTTAACAATCACATCAAGTATCTTCCTTGCTTGATAACAAAAAAGACTATACAAAGATTTAAGAAACGATTTACAATATTAGAACATCCCCAATTATATTATTGGGTATTCTCCATAATTTATTCTAAATAACTCAAAATCATACATAAGAAAATCAATTTTAGATGCTTTAACTTAAGTTATGCCATTGTAGGTATCATCTTGGTTACCCTAAACTTCATGGGTAGATTATGATTCCATGCTCTAACACTAAGTAGGAGACTATGCTTTTCTTATGCAATGTGTTCAATTCATTCTTTTTAACAATCTCATTGCTAACTTTTTTAGATAGAGATTCAAAAACATTTTTAACAATATGACTAAAATCAATATCTTTTATCAAAGAAAATTTGTATTTTATTAATTCAACCCAAATAAAAATACTGCTTAAATAATGGAGATTGAAGGTACCAATCTCTCTCTCTCCCAAATGTCATGTGCATTAACCATTGTGTAAGACATCAAAAAGAATTTTTTTACCATAATAATCATTAGAATTGAAGAATCAGATGTCAAAAGAAGATATAAGTGAATTGTAAGACATAAAAGTTTCGAACCTTTCAAAATGTTTTTTGATGGCGTTCAATGGTTCCAAAACACAACAATGACTCTCTAATCGCAATTTTTTAAAAACATAAAATCTTCTCAACCTAGTGATTACCCATTTAAAATGAACAAAAAATATGTGCCCATCATTCCTAGCTTCACAATTTTTGCTAGAAACTATTTTTTATATCATAGCATAAATTAAAAAATGTATCGTATACATTTTGCTTACAATATATAACCTACAACCAAATGAACTAAATTTATTATTCATTAAATATCACAAACTATTTGAACATCTTGGGTTCATGTTAAGCACTCTACATGTTATCGATTTGCGTAATGTATAAAATAGCTTCAATTGAGTGTACTATACAATTAGAAGCTTTCAAAACCAGTTTTAACTTCACATATCATAGTCTTAATCAATAAGCCTATTAAAGAGAACTAAATGGACTACATATACAATTAAAATGACGAACTTTGAATTAATTATTTTGCTTCATCCGTCACACCTTAAATCTACATGCTTATTGAGTTGAACTAAATTAATTTCCTGTCAATGAGTAATATACCATATTTTATATAACATTTTACTCAATTTTGATATTTTGCAACCAAAGGATTTCGTTCATTATTAATTAATGTGGAAAAAAAATTTTATTCTTCTATTGGCTTTTTCATAAGCACAACACCATTTTTTAATGAATTTTGTATGTAAACAAAAGAATGATCAGTTGTGTTATTAATATGTTGAAAAGAATTTTTTACACGCTCAAAATAACTCTTCTTGTAGTGCATAAAAAAATTTGTTCTAGGACATACATTCTAAATCCTTATAGACATAACTCTAAAAATTAACAACTTGAAGTGTAAAAAAGCTTCTTTCTTGGTACTTGATTCATTCATGCAAGAACATGCAACTAAAAGTAATGAGTTGGGTCTAACTCTCAACTAATTTGATGATAATTTTTGGATACTTGATCTGAAACACTTAGAGAAAAATTATTAGCATAAGAATAAAGTTGTTCTATTTCCACCTAACAAGTAATAAAGTGGACAAATTATTCAATAGAATTAATAAAAGTATGAAAATAATGAATCGTTCATATTCAAACCCAACGCATCAATGAATTACTAAAACGACTTGGATATCAAAAAGCTAAAAATTAAAAGATCTAATGAAAACTAGCTTTAACTTTCAAATAGGATATGAAAGAATCTTTATACATTTGAAAGTACGTGAAGGATGTATATCATATTTCATCATGTTTCCAATTTTAAATTAAGTTACATAGAGAATGAAAACAATGATCTACATTAGATTTTATAACTTTTCTTTACAAAATTCTATTCCAAGACAACATAATTTTTTATAAAATTAAATAGTGTCTTGTGAAAATAATTCTTAAAAACTTTATTTAGATCAATGTTGCAAACATTTGTGTGATGCAATCAAGCCTTATCTTAGGATGTTATGTAGCTGTCCTTTATTATGACTTGTTTCGTACTATAATAATTTTTCTACTATAGTTAGTTAGATAATTCTTAAAAAATTCCTTGGACTTTATCACGAAAAATATGCAACAAAATGTACATAGAAACATTGTGATTTTCCAAAGACATTGTAGTTAGTGCCAAATCATGAGTGCACCATGCCTTGATGATGAAGACTATGTTGAATTTAGCAAATATTTATGTAACATTATCAAAAAAAGGCTAAGAAAAAGTTTAATTTTAATTCATAAAAATAAAAAAAATTAACTTTAAATTTTTTTATAGCCACGGGTAGCCCTAGAAAGAGAATGAAACTTGTGGGTATAACATTGATGAGAATGACAATAATCTTAGTTTATTGCTTATTTTAATCTTAATGATTTAATTTTTTTGTGTGAACCTTAACGTAGCAATTATGGTTAGGGACATGAATTTATAGTAGTTGGTGAGCCCTTAAGAATACTATATAGAAGAAACTCAACCTATAACACTATTGAGTTTGGTTGTAGATGGTGTTTAGGGTTAGGAGGACAATTGTATATTACTTGAAGAAAGGCATAGGTTTTAACTAGGATAATTATAAGACCATGAGTTTTCATTTCAATGCTCTTTGTCCAAAAAGATAGAAACCTTAAATGGTGATATAAGGTTTAGAGTGACCTAGAGAAATCATTAGAAGAGTGTATTTCCATGTGTTGGCCTATTGTATAAGGCAAATCATTAATGTGACCCATATAAACCTTATAAGGAATGGATTTGATGGTAGCTAGAGAGTAAGTTTAGCATATATATTGATCCTAGTGGATAATTCCTTGAGCTTAAAGAAAAGGTTCGAATGGATTCCTATAAAAGGTTAAAGAGAATTAGTGGGAAGTTGATAACCTAGTTAGAGTCATTGGCTAAAATTACATGATGAATTTAGGAAGCTATGGTATTCAAAATTAAGTAATGAAGAGTTTAAAAGAATTATTAGGTACCTAAAATGCACAACTAGGTTCTAAGAAAACTTTATGCTATCGATAATAACTATTTGGGGGTTAAAATGACCTTTAAGATCATAATAGATATGCTTATTAAGGTTTTAAGGAAATAATTAAATGCTTAGATAGATTAGTAAAATTTCAGAAGAAACACTAGATGCCTTAGATAAGTGGGTTTTGGCTTTGAAAAACTAATAAAATTTAAAGCTGTGGATGAGTAGGCCTAAGACATAGTTAGATTCTAAATATGTTTATTTGAGAACTAAGTTAGGGTTATGTAACACAAGCTTTAAGATATTAAAAGCTAAAGAAAAGAAGCTTTTAGCTAACCTTAGAGAAAAAGAATGTGCTACCTAGATTGGTGTCCAAAGAATTCTATTAAGTTCACAAGTTTAATAGACCCTTTATAACAATAAAATCAAGGACCAAGATAAGAGAAGCTTAAGGGGCATTATATATTGCTCTTAAGGTTTGGGAGCATAGTATTGTAAATTAGGGTAATGGAGACCTCAGACTTGTAAAGCACAATCAAGAACTAAATTGTTCAGGGCATCACAAAGAACATTGGATATACCATAATATTTAGGACATACCAAAGGACTGTGGATGTGCAAAAACTATCATTTGTGCATGCAAAGGATTATGGATGTTCTTATTTATGTGATGGTTGTTTATAAAGCTATTAACAAGATGTTAGTTGCAAGAACATTTGCATTGCTAAATCTTGTTTTTCATGGGATTACAAATGCCCTTATATTTTTATGATGAGCTTAGGTTCTCGATGTTGTGCAAGAAGTGTATTTTTATTATTTGGCATCTCAGTTATGTTTGTCTCAACCTTGTAAGCTAATTCCCATAATTGTGATACAGTAGATAACTTTACATACAACCTTGTTATATTTCATTATATGCCAATTAGTTATGTACATTTAAAAAGTTCTTATTTTTGTAGCATACCTTTAGGATTCCTTATTGCTCTTTCTATCTCACCCTTTACCATATCATATTGAGCCAACTAATTAGGTATGTGCCTTCAAGACAAAGTTAGGTAGGTTGATTAGTTGACTTTTATAATCATGGCTACCAATAACTCATTTCCTAATATTTTTAGTATGTAATGGTCAAGTTCTACAGACATAAGTGACATTGCAAGCCTTTATCAACATAAACTATATTAAACATTTATTAGATGTTATTATACATCAACTGCATGGATTTATGTTTCATGTTTGGCATGATGTTTTTAAGTTGATGCTATGTAAGTTATTTATAAGTTGTTTGTAAGAAAAATGTACTAATTAATACTTACCATTAAGAAATCTTAAGTTAGGGTTAACAAGTTTCTAAATTAGTTACATGACCAACTAGTTAGAAGATTGTGTTCCTTTTGTGTTATAGACCTTATGCACGATGACTAAATTGTCGGATCTCTACTCTCATTCTAAACATTAAGTTGTTGTTTAGAAAGAGACTAGTTTTGTAAGTTATTATAGATGTTTTCCCTAGGAATGTTAATTTCAAGACAATTAAGGTTGGGATAATGCATCATCGAATTGTATTATATTGTTATATTATTTTATTAATTTTTTTCATCAAAATTTTGTGACATTGGTATGGTTTTTCCTCAATAGAGGATCAAGAGGGTTCGTAGAACTATAAAACGATACTTTGGTGGTTAGTGCTAATGTCTCGTTATACCTCAGAATTGTACAACTAGTTGTGGTTGAGGAAGAATAAATGAAAGCAAAACCTAGATTGGAATGGTTGTTTGAGGCCTTTATGGGAATAAAGAGATGAGTCTTTATGGGTGTTATAGTCTCAATAATGAAATATGATGATTTATCCCATGTCTTTACTTGTTCAATGTTGTAGGGCGCATAGATAAGAGAAATGTCACACTAGTAGAAATAGTCTTGGATGGAGAGGAAATGACATGGTGGTGAGGTTAGTGCTATGTTCAAAGATACCATGAGTTGCATGGTACATTAGACCATGTTTGAGGATAACTTTAGAGAGTTCTATATTTTAAAGAACAACAATGCTATGATTTAAAGAGTGGTAACATAACTCAGTGAGAGGTAGAATATATTGGCATACATTCCAAATTCACTAACTTGACATGTCATGCAAGAAATCTTCTGCAATTAGAGAAACACAATTATGAGCTGTTCAGTGAGGAACTCAAACTTCTTTGTAATAAAATGATAAATTCCTATTCCATTAATAGTCTATACTTTACATTTGGTATATACAAGTTTTTTAGTGTGCCTAAGAAAAGTAGTTTCATGGAATGGAACCTCAACTTGTTGAATACATTGATTATGCATAATTGTTAGAATGAAGTGTTAGGATTTATTATTAGAGGACAAAGTTGTGTTTGGCATCGACCTTGAACTAAGAGTTACTTTATTGGTAAAGAATATTTTTGGATGGCCATAATAGAATGATAAGAACAATGGTTTAATTGTAGAACTATATAAAGATAAGGTCCAATAGATCCAATGCTTCTCCTTTGGGCACCATCTTTTAAAAAGAAAGATGGTATTCTACATATATGTGTGAACAATTAAGTTCTCAAAATATTGATAGACCAAAATTGATATCCTTTCCTAGAATTGATGAATGGTTAGATCATCTTCAAAGTCCTGCAATCTTCTTCAAGATATATCTTTGATCAAGATATCATTAAATATAAATTCAAAAAGAGGACATGTCCTAGAAAAATTGCACATATGATATAGACATTATGAGCTCATATCCATAATATTTATGAATATCTTCAACATCACTTTCTAGCCATACCTTCACTTTTTTGTTATAATTTTTTATTGATTAGATTTTTGGTATTTTTGGAGTATAGCTTAGTATATACAACATCTTTAGACTACTTCGGAGTTTCTTAGAAGAAAGTGTCTATGTTCAAAATATTCTAAGTGATACTTTGTGTTAGATCTACTACCTCTCCTTGGTAGTCTTGTTAATGCCAAGAAAGTTTCAATTGAACCCAATATGGTTCACATTATTAATGTGTAGAAAAAAAGGGTATAATGACAAAGATCCTTTTTTCTTGGGTGTTTTACAATACTACAGCAAGTTTTTGTTTGACTTCTAAAAGTTAAAAGCATATGTTTCTCAAATAACAAAAGTTGGTGTAGTTTCCTCTCTATTAGATCAATGTGAGCAAAGGTTCTATGAGCTTAACCACATGTTGGATTGGCCTTTCAAGGTTTTTACCAATAAATATCAAATTTTTTTTGCGTAATTCATAAGTAGAAATGTCTGGTAATAGCCAACACATTAGTTAGTTATTCATGCATGAACTAAATTGCACAACACATGATCTACAGTTGCTAGTTGTAGTGCTTAGCATAAACATTTAGAAACAATGCTTGTATCAGGTGCCAGTTGAGCTCAATAATGATGATAAATGCCTTAAGTTTATTTTCTTATGCAAGAAGCTTAATCTATTGCAATGACATTGGTTTGAGCTCATTAAGTGTTTTTTCTTAAACATGAACTGCTTCTAGGGAGAATAAAGAACTGACTAACGAAAGAGCTTATGATGGGTTTTTGTTGAGGTTAATCTTAGTTGGTAGCATAGACATTATTGGCTCTACTTAGTACTCTTCACATTCATGTTAATTGGATGAATTTGTTTAGGATTCTTTAGTGGCGACATATTATGTCATATAGAGAGATTCTTAAACTTTAATGTAATTATTGTAAGAAATTTGCACTGAGTGACATTACTTTGATTGAACAAAATAAGATATGTATTCCATATCACTAGTAGTTTAGAGAGACTATTAGGGAATTTGATAATAGGTTAGCTATTCACCTAGGTTAGAAAAGGATGTTATAGAATAATAACACCAACATTTTGTAGGAGGTTGAAAGAAACATGCAGTCTATTATATTTCAAAATGCTTGATTTATGGATTAGTAAAGAAAATTATCTAAAGCCTAGTGGTTACCTTTATAATTTGGTAATACTTAAAAGTAAATGGGACGATATCACAATGGGCTTTGTATAATGTTTTCTAATGACTAGAAATGCTTTGATGTGATTTTTGTGACTAAGTATTATTAAACAAAATGAACATTCTGTCAAGTTGCTAGGAAGAAGGATTCAATAAGTAGATTGGTAGAAAAATATGTGTAGTGGATTGTTATATTGTTTGGATTTCCTTCAATGATCATTTTGATAGATACATGAAATTGTCCACAAATTTCTTAAATTGTTCCATAAAACTCTCATAATAACTCTCCAATTTAGTAGAACATATTCTCCTTAGATGAATGATTTGTTTGAAAGGATGATCTAGAATACAATGGACCTTCTAAGGCTATGTATGTGATCTTATTCCATAAATTTTTGCTAAGAGTTGGCATTCATTGAATTTGTTTACCATAACAACTATGAACTGATAATAGAAATTGAACCATATGATGCATTACATGGGTGACATTATAGATTATTTTTGCATTTAGAAAGGGTGATCCTAGAAAAATTTTATCGAGGAGTCTATCAAGAAGCATTTATTACTAGAGAAGAGGTTGTGAGTGGTTTAGCACTTATAAAAGAAATACTTTAATGGAAATCATAGATTATTCATATTTTTTAATGGTGATTAGGTATTCCTTAGGGTTCGTTCAATAAGTAGATAGTTTGACCTTGGAAATGCTTCCAAGTTTGACATCAGGATATTAAATCACAAAAAGTTTTGAAGATGATTGGGTCAACAACACACTAGCTTTAGTTGTTAGAATATTTTGTAATTATTAATGAAGTCTTACATGTCTTTAATTTCAAGAGTGATTTTCAAAACCTAGTGCATATTCATTAATAACTATTATAGAATTTTCAATTGTAGTAGGTTGAACCTTCTTAGGAGTGTCCAATAAGCATAGGAGAGCATTATACTTGATAGCATAGGAATAAGAGGTTACCTATGCTAGAGTACAATTGAGTAATCTAAAAGAACGAGCGATTTCTTAGGAGTTACATAGCGAGTACATTGTAGATGGCCAATGCTATTCCTTAGATTCTTATGATGTTTTTTAATTGAGGGGTATTATTACACTTCATAGTTAGCAATTTCTTAGATTTTTGTGATGTATTTCCTTGGTTGATGTAAGGTATGCATTTTCTTTATAATTTCTTATTCAAAATTTCAAAACTTGGTAAGTTACTAAAAGTATAAATATTTTTCAATTTGTATGACTTGATATATTTATAAGCAAAGTATAAAATTTGAAATAAAATTTTAATATTTAAATGGTCAAGATGTAAGGGTAGCATTAAAAAATGTATATCTTTAGCCATGAAATGTATTTCATTTGCCTTTAATTCCTAAATTTAAGATCAAAGTGCCAATAATTTATTTATGACTTAAATCATTTAAGTTATATCTTAATCGAAGTTCTTAGATAGCATATCCAATACAATTATGTTCCACTAGTTATATAAATGATCAAGAAGTGGCTTTTGATGGACTTAAAAAACATATCCAAATTTTTAATAGCCATAATTGTGATGTAGAGGACAAAACTTAGCTATCAAGAGTAAGTAGAAGGGCTAACAACCATGAGGAAGAAAAGCCAAACCTTGTTTGTGAAGTCCATTGCTTATATGATATGTGATGAACCTTATTGTATGCAGGTTAATTTAGTGTCACATTTAGGATTAAAAATTGAGCACTTTACTATGAACAAATGCTTTGATTCTTTAGCTTCTCCAAAGGAAATTGAGGATAAACTCATCAATGGAATCTTGATTAGCTAAGGGATGATTTGATTTTGATTCTCTATAACTTCATACTTGTTTGAACTAAAAATTATGACTTGATAAACAATGTCATAGATTTCATCATGACTAAGTGATTTAATCATTCTACATAGAAAAGTAGAACTAATATCTACTTTATATTTTATAACTTGTTCTTGAAGTATTTGTGCCTGTCTAATGCATAAGAGGTGGAAAATTATGCTTTTTTCTCTTTTTTCTATTTTGAAAGCCTTTTCTTTGATGTAAATTTTGTAATGATAAACTCATTGATTTTGAAATATTTTTAAATAAAAATGTAAAAAATGGAAATTTAATTATTTTAAAATATTTTTAATTAGAATATTTTATATTTAATAAGTTCAATTTTGAAAATTTTTCATATATGTTTTTAAATAAATATTATCACATAATACAATATAAGAAAAAAAATAAAAATGACTAAGGCTTTTTAAGCAAGTCCTCCTCACCTATGCATACATGCACCACGTGTCAATCCAACTAAGATTCCACTACAAAAACTACTCTCTTTCACCATAGACGATAAGAATACTTCACAAACCAAACCCTTTTGCAACAATTGTTATGTTTGGTCAACATAATTTTAATTATAAAAGCTAAATATGATAAGGCACAATATTAAGTAATAACTAATCACAATGTTTCACTAATAAATCCAAAAGCATGTATGTCATTGGTTTATGGATTATAATTTTAGAATATGAGTGCAAATATTAAAGAGTTTGAAACAACTTAAAAGGTATAATTTTAAAATATTAAATCCAAGATACTAATTAAAGGTGTTGCATTAGCATGGTATTTTAAAAAAATAAAAAGGAATAAGAAAATATATAATTAATTGTAAAGAAGTCACTAGTAAGATTTGCAATCAAAGAGAATGTTGGAGTAAGAGAGGAAAAAAGTTAGTCACAAACATAGCTCAAACATTGACAATGAAATTGGGATGAAATGGTTTAGGCTTCTTCTAACAAAAAACAATTCATTTAGTAAGGTAAAATCATCTATTGTCAAACACCTATAACTACTTTATTTACATTAGAATATTTTAGATTAAAATAAAATTTTGTTAGTGGGTAGAAAAGTCAAAGAGATAGACATTAACATTTCAAAGATATAACAAAATTAAACTGCTTTTTAGAATGTTGATTATAGGCAAAAATAATGACCATTGTTTGATCTAGGTAGACAAAACAATAGTCACTCGATCAGAGTACTGAACAAATTGCCCATTTCTAATCTTGATGTGTGAGAGCATTGTTCATAAAGGCAGAGATTATCATAGCACTTCAGTTGAGCTTTATGGATGGCTAGCTAAACAATCAGCACTGTTCACAAACATGGAGAAGATCCTAATCATTTGAAAAGGTTTTATAGATGGATGATTAGATGAAAATTATTGCTCAAGATGACAACGCTGATCTCTTTCACTTGATCAGGCTAGTTATATGAAAAGTTAGATGAAATCTACTATTCACAAAAGCAAATGTGATCTTGGTCATTTCATCATTAAAACATGTGATCAAGAGGCATTGGTTTACTAAACTTGAGAATCACACAAGACAAATTTTTAGTCCTGCATCAAAATCTTGTATATGATGTTTAGAATTTATAATACTTTCTCTCGCCATATAAGTCAAGTGAAAGGTGTTGGTTTCTCCTTGGTGCTCTTGGGAGGTCACGACACACGTCACTTGTGCATTGTATGCAGGTCCATCCTAACTTGATCAAATAATATGCCATATTATGAGTTAAACTTGACTTATTATTCCTAAAATGGTTCAAGAATTTTTTTTCTGAGTTGGTTTAACCCCTACTGCTAAGGGCCTAACTAGTAGTTATGCTTGATCATACTCGATTCACCTAGTCTCCCATCCCAAGTCTCCTGAGGTCCATTTATCAACACATTAGGCCACTTGGCACTATCTTTGGGCATGTCATGTTTTGAGTTGTTAGAACAAGTTTTTGTTTCTTTCCTAAAACCATCTTATATATATTTATTATTATTTAATTACTTTTAAAACTTTTTTATAGCTATTAAAATAACAAAATATTTTTACAACTACTAAAATAATAATGTATGTGAACAAATGATGTTGTGAAACCTAGTTTTGTTAGATATGAACAAGTTGAAAAATAAACTAACAATCAAGTAGATGTCTCAAAGATTAACTCCTAATGGTTAGTAATTCCACAAAAAGTTTGCTCAATGACACCTTCATATTCCATTTAAGCTATAACTAGAGCACGGCCACCAATGCTAGTTTGCATGGTTTTATTTTTTTGATTGCTCCAAAAGAGATCTAGTCAAAACTCTCCAATTAGTTAATCAAATTAAAGAAGCTAACACAATGAATTTGTTATTGTTAAATAAGTGGGGCCATGATCAATGCTATAATAATATCTCCCATTCGATCATGGTGCATGTGTTTGCATATGTTTGTGGATGTGCGCATACTTAAGCATGTGTATATATTTGTATGCATACATTTGCATATGTGGGTTCGCACATGTTCGCATGTATGTGCATGTTTGTGTATGTCATTATGCATGTGTGTTCTTAAATGTGCATGTCTATGAATCTATGCATGTGCAAGTGTATGCCTATTTGAGTGCATGTGCATGTATGTGTTTGTGCTTGTGCATGCATGTTCATGTGCATTTGCAAGTGTATGTGTGTGAGTGCATTCTTGCAAGTTTGAGTGTGCATGCATGTCCTTTCTGCAAAATGACGGTGCATATGTGTGCATATGTCCATGTGTACCTATGTGCATGTTTGTTCTTGTGTAGCTACATGCGTGTGCGCATACTAGTTGAGTATGTAAGAATGCTTGTGCTTGTGTGTGTGCATGTGGGCTTATGGGAGTATGTATGTACATGTTTACATGCATATCTACATTTGTGTACTTATGTGAGTGTTTATGTGTGGACATGAGTGAATGCGTGTGTGTGCGTGTGCTACCTATGCATGTATGTGCATGTGTACACATGTTTGTGGGTGGTTGTGTGCGTGTGGGTTTGTGTCTGTGTGCATGTGTGTGTGTGTTATTATGTGTGTTTTTGTATGCATGTGTCTGCATCTGTATACCTATATGTGTGCATATGCATGTGTGTTTGAAAGTGTTCACATACACATGCCTGCACCTACAAGTGGGTGTTTGTGTGTGCATGCGAGTGAGTGTGTGTTCCTTTGCATGTGTGTGTGCATGTGCATGGTTGTGTTTGCACATGCATGTTTATGTATGCGAGTTTTGTGAGTGTATATGGGTGTGATGAGTTCATGTGTGGATGCACATTTGTGCATGTCTATCTGTGTGCATGTTTGTCTCCTTGTGATTTATGTGTTTGTGCGTATTTGTATGTATGTGCATGTGTCTATGTTTTTGTATGTGTTTGTGTGCAAGTGCATGTGTTTGTTTGTGAGTGCATGTGTTTATGCAGTTGCTTGCAAGTGGTTATGTGTATGTGTGAGGGTGTGTGTGCATGCATATGTGTCTGTGTTTGTTTTTGTGTGCTTGTGTGTGCATTCATGCATGAGTGTGTGGCAATGTGTGGTTATGTGTGTGTATGTATGCATGCATGTGTTATATGAGCACATAAGTGTGTGTATTTGTGTGTTGTGCATCAATGCATGTGCATTTGCATCGATGCACATTTGTGGGCATGTGCTTATGCAAATATGTGTGTGCACATGTGTATGCATGTGTGTGCATGTCTTACTATGTATTTTTTGCATGTATATCCCTATGTGTGTTTGTGTGTGTATCCTTGTGTGTGTGTGTAGCCATTAGCAAATGCATATTGGCATGTGTTGTGCGTACATGTGTGTGGGTGTGGATATGTGTGTGTGTGTACGTGTGTGTGTGTGTAGGTGTGTGTGCATGTGTTTTTGCTTCTGTGTTATTTTGACTTTGTGTGCTTGTGCATGTGCATATGCGTACCTATTGATGTATGTGTGTATTCATGCATGTGTGTGAGCCTTTGTGGTTGTGCTCTTGCATGTCTGTACCTGTATATGTGTGCTTTCTTATGCATGTGCTTCTATGTGTATGCATGTGTGTGTGGGAGTGTGTGTGTGTAGGTGTGTGTACATGCGTGTGTGTGTGCATGTTTGTAAATGCACACACACACACACATGTTTGTCAGTGTTTGTTCATGCTTACGTGGATAGTTGTTTATGCATTTTTTTGTGGGTAGGTGTTTGTGTGTGTGTGATTACATTTTTATGTGTGTGCAAGTGTGTGTACACACATGCATTTTTGTGAATGTATGTGTGCATGTGTGCATATGCATAGGTATGATTATGTTTGTGTGTGCATGCATGTGTAAAGTGTGCATGCATGTGTGTGTGTATGTCTATGAGCATATTTATGTGCATGTGTGTGTGTGTTTGCTTATGTTTTCATGCTTGTGTGTGCATGCACACTTGTGTTTGCATGTATATGTGCAAGTGTATGTGTGTGCTAGTGCCCTTACATGTGTCAATGGATGTGTGTGTAGTGTGCGTATGTATCTACAAGTGTGTATGCATAAACACATGTGGGCGTATGCATGCATTTTTGGGTGTTTCTTTTCTCATGCAAGTGTGCATGTATGTATTTGTGTGTGTATGAGTTTTTGCTAATATGAGTGCATGTGCATGTGTGCATGTGTTTGTGTTTAGGAACGTGTGTGTCCTTATGTGTATGTGTGTTCATGTGTTTGTACATGCATGCATACATGCGTGATTGTGTGTGTGTGTGTGAGCATGTGTTTGTGCATATGCATGTGTGTGCATGTACATTCTTTTTTGTAAGTTTGTGATTTTGTGTGTATGTATATGTATGAGGGTGTGTGCATGCATTAAAGTGTGTTTGTGTGTGTGTGTTTTTGCATGTGTGAATAAGTGCCTGTGTCCATTTTTTTGTGTGCATGTTAATGTGTGCATGGGCGTGCAGTTGTGTGTTTCTATATATGTGTGTTTGTGCATGTGCTTGAGTGCTTGCATATGTATGGGTGAGTGTGTGCATGTATGCTTTTGTGTAGTTGTTCATGTGCACATAAGTATGTGCATGCATGTGTGCAAGTGTATGTGTGTGTGTGTTCATGTTTTTGTGTGGGTGTGTGCAGGTGTGTGCATCGATCTACATGAATGCATTTGTGTGCTTATGTGTGTGCATGTCTATGCATGTGCACGTATCTATATGTTTGTATGTTTGATGCTTGTTTACATGTATATCTATATGGCATTTGCATGTGTGCTTGTGTGTGTACATGTGTGTGTGTATGCATCTTTGTGTTTGTGCATGTGTGTTTGTGTTTGTGCAAGTGTACAAGCACGTGCACCAATGTCTTCATCCATGTATGTGTGCATTTATGTTGGTGAGTGTGTACATGCTTATGCATGTCTATGTGTGTGTGCAACTCCATATGCTTGTGTTCTGTGTGTGCATTGGTGTGTGTACTATGCATGCTTATGCATGTGTTTGTATGTGTGCATGTGTGTATAGATGAGTGTGCATGTGCATTTGTGTGTGTATGCATCTGTGAGTCTGTGCTTGTCTATGTGTGTCTGTGCATGTGTGCTTGAGTATGTCTATGTGAGTGTAAGCATGCATGTTTGTTTTTTAGTGTGTTTGCATTTGCGCATGTGCACATGCATATGGATGTGTGTTTGTGTGCTTGTGTGAGTAGATGCATGAAGTTATTTGTGCTTCCATATTGCATGTGTCTATATGTACGTGTGCTTGGGTGTGCATGGTTACATATGTGTGTTTTTACATGTGTGTGTGCATGCATGATTGTGTGTATGTGCATGTGGGTGTATGCATTTATGTGTGTGAGTGTGTGCGTGCATATGCATGAATGTGTATGAATGCATGTATCTGTGTTTGTTTTTGTCTATGTATGAATGTGTGTGTGTTGTTGACCATGTTCATTCCTACCTATATGTGTCGATTTGCATATTTGCATGTCATTTTATGCGTGTTGGTGCATGTTTATGTGTCTGTGCTTATTTGTTGTTAGATTTCTATGAGGGCATGTGTGAATGATTGTGTGCACCCATGTGTGTTTGCATGTGTGAGTGTGTCTACCTATGTGTGCATGTGTGTGTGTATGTGCATGCACATGCCTGTTTTAGTGAGTGTGTGCACGTGTATGTGTGGGTAAAGAGGGTGTGTAGGTGTCTGTGTGCATGCATATGTTTATGTCTGAATGTGTGCACAATTTCTTGTTCATGTGTATATGTGCATGAACTCACACTTATGTGTGTGGGTGCATGAGCTTATCCCTACATCCATGTGTTTGGGTGTGTGTGTTTGTTCATTTGGGTGCATCCACTTATATGTGTCATCATGTGTGTGTGTGTGTACATACATGCATATGAGCTAGTGCATTTTTGTATACATGTGTGTGTACGTGTGTTTATATTGTTTTATGCAGATGCATGTGTGTACATATGTCTGTGCATCACTACATGCATGTGCGTATGTGCATCCATGTGTATGCATGTGTGTGTGTGTGCATATGTGTGGGTATCTGAGAGTGTGTGAGTGTAGACACATGTGTGTGCAAGGGTTCATGTGTGTGTACAAATATGTGCTTGGGTGAACTTTATGACTATATACATGTTTGTGTATGCATTTTTGTGAGTGTGAATGTGGGTGTGGGCATGTGTGCATGCATGTGGGTGTGTGTGTCTATGCATGTGTATGAATTTGTATGTGCCTATGTAAGTGTGAGTGTGAATATGCATGTGTAGGGTTTGCATGCATGCTTGTTTATGTGTATGCAAGCATAAGTGTTTGTGTGTGTGGGTGTATTTCTATGTGTTGTTTTATTTGCATGTATGCTTGTGCATATTCATTTGTGTGTGTGTGCATAGGTGTGAGTGCGTTTGGGTGTGTGTGCATGTGTGTGTACCTATGCTAGTGCATGCATATTCTTATATGAGTATGTGTGTGTGTGTGCTTGTGAGCATGCATGCATGTGCTTGTGTTTGTGTTTACATCTATGTGTGTGAGCATGTTTGTGTGTGTGTGTATGTTGGTCTGTATGTTCTTGCTTGCATGTTTGACTATGTCTTTGTACATATGTGCATGAGTATGTATGTGTGTGTTTGTGTACTCATCCACATGCATTCTTGTGTGCATGTGTGTGTGTTTCCTTGGGCTTTTGTGTATGTGTCCATGTGTTGTGCATCCATATGAGTGTTTGCACATGTGCATTTACGTATGTGCATGTGTGCAAATGCATGTGCTTACATATAGGGACAAGAATGTGCGTAAGCATGTGTTTTATGTGTGTATGCATATGAATGTGTGTGATTATGTGTGCATGACTGTGCTTGTGCATGTTCATGTGTGTGCATGTCTGAGTTCCTATATTTGTGAGTGCATGTGTGTGAATGTGTGGTTTTGGTATGTCTGTGGTTTCTTGCTTGTAAGTGTCTAAATGCATATGTGTGTATGTCTCTACTTGTGTATGCATGTGTGTATGCATGTGTATGTATGTGCATGTATATGCATGTTTGTGTGTCTACGTGTGCAAGCATGTGTTTGCGTATATGCATGTTTGTCGGGTGTGTGGTTGTGTGTGTGTGTAATTGTGTGCATGTGTGTGTATATGGATGTGCATGTGTGTGCACATGCATATACATATGTGTGTGTGTGAGTGTGCATGCAAGCTTAAGTTCCAATGGTGCAGGTTGGTGTGAGCATGCATAAGAATCTTTGTATACACGCAGTCACATGGTGTGTCTTAGTGCCCATGCGCATGTGTATCTTTGTCTGTGTAAATCCATCTATGCATGCACATGTCTGTTTGCATATGTGTGTGTGTGTGTTAATGTTTGTTTATGTGTTTACTTGTATATGTATATATGCATGTGTGTTGTCATATGTGTGCGTGTGCATGTGTATTTGTGTGTATGTGTACATATGTGTTTGTGTGTGTGTATATCTATGTGTATTTGTATGTGTGTGTCTACATGTTTGTGTTTTTGTGTATATGGGTTCATGCACTTGTGTATGCATGCATGTGTGAATATGTGTGTGTGTGTGTGTGTATTTGCATGTGTGTGTACATGCATGTGTGCATGTGCTCATTTTCTTATGCATGTTTGTGTGTATGTGTGCATGCACACATGGGTTAAAGTGTGTTTGTGTGTGGGTTTGCATACATCTGCATGCATATGTGAATCTGTGAGTTTGTGGGCATGTGTATTTGTGCATGTGATTCTGTGTGTGAGCATGTATGTATGTGTAGTAGCACATATGTATGTTTGTGTGAGCATGGTTGTGTGCATGTGTGTGTGTGCATGTATGGTTGTGTGCATGCATGTGCATGTGTATGTGCAAGTTTTCATGTGTGTGTGTGTGCATGGCAAGTGTTTGCATGTGCCTTCATGTGTGCATGTCTGTTTGCATACGAGTGTGCATGTTCGTGCATGTGTGTGTGCTTGTGTGTGTGCATGAGTCTGTGCAAGTGTGTGCATATTCTTGCATGTAATCATGTGTGTGTCATGTATGCTTGTGTATGTTTGTGTGCGTGCATGTGTATGGGTTATCCACATATATGTGTGTGCATGTGTTTGTGCAAGCATGCACATGTTCTTTTGCTTATGTGTTTGAGTGTATGTGCATGCATGTGCACTTGTTTGTGTGTGTGCATGTGTGTGTGCATGTGTGTGAGTGATTAGTTGTGTGTGTACATGTGTTTATGTGGATGTAATTGTATGTGTGTGTATCTATATCCTTATGCATGTGTACATATGGTTGTAAGCATGCATGTTAGTGAAGTTGAGTGTGCATCTATCTGCTTGTGTGTGCATTTGCATTTTGTGTGCACATGTGTGCATGCTTATGTGTGTGCATGTGTGCTTGAGTGCATGCATCTATGTGTCTGCATGTGCTTCTTCATGTGTATGTGTGTATGCATATGAGCATGTGTCTATCTATGTGCAAGATTTTGTGTGTCTGCATTTGTATAAATGCATGTATGTCTATGCATGTATCTGTGTGCCCACTTGTGTGTTTGTGCATTTATGTGTGTTTGCATGTGCATGTGTGAGCATGTGTTTCTATCAGTGTGTGTGCATGTGTGTGTGTGTGTGTGCACATGCATGAGCATATGTTCATAGGTGTGTGCATGCATGTTTTTGTAGGTGTGCATATGTGTATTGGTGTTTGTGGTAGTATGTGTCTAGGTACTTGTATGTTCATGTGTTCTTCTGTGTTTGTGGGTGTGGATGCATGCATGTGTTTTTATATTCATTCATGTTTACAAACATGCGTGCTTGAGTGTAAGTGTGCTTAGGTTGGTGGATGAGTAAGCATGTGTCTATGCATGCGTGCGTGTGAATGTGTGTATGCATGTATGTATATGTGTGTGTGCTATACAAGCATGTGTGCCTATATGTTCAAGAATGTGTGTGCAAACTTGGGTGTGCTTGTGTATGTACAAGTGCATGCACGGTTGTGTACATGTGTATTTGTGTGTTGTTTGTGCATGTGTGCGCAACTATACATGTGTGTAGCTGTGGGACTATTTGTGAGCATGTGGATGAATATGCACGCATCTATGTGTGTACACATGTGCATGTGAGTTTGTGTATTTGTGCATATGTATGTGAATGTGGGTGTGTGTGCATGTGTCTGTAGGCTTTTTTGCATGTGTCTATGTGTTCTAGTGAATGCATATGCTTGTGTGCAAATGTGTGCATTTCTATATGCTTCAAGGTCTGTGTGAATATGTTCATGCATGCATGTTCTTGTACATGTGAGTGTGTGCACATGTGTATGCATTTGTATATGCATGTGCATGTATGTATGTTCATGTACTTCTTATTTTTTATATGTTTATGTGTATGTAAGTGTGCATGTGCATTTGTGTGTGCATCCATGTATTCATGTGTGTGTGTGTGCCTACTTATGTTCATTTTCATGCATGTGTAAGTACATGTACATGTATACATGAGTGTGTGTGTGTGTGACTATGTGTGTGTGCACATAGGTACGTGTATGTGGGAGTAGGTGTGTCCATGTGGGTGCATGTGCATAGGTGTGTATGTGTATGTGTGCATTATTGTGTGTGTGTATAGGTGCATGCATGTGTGCCCTAGTATGTGCATTCATGTGCATGCATGCAAGCATGTGTGTTTGTGTGATTGTACCTGTGTGTGTTCATGTGCATATATGTGTGTATACATGTGAGTGTGTATTGGTTTCTATTTTTGTCTATCTATATGTGTTTGTGTGTGTGTGTGTGCAGGTTTATGTTATTTTGAGTGCATGTGCATATGTGTGTGCACATGCATATGCGTATGCTTTGCTTGTGTTTACATATATGCGTCTGTGCTTGTGTGTATATTTGTGGGTTGTTGCCAATGTCTGTGCATGTGCATGCATGTGTGTGTGTGTGTGGGTGCATACATATGTGTGTGTGCACATCTATATGCATTGTTGTGCACATGCATGCCTATATGTGTATGTATGTGTACATGTGCCTGTGTGAGTGTGTGCATGTTTGCATGTGTGTGTTTAGGATTGTGTGTGCACATCCATATAAAGGTGTGTGTAGACACGTGTCTGAGGCTGTGTGTATGCGTGTGTGTGTGCACATACATGCATCTTTGTATGTCGGTATATGTGTGTATGTATGCATGTGTGTCTATATGTGCTCATGTATGAGTGTGTGTGTGTGTCTACATGCATGTGCATGTGTGTGTGCATGTATGTGTGCAGATGCATGTGTGTGCAAGCGTGTGTGGCTTTTTTCATGTGTTTTTGCATGTATGCATATGCATGCACATGTGTCTTTGTGTGTTCGTGTGCATGTCTTCAAGTGTGAATGTGCATGTGTGCTTATTTCCTTGAGTGTGCATACATTTGTGTGGATGTGGACATGTGTGAATGGGTGTGTGTATGTGCATGCACGTGTGTGTGTGTGTGAGTGTCTATGTGCATGTGTGCATGTGTGCCTACATGCATGTGTGTTTGTGCATGTGTGCATTGGTGTGTGCATGTGTATTTATGTTTATGTTTATGCATGTGTGCATCTGTGTGCATTCATATGCATGTGTGTGTTTGTGTGTGTACATACGTATATACATCAATGTTTGTGTGCATAAGTGCATGTGTGTGTGTTTATGTGCACATGCATTTGAGTGCATGTGTAATAATACACATACTTGTGTGTGCTTGTATAACTTTGTGTATCTTTGTATAATTGATTATGTGTGTATGCATGTATCTATGTGTGCATTTGTGTTCATGTGTTTTTGTGTGTGTATGTCTATGTATTTGTATTTGTGCATGCATCTTTTTATGTGTGTGTATGCATACACTTGTGTATGTTTGTTCATTTATGCATGCATGGATACACATGCATGTGTACATGTGTGTTTGTGTGTTTATGTGTGCATGTTTGCTTGTGTACTTGTGTGCATGTGAGTGTGGGTATGTATGTATGAGCATGTGTATGTTTATGTGAATGAGCATGAGTGTGCTTATGTTTTTATGCATGCATTTCTGTGCATATGCATGCATGTTTGTGCATGTGTGTACATATATATGCATGTCCTTGTGTATGTACCTGCATGTGTGCAAATGTCTCTAAGCGTATGTGTGTGTGTGTGCATTTGTGTGCTAGTGCCTGTGCACGGGCATGTGCTCATATATGTGTGTTTGTTCTATATGCATGTTTATATACTTGCATGCACATCTGTTCATGTGTGTGAGTGTGCACACATGCACGTTCGCATTGGTGTGTGGATATGTGTTTATGTGTATGTGCATGCGCTTGCATGTGCATGTATGTGATGTGTGCATATTCGAGTGTGTGTGTGTGTGTACTTGTGTCTCTTTGCATGTGTGTATGTGTGCATACATAGATGTGTATGTGTGCATGCATGCTGTATGTGAGTGCCTATGTCTAAGTGTAAGCATGTGTATGTGCACTTGCATGCTTATGGGTGTGGATGTATGTGTTTGTATGTGTGTTTATGTGTGTAAGAAATATACATGTGTTTGTATGCATGTATGCACATGTGCATAAGCCTAGGCATGTATGCATGTCTCCTTGTGTACATGTGTGCATGAATTTATGTGCATGCATGACTGTGCATGTGTGCATGTGTGTATGTGTGTGCGAATGGGTGCATGTTTTTGTTTATGTATTTGCATATGTGTGCATGTTTATTCATGTGCATGTATATGTGTGAGTGTGTTTTTGTGTGTTCATATGAGTGTGTTTTAGAGTGCTCCTAAGTGTGTTATATGTGTATGTGTACGTGAGTGTTTGTTTGTGTGTTTGTGTGGACTTGTTTACATGTCTGCTTGAGTGTGTCCATGTGTATGAGAATGAATGTGTACATGTCTATGTGTCTATGCATGTAATGTGTGTGTGAGCATTCATATGTGTGTGTTTTCATGTGTTCATGTTCTTGTGCATATGTATGTGTGTGACTATCTATCTATATTTATGTGTGTGTATGAATTCTTGCATGCATGTTAGTGTGTGTTTGTGTGTATCATCTTTGTATTTGTGCATGTGTACATCCATGCATGCAAATGTGTATGTTTGTTTATACATTTATGTGTGTGTGAGCATGTAAACATGTGTTTTTTGGACATGTCTGTGTGCATATGAGTGGATGTGTGCTTGTACGTGCTTTCTTCCATTATATATGCATGTGCATACCTGTATGTATGCATAAATGCCTACGTGTTTGTATGAATGGGGATGTTCATTCGTCAGTATGTGTGTGTGTGTGAGTGTTTGCTTAAGTGTGTACATGTGACTGTGTGTATGTGTGTTGTGCATGTGCATATGCATGCGTGTGTGTTTGTATACATGTGTGTGTGCATTGGTGCACATTTGTGTCTATACAAGTCTTTATATGTGTATGTTTGCTATGTGGGCACATGTGGACGTGTCAACGTGCATGTGGGTATGTCTTTTTATGCATGTATATGCATGTGCATGTGTGCATAGGCATGTGTGTCTAGATAAGCATGTCTGTTTGGGGGTGCATGTACATGTTTGTCTATGTGTGTGTGTGTGTGTGCATATTCATGTATGTATGATTATGTGTGCATGGTTATGTGTGTTTGTGTGTGTGGTTGTGAGTGTGTGCATGTGTGCTTGCATGTGTGTATGTGCTTTTGTATGACTGTGCATGTGTAGTTATGTTTGTGTCTTTGTGCTCATATGTCTGCTTATGTGTGTGGGGGTCCACATGAATGTTTTTATGTGTGTCATGCATGTGAGTGCATGCATGTGTTCATGTGTTTGTGTGTGTGCATGGATGCTCATGTCTATGTTTATGTAATTGCGCATGAATGTGTGTGAGTACGTGTTTGTCCATGTCTATATGTGAATGTGCACGTGTTTGTATATGTGTTTGTGCATGAGTATGCATGTGTGTGTGCATGCAAGCATGTGTGTAGGTGTACAAATGCGTGTGTGCATGTGTGAGTGCCTATGCATGTGCATGTTTGTGCATATGTGAGCATGTGTAATTTGTTTGTCAATGATTGTGCATGTTCATGCGTGTTCATTTGTGTGCATACATGAATGCGTGTTTATGTGGCTACACATAAGTGAGTGTTTGCATGCATTCATGTGTGCTTGTATATTTATGTGCCTATGTGTACATGTGTGGGTGTGTGTCTGCAAGGGTGTGTACATGCATGCATGTGTAAGCTTGTGTATGTGTGTGTGTGTGTGTATATGTGGATGTGTTCGTGTATGTGTGCATATGTGTATCTAAATGTAAGTGCATGTGCATTTCTGTGTGTGTACATTTTTGTGTGTGTGATCATGTGTGTGTATATGCACATGAGTGTATGTGTGTGTGTGCATGGGCATGTACATGTGTTTTCTTATATGCATGTGTGAGCACGTATATGTGTGTTTATGTGCATGTTTTTATATGTGTGCACACATGTATGCATGTGTGAGTGTTTTTGTGCATGTGCATCATTGTGTGTGTGTGGTTCTACATGTGTGTACTTATGTATTTGTGTGCTCTTGTGTGTGTGCATGCATGCATATGCATATGTATTTAAGTGTGTGCACATGCATGTGTCTATGCTTACATGCATGTGTGTGTGCATGTATGTTTGTGCATTTCTGTATGCATGTCTATACATGTGTGGGTGTATGTGTGTGTGCGGACATGTGTGTGTGCATATATGTGCGTGTAGATACATATGTGGGGATGTTTGTGAGCATATACATGCTTGTGAATATGCATGTTTGTACATGTCTGTATGTGTGTGTGTGTGTGTGTGTTCTTGTTATGCATGCTTGTGTGCATATGTTCATGCATATTTGTGTATGTGTCTTCATGCATGCACATGTGTGCATGGCTTTCTATTTCCATGCATGTGTAACTATGTGTATGAGTATGTGTGCATGAGCATGTGGATGTGCTTGTGTGTGCATGTGTGTTTAGCTAGTCGTTTTGTGCATGAGTGTATGTCATGTGTGAGTGGGTGTGCATATGAGTGTACGTGTGTATGTATGTACATATGTGTGTGTGTGTGTGTGCATGTGTGTGGTTGTGTGTGGGTGTAGGTGTATGTGTATGTGAGTGCATGTGCATGACTATGTATTCATATGTGTGCATTTGTGCAAGTGTGCTTGTGCCTGTGTTTACAAGCGTGTCTATACATTTGTGCTCCTTAGTGTGTGTGTGTGTGCATGTGTGGGCAAAAGAGTGGCTATGTGCAAGCATGTGTATACATGTGTGTTTTCTAGTATGCATGTGCATGTGTGTGTGTCTATGTGTTAGTGTACATATGCACGTGGGTTTGTGTGCATGTGCATGAGTGTGTGTATGTGTGTTTGTATGAGTGTGCTTGGGGTTATTTTTATGTGTTCGTATGTGTGGATATGTGTGTGTGTTGGTTTCACATTTGTGTGTGTCCATGAATGTGTTTGTGTGTGTATGCGACTTTTTATCTAGAGGTGTATATGCTTGGTGACATACATGTGTGAGCATGTTTGTCCATGTGTGAATGCATATTCGAGTACACGTATGTTCTTGTGTGTGTGGGTACCTGTGCATGTGCTTATGCGCTTTTTTTACTCTGTGTATGTGTTTATGTGTATGCTTATGTGTGCGGTTGTGTGCATATGTGTGTGATAGCATGTGATTATGCATGCCTGTGTGCAACCCTGTATGTGTGCATCTCCCTTTTTATGAATGTGTGTGCCTATCTGTGTATGACTTTATTTGTTGAGTGTGTGCATATATATACATGCGTATGCATTTCTGTGGGCTAGTGTGCAAGCATATGTGTTTTCATGTATGTGTCAGTGTTTGGGTGGGTCTATGCATAAGTGTGTGTGCTAGTGTGTGTGAGTACATGTACATGTGTTTGTGTCTATGTGTATGCATGTGCATGTGTGTGTATGTGTCTACATGTGTGCATGTGAGTGCATGTGTTTGTGTGTGTGTTCATGTGTGTGTGCGATTTTAGTATTAATTATAAAAACATAATGCAAAATTTCATAGGAAAATTAATATTTAAATTTGATAATGTTTGTCACTTCAATCATTATTACTTATTCAAATAATAATTTTTTAATTATTATCAGTTTTCTAAAAATTAATTAATTACTGTTCAAGAAATGTGGAATAGAATATTGTTTTTAAAACCATTGGTTAGTTGGCCAAATTTTAATAATAAAACTTTTACTCTCATGTTAATTATAATTATAACCTACTTACATAAATAACATATAAAACTACTATAATTACTATTTTTATGATAAATTCCTTTTAAGAAGAATAATTTATAATTACAAAAAATATAATAATAATAACTATATTCTTGATCAATCTTTTAATTGTTCCTAATAATTATAAAAATTAATTCTTAAGTATAGTGTATAGAACATCAAAATAAAAAAGTTAAATTATTATTAAATTATAATAATAGTAATAAGAACGTTTTTGTTAAGCAAGATATTAAATAAAAAATAAATTTATTTTGCTTTCCTTTTGTATAAAAAAGAATAATTTAATATCTTTCTATTATCTTATTGTTAGCAATTACTAATTAAGAAAAAAATTAAACAAACTTATATAATTACTTATTTAATTAAAATAATAATATTTAAAGTATTTGAAAATATATTAAAATTAATTAATAAATAATTTCTTATTGCCTTCTTACTTTTTTATGTATTGTTTTAATGAACAATGTGATTAAAATAGAAAAACTATGGTAAAGAAATAATATAAAATGATAATTGATAAGAAGAATAAGAAAATGTAAAGCAAAAAAATATATTAGAAGGGAATAATAATAAAAGAAATGGGGGTAAAAGAAGAAATAACATATAAGAAAAAATAAAATAGGATAATTTTCAAAAATATGCATGAGAATAAGAATTAGAAGAAACTCTTGTGATGAAATAAGAAAACAAATATGAGCAAAGAAAAAATGAATATTGCTAATTAATAAGAAGAAATATGGATTTTCATTAATAATAATAATAATATTTACAATGAACATGACATTATTTTGTTATATTTATCATATTTATAAAATAAAACATAATTCTTAATAATAAAATAATAATAACAGAATTTAATAATTCTTATAATATTACAAAATGTTAATTATTTTATAATAGATTTTAATTATTAAGGAGCAATAAATTTAACTATTAATTGCATCTAAAATGATAAAAATTTACTTTTTAATAATATAATGTAAAAATTTTATTCCAAAAAATATTTCATCTATTTCAATTCATTACTAATATCTATTATGATACAAAGCATAATTTATAATTGTTCTTCTTATTTAAAAGCTATTTTGATAACTTTTAAAACTTATTACAAAGTTTCGAATTTTTATAACAATTTTTATTCTTTAATTTACTACATTTCATTTGTTAGTCACATCAACTTCTTTCCATTCATGCAATGTTTCTTATTCTTTTTTTATTTTCTTAAAAATAGTATTATGAAGATAAACATTTAAATTATCACTAAAATGAAGAAAGGTAAAAAGAAATAAGAAATAGAAAATGAAAATGGTGAAAAAATACACTTATATGAAATATTTATAGATAAATTGAAATATGGAATGCTAAGAAAAAAGATAAAAAAATAATATGTGATAAATTGCATAAGATTGCATAATAAGTGAGAGAGGGAATGAGTAGGAGAGAAAGATAGAATTGATTAGTGTATGGAGATGGTAGTTTAAGATAGAGAAAAAGAAATAAAGGAGTAGAGACAGAGAGAAAGAGAGTGAATGAGTATGACAAAGCAAGAAAGAGATAATCATAGACTATTGGAGAAGGAATAAGTGAGGCAGCATCAATTAATAGATTAGTTGATGAAGTGATAATGTGGAGATATGAGAAGAGGAAATTAGTTGAGATACAATTGGTTGAAAGAATTTGACAAAGGGAAATGGAAGAGAGAGTTTTGGAGAAAGTAAGATAAAAGAGAGAGTTGAAAGCAGAATATTATAAAGAAAAAAGAGACAAAATGATGGAACATTGAGGTAGATAAAGAGTTTGATATAAATAAGATAAAAATTTAGGTAAATATAAAGAGAAGATAGTGTGAGTGATTAGAAAAGAAAGAGATATAAAAGAGTTAGTAGAAAGAGAAAGTGAAAAAACAACATAGTTAAGAAAAAGAAAAGTTCAATGGAGGATAAAATAAAGTAAGAAAGAGAGTGGTAATAGATAAGAGATGATTAGAGATGCAAGAAAGTAGAATAAAGAGAGTGAGCATGATAGAAGAGAAGTGAGACTAGTAAAATAGATGAAGAGAGACAAAGAGGGGAAGAGAGATGTGTGAAATAATCAAAGCAAGAAAGAGGTTGAGTGATAGTAAAATAAAGAGAAAGATAGGAAGATATTCCTTATAGGAAAGAGGGCATTTAAAGAATGATACATGAAGTGATTATGAAGGTATAAGAAAGAGAGACAAAGCAATGGATGAGTGATGAAAAAATAAAATAGAGCAATATATAGATGGTAGAGAAGGTAAGGAAATGGAAATGTGAGCTATATAACAAGCAATAAATAGAGAGTGAAAAAGGTGAGATAGAGTGGTCAAAAGGGAGAGTGATAGAGAAAAGAAATTGAAAGATAGTTGGACAACAAAAGGAAAATAACTAAAGAAGAACATTGAGAGAGAGAGAGATTGAGAGATAAAAAATAGAGAGAAGAAAGAGGAGAGAAAAGAGCAATAAAGGGTTGACAAAAAGTATTAGAGAGATAAAAGAATGATGGATATAGATGTTGAAGAGAGATAGAGAGCTAGAGGTAGTATGAATAGGATTGATGATATTAAAGAGAAGAGCGATGGGTGTAAAATCAATAGAGAATATTGTTAGATAATAGAATAAGATAGAATGAATGAATCAAAAGGAGGTTAATATTATATAGTAAGAGGTGAAGTCAAGGAGAGTGAAGAGTTATCAAGAGAACAAAAGTAAAAGATAAAGAATTTGACTAATACAAAGAGACAAAAAAGGTAAAGAGATAAATAAATATGGAGAGAGAAGAAAAGTGTAGAATATATAATGAAAGGTAGAGATATAGTTTAAAGAGGCATCTTAACATAAAAAATTAATAAGTAAAGAAGTATATGTAGATAGATAAAAAGAAAATGATGAACAAGGTAAAGAAAGAGTACTATAAGAAGGAAGAGTGATAATAGAGAGAGAAGTTAAACACTATGACAACGAATATGATAAAGATAGACTAAATACTTTGAGAGGAAAAAGAAAAGGTGCAAATGTTAGGGTGAGATAAAGAAGTATTATGTTAAAGGAACATCAAGAGAGAAAGGAGGTCTAAAAAGAGAGAGAGGGAGAGAGAGAATAAGGAGAAGTGGCAAATAAGAGAAAAAATGACATAGAAAATAGAGTAAAAAGAGATAAAAGAAAAGGGTGAAAATTAAAATATTTATAAAGAATTATACACAACAAGAGAGATATAAAGTAAAATAAAGGAAGAGAGAGAAGAGAAAGAAGGAATATAAAGAGATAACAGGAAATGGAAAAAATGTAGATTAGGAGACAAATAGAGAAAGGTAAATAGATAAAAATAAAAAGGGAAAGCAAAAAAACCTATAGGAATAATGATAATGAGGAGGAGAAAAAAGGGAACAAGAGTGAACATTGTAAAGAGTTTAAATTAACAAACAAAGGCAAAAATGGAAAACTTTAGAGATTGAGCAATAAGAAAGGAAGAGTGAAATAGAATGAGAAAGTGACTTATAGAGAATGAGAAAAAAGATAAGGAAGAAGGAAACATAAGCTCGAAGTGATAAAAAGAGGATAGAAAAAAATAGAGAAGAGAATGAAAAAAGGGAAAAAAAGTAGATTAAGAGGTTGAGACTAAGATAGATAGAGATAAATTCTTAGAGGGAAAAAGAAAGAAATAGAGATACAGATGATGGATGAGAAGACAAGAGAGAATGTAAGTGAAAGAATAAAAGTGAGATTTATAGAGACAAAGGGGGAGAAATACACAATAATGAGGGAGGGTAAGATGTGAAAGGAGAGAATGAAAAAGTGAGAGAGCAAGAGACAAAAAAGCAAAGGGCATGAATTTTGAATTTAAAAGAGAAGAAAGAGGGGGTCAGAGAAGTGAGAGAAGAGAAAATACAAAAAGGTTAAGTGAGAGATCACATAGGTTGCCAAGAGAGGAGATAGACAAGGAGTGTATGGCATTAACATAATGGAAGACAAATAATGGGAAAGAAGGACAAAGGTTCCATAAGAGATAAGGTGGAGATATAAAGAGTCGTTATAAGAAGGGAGAAAAGGGAGAGGGAATGATGCAATGAGAAGATGAATAGAGTCGGGAGGTATTGAGAGATTATGAAAGACAGAGGAAAATAAAGAGTGGGAAGAGAAAGACAACTATAACGATTGATGAGAGTGATAAGAACGATAGGGTGAAAGCATGAAGAGTGAGTGATAGCAAAAGAGAGATAGACTAGAGAATGTTCCTGAGAGGGTCGAGGGATACTTTGACAATGTTTAAGAGATCAATAAAATTAGACAACAAAGTCATTGTGATATAGATGGAAAATAGTGATAATGACAAAGATTAAAAAGAAAATTCAAGAATCCATAAGGTAATAAAGAAAAGTGAGGAAAGTGCAAAGGTGATAAGAAAGATGGTTAAGAAAATTATGAGAGAAAGAGAGATAAAGAAATGATATTAAGGAAGAGAGAAAAAAGATTGATATGTGAAGAATTATATGGGACATAATACAAAATTACATTGAGAAGATAAAGCTAAAAAAGTGCTATAGATTGTGAGAATAAGATAAAAAGGAGATATAATAAGGGAGGGAAAAATAACAAAGTAGAGAAGGTGATACATAACAGAGAGGAAATGATAAATGATATGTAGCTTAAAAGAAGATATAAAGAGAAGTTTAGGTGAGAGAGATTGATGAGTCATAGAGAGAGAAATACATTTTTAGAGATTTTTATTTAGAGAGAGAAGGAGAAGAAAAATAAAAAGGGAGTCAAACATCAAGATTAAGAGAGAAAAAAGGAGGAGAGCAATGCAAAGAAATTATTTTAAAAAGCGACACACTAATTGAATGAGAAATAAAAACAAAAAGACAGGGAGATGTAATAAAAAAAAGAGCAACTTAAGAAGGAGGAGATCATGAAAGAAAGAGTGATAATTTAAAAAAAAAGATGATATAAGCTAAATAAAGAATGTGAAAGTGAGAGGCCCAAATATTTTGTGAGAGAAAAAATTATTGATAAAAGGATATAGATAATGAGAGAAAGAGAAAGTAATTTTTGAGAGAAAAGAGGAATATGAAGAATTAATTATTAATCCTATAAGGAATCATTATTTTGAAAAGAAAATATAAAAAATAGTGTCATTAATAATATTCTTTAAAAATACTTTAAAATTATTAATTTAGTTTTTAATTATTATTCATCATTATAATCCTCTAAAATAATATTTATTAATTCCAATTATGTCATGATTAATTATAAATAAGAAAAATAATTATAATTAAATATTCTAAACATTTAAAGGTAAGTTAGTTAAATTATCATTCATTTTTAATTAATAAAGTGATATTTATTAGCATAATTAATTTTCAAATTTAATAATTTTTTGGTTCTTAAATAATTTCCTACATATTTAAATTACTAACTCTTAATTATTTTATTTCTTATCAAGTATAATTAATTTTTTTGAATAACCATTAAAAATTAGACATAACAATTACTACTAATAGTATTAATCATAACCAACAAAAATTACTCAAACAATCATTTAACTATTGAAAAGTTACTCTCATTTTAATTATAACTCTAATCTTCATACATAAAAAAACTAATATTACAAATGCAAAAATTTACTGTTATTATTATTATTATGCTTAAATCTATGTTGAGAAGCAAAATTTATAATTTCTAAGAACGAAATAATAATCACTTTATTCATAATCTTATAAATGAATATTAAAATTATAAAATTTATTTATTAGTAATAGTGAAAAGGAAAACAAATAATTATTAATTACTATATTACTCTAAAAATAATAAATAGTTTTTAAATGATATGTAAAAAAATAACTAAAATATTTTTTACTTCTTTTTTGTCCAATTTTAGAAAAGTTACAATACAAATTGAGAAAAATGAATTAGAACAACTTATAAAAGGAAGATTAACAACGAAAGGAGTAAATATGTAACTTTCTTTTTTCATTTTTTAGTTCCTATAAAAGAATAATATGATTAAGAAACATTGATAGCTAATTATAAAAAGATGATTGATTGGAAGAAGAATAAGAAAATGAAGAATAAAAAATGAGTGAGAAGAAGAGAATAATAAATAAATAAATATTAGAATAAATGAAGAAAACAAGAAAAGAATAAAAATAAAGATGAAATATTTCATGTGTAAATAAGGCAATAAAAAGAGTTAGAAGAAATAAATGAGGTAGAAGAAAATGTATAACAAAAAAAATGAAGATCAATAAGAATATTTATAATTAATAAAAATTAATATAAAATTTTAAATTATTAGTAATACTTGATTATTATTGTTGAAGAATTTCACTTTTTTAATTCATAATACAATAGGTACATTTTTTATGTTGATAACATTAAAAATTTAAATAGTAATTATTGTTAATAACATAAAAACAATTAGTATATGTGATGTTGTAATTATTGTAAAACATTAATGTTTTTATAAAAACTTAAAATATAAAAATAATGTAATAAAGTTTACTATTCATGATAATTACAATATGGAGGATATATAAAGTAATTATGTTATTCTAACGAGATTTATTATATCTATTTCATTTATAAGTAAATTAATTAAACTAGAAAATATAATTTTTAGATGTTTTCTTTTAAACTATAGTTCATTTTAATAACTAATAATAATTTTAAATTAAATATAATTTTAATATAATAATAATTAATAATTTTTATACTTTATTTTACTACTCATAATTTATTTATCTTATTATTCTTATTTTGTTCCATATCACATTTTTAACTTTATTTTTAAATTATCTTATAAAATAGGTTGCTGAAGATAGACATGTAATTAATGAAAAGAAATGGAAGCAAGAGAAAGAGATAAAAATTAAAGGTAGGAGAGGTGAGAAACAAAGAAAAAATATATTTAATTGATCAGAAGTAGAGAAGAAAATGAGCAAAGAGGAAAATAATGGTGACATATATACAGCAACAGCGTGAATGCTTGATAAAGTGAGAAATAGAGAATGAGGAAAAGAAAAAGAATGGATTGATATCTAAAGTGCTAAAAGGAAAAGAGCAAAAAAATAAAAGAGTGATGAGAGAGAAAGTGAGTGAGGGAGTGAAGTAGAATGAGAAAGGGATAACAATTAAGAGTGAAGGTAAAAGAAAAGAGTGGTAGGAAGCTTCAATTGCTACAATAAGATTGTAAATTAAAGAGGAGGAGACAAGGGAAGAGAGAGTTAGATGAGAGTGAATAGGTTTAAATACAAAATGTGAATAAGATATAAAAAAGAAGAGAGTATGAAATTAAGTACGATAAAGAGAAGATAGTAGGTAGTGTGTTGGAGAGGGAAATTAAAGAGAGACAAAATGATGGAGATAAAAGATAGCTAAAGCTATGTGATAGTTGAAATAAAAATTGAGGGATGCGAAAGGGAAACGATTAGAAAGATGTAGTGGATAGAGAGAGAGAAAATATGTAAAGAAAGATTTAAAAAGAAAAATCTGGAGAATAAAATAGAATAAGGAAGAAAGTGGAGTGAGAAAAACGTAGGGTAGTGGTTAAAGAGAAAAATATGAGGAAGAGTTTGAATACAGAGAAGTAAAACTAACAAAAGAGATAGAGTATGATATAGAGTAGTAAATAAAGTAGATTGAATTAGAAGAGGTAGAAGAGAGGTTTATAGATAAATTAATAGAAAGAAAATGTTTACATGTAATATTTATGGTTAAATACAAATGGAGAATGTTGAGAGGAAAAGTGATAAATAATAAGAGCTAAATTTCATGGGAGAGAGTACATGACAGAGTGTGAGAGAGAGAATGAGTGAGTGAGAAATATAAAAGAGATGATTATAAGAAGATGGGAGAGAAAGGGAGCAAAAAAGAAATAAAAAGAAAAGATTGAGAGAAAGAGAGTGAGGGAGCGAGATAGAGTAAGCAAGAGAGAATAATGGATTTTAGAGAAGGAATAAGTAAGGGAGGAGGCATCACTTATATGGTTAAATGGTGGGGTGATAACGTGGATATGGGGGAAGACAATGTGTGTCGAGATAAGATTGACTAAGAGACCTAGATAAAAAGAAATGGAGAAGGAGAGTGCATGTGAGGGAGTAAGATATAAGGGTGATTGAAAGGAGAGTATTACAAAGAAAAAATAGAGGAAAAAATGATTGAAAGTTAAGAAAAAAAAGAGTTTGATATAAATGATATACAAATTTGAGTTAGATATAAAGAGAAAATATAGTGTGAGAGGGGAAATGAAAGTGATACAAAAGAGTTAATGGAGAGAGTCAGAGAGAAAAGAAAGGAGAGTTAGGAAGAAGAAAAGTTTAACGGAGATCACAATGGAGTAAGAAAGAGAGATGAAATGGGATAGAGAAAGTTAAAGATGGAAGAAAAAGGAATGAGAGTTAGCAAGATAAAATAGAAGTGTGGCTAGTAAAAGAGATAAAAGATTTTGAGCAATATAGAAAGAGATGTGAAATGAAGAAAGTAAGAAGGAGATTGAGTGATAGTTGAATAGAGAGCAACTTAAAAAGAGATTCCTTATGTGAAAGAATGTATTTAATGGTAGAGACATGAAGAGATTATGAAGTTTTAAGAAAGAGAGGCAAAACGTTTGATGAGTGATGAGAAACGAGATAAAACAATATATAGAAGATAGAGAAGTATGGAGATGTAGATGTGAGATATATGGTAAAAATCAAATAGAGAGAGTTAAAAGGCAAGATAGAGTGGTGAAAAGAGATAGCATGAGAGAGAAATGACATTGAGAGATAGTCAGACAATAAAAGAGAAATAAATATATAAGAATATAGAAAGAGACAAAAAAACTAGAGAGATAAGGAGATAAAGGCAATGGAGATGAGGGATGAGAGAAATTAGGGACAAATTATAAAAAATACAATCATGATAGTAAGAGAGGTAGAGAAGAGTACGAAAAAGAGTTGATTGAATTTTTTAAGGAAATAGAAGAATGATGGATAAAGAACTTCAAGAGAGATGAGGAGCAAGAGATAACAAGAATGGGATTGATGATATTAAAGAGAAAAGTAATAGAAGTATAAACTAGAAGATAATTTAGGGAGATAGTGAATTGAGAATCAATGAGTGAATGAGATGGTGGTTAAGATGATATACAAAGAGGTGTGGTTAGGGAAAGTGAGAAGTCATCTAGAGAAAGTCAAAGACAAAGAATTAGACTAATACATAATCTCAAAAGAGGTAAAAAAACTAATAAATATAGAGACAGAAGAATGTATAGAATATATAATAAAAGGTAGAGATAAAGGTTAAAAAGACATGCAAACATTAAAAATTTGATGAGTAAAGAAGTATAAGTAGAGAAAAAGATAAAAAATGACGAATAATGTAAAGAGGAAGTAGAGCAAGAAAGAAGTGAGAAAGAGATGTTAAGTCATAGGAACTTAAAGAAAGGAATGGAGTGCAAAATAAGAGAAAAAATAGAGAGAAGTGAGAAATAAGAGAGAGAAAAATGAAATAAAAGATGGAGTGAAAAGAAATAAAAGAAATGGGTGAGAAAAACTATATTTATAGATATAGATGCACAAATATAAAGATATAAAGAACAAGAAAGAAAAGAGATAAGAGAGTGAAGGACACAAATAGGTAAATAAGAAATAAAAAAAATATAGATTGGGATATAGATAGAGAAAGATAAAGAGATAAAAATAGAAAAATAGAGAAGTCCCTCATGGAATAATGATAAGGAAGAGAAGAAAAAAGGAGAACTAATGGGAGTGAATAATGTGAAAGGGAGTTTAATGAAATAAAAAAATGGACAACTTTTGTGATTGAGTACTAAGAATGGAAGAGTTAATTAAAACTAGAAAGTGCCTTAGAAGTATTAAGAAGGAAGACGTTGAAGAAGGAAAGAAGAGTGAGGAGAGTTATAAGGTGAGAGAAAAAAAGAGAGAAAGGTATAAGAGGGAAGAAGGAATAGAGGGAAATTAAGTGGCTAAGATTAATAGTGATAGAGATAGATTGTAAACAGAAAAGAGAAACAAATAGACACAGATGATTCTTGAAGAGCTGTAATGAAAATAAAGAGTGAAGAGCACAAAGTGAAAAGAGAGATTACATGTGTAAGAGTGTAAGGGACAAAAAAATATGGAGCAATAATTTGAGAGTGAAGAGAGAAGAAAGTGTGGTTAAGAGAAGTGTTAGAAGAAAAAAATACAAAAAGGCATAATGATAGATAAAATAAGTAGAAGAGAGAAATGACAAACATGGTGAGAAAGTCATCAACAAAGTTGAAGATCAAATAATAATAGAAAGATTGAAAAAGATTCAAAAATGTAGATAATTTGTGGAGAGAAAGAGTAAGTTGTAGGAAGGGAGAAGAGGAAGAAGGAAAAAGGAAAAAAAAGAGAACAAAATGAGGTAGTGAGAGATAAAGAAAGTTAAAGTGCAAGATAAAGAAGAGTGAGAAGAGAAAGTCATAACTTTGATTGATGAACAATATAGAGAAGAATGATAGAATGAAAATAAGAAGAGCAAGTGAGAGCAAAAGTGAGATTGACAAGATAGAGTGTTTGAGTTGGTAGAGGGCTAATTGGATGACGATAGAGAGATTGAAAAAAGACAATGTAATCATAATGTGATAAGGAAGACAAAATAGTCAGAGTGAAAAAGATATTGAATATAGTGAAAAAATGCATAACATAATGAAGAAAAGCGATGGAAGTGAGTGTTTCAGGAGAGTGATGGGAGAGAAAATGATGAGTAAAAGAGAGATAGAGATATGGGATTAAGGAAGAGAAAAAAGATAGATTTATGAGAAAATTTTGAGGGAGGTAGTACAAAGTTATGTAGAGAAGTTACAACTCAAAAAAGAGTTATAGGTTGTGTAAATGAGATAAAAAAAGGTAGTTATAATAAGACAAAAAATTTTAAACTACAAAAGGTGATAAATAAGATAGAGATATTAAGTGAATATATCTAACTTAAGAGGAGATATAAAGAGAAAGGGATGTGAGAGATTAATGAGTTGTAGATAGGAAGTGACATACTAATAGAGATTTTTATTTATCGACAAAAAGAGAAAAAAGATAAAGAGGTAGAAAAACATTAAAATTAAAAGAAGAGAAAGAAGAATAGAGAAAAATGAAAAGAAATAATTTCAAAAAGAGACACTAATCAAATGATAAAGAGGATAAGAAAGAAAGAAGCAATAGAAAAAAGAATAGCTTGAGAAAGAGAAGACTTAGAAAGAAAGAGAGATAGTTACAGAAAAAGTTCATAAAGACATTGATAAAGAATATGAAAGAGGATAAAATATGTTGTGAGGGAAAAAGTTATGGACAAAGGGATACACATAAAGACAGAAAAACAACAATATTTGAGAGAGATGAAGGAAGAATAACAAGAATTAATTATTTATCTTATAAGGAAATATTATTGTGTGAAGAAAATATAAAAAATAATATCGATAATAGTAATGTTTCAAAATTCTTTAAAATTATTAATTAATGTTTTAACAAATTCTTTAATAAGAATAACTACTATATCAACTTTTCTTAATAAAGGTTGTCATTATTATCTACCACTCTAGTAAATTATGATACTTTTTATTGATTCTAATTATGTTAAGATTAACTCTAATTAATTATTCTTATTGTTGAAAATTTTCATATAAGTTACAATTCATTACAAATAAAGTAATATTTTTTTAGCGAAACTATTTCTTAAATTTTAAAATTTTTTGGTTCATACTTTTTTTTATTTATTTAAAAAGATAAATCTTCATTAATATAGTTCACATAAGTAATAATTAATTATTTGAATAATTATTTAGGAATTAGAGATGATCATAATAATAGTTACAAAAAGTGTTGACCATAAATAATAAAAGTTACTCTAACTATCTTTAAATATAAAAAAAGTTATTCTCATCTGAATTATTACTCTAATCTTCTATGTAAATAACAAATATTTCAAATATGAATATTTATTATTAGTATTGCCATTATTGTGATTAAACATGTCCAAAAAAAAATATTTATAACTACGAAGAATAAAGTATCAATAACTTTACTCATAATCTTGTAATTAAATATTAAAATATTAAAATTTATTTCTTATTTATTGTAAAAAAATTAAAAAATAATTTTTATTAATTATTAATTTGAAATTATAAAATAATTAATAGTTAAAATTTAAAGATACCTAAAAATTACTAATAAACAATTTTTGCTTCCTTTATTCAAATTTTAGAAAAAATATTATAATATAAAATAAGAAAAAATAAAAAAGAACTAATTATAAAAAGAAGATCATGAAGAAAAGGAAAAAATTTATAATTTATTTTTATCTTATTCTTATTAGTTTCTACATATTCTTAAAAAGAATAATGTGATTAAGGAAGAAAAATCTTGATGGAGCAATTATAAAACAGTTGATTGACGAGAAGGAGAATAAGAAAATGTAGAGCACAATAATTAATGAGATGAATAAAAGAATAAAAATAAAACAATTAGAACAAATGAAGAAAGGAAGAATAAAATTAAATATGAAAAATTTCAAGTGTAAATCGATCAATAAAAAATAGCTAAAAGAAAAAAATGAGGAGGAAGAATACCAAAAAGAATAAAGAAGATGATTAAGAATATTTATAATCGATAAGAATAAATATAAATTTCGAAAATTCTTAATAATACCATTTATGATTATCATAATAGTTTTTAATGTTATTCATTAATTTTATTTTTATAACTCATATAAAAAGTATTTATATTTACTTTTATTTTTACATTATTAATATTTTAAAATCATAATTATAATTAGTAATATAATAACAATTACATTACTTTTTATATGATGTAAGTATTTTATTATAAATAAATTTATTATATATTTTTTTTATTTTTTAATTAATATGTATTATGATAATAAATATATTTGTAATTACCTTTTATATTAATCACATGTAACATTGAAAGCTATTAAAACTTATAAAACATTTTCTAGAAATTAAAGAAATAACAATTAAAAATTTATTTATTTTATTTTACTACTTTTAATTTATTTACCTAAATATTCTTATTTTTTATCATATCATGCTTTTAAATCTATTTGTAAACTTTTCATGTAATAAGATGTTGAAGATTGACATAAACTGAATGATAGAAAAAACTAGAGGGAGAAAGACTTAAAAATGAAAGGTGAGAGAGGTGAGAAACAAGGTAAGAATAAAATATTTCTAAAGAAATAAAAATAACAAAAACTTAGAGCAATGATTAAATATTATTAGAGATAGACAACAAATAAGAGAATGTATGTGAAAGCCAGATAAAGAGTGAGGGAGTGAGAAAGATACAAGGGATTGATATTTGAAGAGTTATGAAGAAGAGATAGAAAAATAAATAAATAAAGAAGAGAAGAGAGAGAAAGTGAGTGTACAAACATTATGATTAAAAGAGAGACAAAATGGAACAAAGAGAATTGCAAAGAAATAATTTTAAAAAGAGACACTAATCGAAAGATAAAGAGAATAAGAACTGAGAAAGAAGCAATAGACAAAAGAATAGCTTAAGAAGAAGAAGATCAAGAAAATAATAGAAACTTTTGGGAAAAAGTCGATAAAGGTTACGATAAAGAATGTGTAGAAAAGCACAAATATTTTGTGTTAGAAAGGTTTTGAATAAAGGGACATAGACAGAGGGAGAAAGTGAGAATAAAACATAAGACAATTAATTATTAATCATATAAGACAATTATTTTGTAATGAAAATATAAAAAATAGTATCATTAATTGTAATTTTAAAAAGTCTTTAAAACTATTAATTAATTTTATAACAAATTTGTTTTTATAAGAACAACTATTATATCAAATTTTCTTAATAAATGCAGTAATTATTAATTATAATTATCATCCTTTAAAATAATTTTTTTAAAATTCTAATATGTTAAGATTAATTCTAATTAATTATTCTTACTATTTAAAAATATGTCATTTAAATTATAATTCTCCATTAACAAATAAATTAATATTTATGAGGATAACTAATTTTAAAATTTAATAATTGTTTGGTTGTTAAATAAGTTTTACTTATTTAAACAACTATAATTAATTATTATATTTCTTATCCATAATAATTAATTATTTTGGATAAATGTTAAAGAATTAGAGAGAAAAACAACTATTAATGATAGTATTTACTATAAGTAATAAATAATGCTCTATCATTTTCGTATAAAAGCATTATTCTCACATGAATTATAACTATAAGTAAATTTGAGCAATAGCTATTATTATGCTTAAAAATGTCTTAAGAAAAAAATTTGTATCTATGAAGAATAATATAAAAATCACTCTATTCATAATATTGTAATTGAATATTTAAATGATAAAATGTATTTTTTAATAATAGTAAAAAATAAATAAAAAATTTACTTTTATTAATTATTAAATTCAAGTGAAAATAATTTATAACTTTATTCTAAACTTACAAAAAAAATGTAAAAAAATAATTTTTTTCATTGTTTTCCAATTATAGAAATGAATATTATAATACAAAATAAGAAAAGAAAATGAATAAAAATTAATTATAAAATGAAGACTAAAAAGCAAAGGTGTAAATTTATAATTTATTATTATTTTATTCTTTGCAATTTCAAAAATAAAAATATATTCTAAATCAATAAAATAAATTTAAAAATTAAAAATTATAATAACAATAATGATAACCTTTTTAAAAAAATAATGTATAAAAAGAAATAATAATTTTCTTTTGCTCTTTTAGTATCGACATATTCTTAAAAATATTAATGTGCTTAAGCAATTTAAATCTTGAAAGGGTATTATCAAATGATGATAACAAAAGAAAGAATAAGAAAATATAAACCATGATAATTAACTAGAAGAAGTGAATATAATAAAAAAATAGAATAAAATAAGAATACAGAAAACAAATAAAATTAAATGTGAACTATATCAAGGATAAATAAGATAATAAAAGTAGTTAAAATAAACTAATGATGTGGAAGAAGACCAAAAATATTGAACAAAAGATGAATAAGAATATCCATTATTAATAAGAATGAATATAATGTTTTTAAATTATTAAAAATACTATTCATGGTTATCATAATATTTTTTTTTTCACTAATTTTAATTTTTTAAAATTCATAATATAACATTTATATTACATTCATTTTTTTATTATTAATAATTTAAAATAGTTATTATTTTTTAAAAATATATCAATAATTAATATTTTTGTTAATTATTGTTATGAAACATTAATTCTTTTATAAAAAATTTTAAATAAAAAAGGTGTGACAAATTTAATTTTTTCATTCTAATTACAATAACAAAAATCTATTTTAAATATAATGTAATTATTTTATTGAAAATAAATTTAGTATATCTATTTTTTAATTTATAAATAATATTTATTATAATTGCAAATATAATTTGTAATTACACTAATTATTCACTATATGTGATTCTATTTGTAAGTTGTCTTAAGAAACTGGATATTTAAGGTAGACATAAATTATTGATAGAAAAAGTAATAGAGAGAAAAAAAAGTAAAAATTACGTATATGCATATAAATAAAAATAATGAGTAATAGAAAAGGGGAAATATTAGCGAGAGATAGAGATAGAGTTAGAGATAAAGGGAAGAGAGAAAATAGAAGAGATTGATATATGAAGAGTTGAGAGAAAAAGATAGAAAAAACATAAGAGTGAAGAGTGAACAAGTGAGTGATAAAGTGAGGTGAATGTGAAAGAGGTAATAATTGAGATTGAGAGTAAGGGCAATGAGTGGGAAGGCTCATCAATCGATAGAATAAGGTGGACTGATATGCAAGAGATTAAGGAAGAGAGTGAAGGATGAAGAGAATATGTTTAAATAAAGTAAGATAATGAGATATAATAAGATGACAATATGGAAGTGAGAAAGATTAAGGCAAGATAATAGGTAGTGTATTAGAGGGAGAAATTAAAGAGAGAAATGGAGAGAAAAAATATCCAAAACTTTGATATAGTTGAGATATAAATTGAGGGAAATATATTGAAAAGTGAAATAGAAAGAGTGCAAAGGAAAGTGGTAGAAAAGATTTAGTGGAAGTGAGAGAAAAAAGAGGAAAGATTTTAAAAGAACAAAATTATAGAGAAAAAATGGACTAAGAAAGAAAGTGTAAAAAAATAATGAGGGACAACATGATTAGAGGAAAGAAAAACTAAGATAGGTGATAGAGTGTGACACGGTGTGGTAAAGAAGGTATATTGAAATAAAAAACGTAAGAGAGAGGTTAGTGTGAAATATTTTTGGTTAAATAGAAATAGAAAATGCTATTAGAGAATGATAAAAAATAGTAAAAGATTAATTGCTTGTGACATTACATGATAAAATGAGAGAGAAAGATCGAAGTGACTATATAAGGATGTAGGAGTGGATGGGAGAGAAGAAATAAAAAAGCAAAGATAGGGAGAAAGAGAGTGAAGGAGAAAGGTAGAGCAAGAAAAAGATAATCATAGACTATTAGAGATTGAATAAGGGATGAAGCATCAATTTATATAATTAATTAGTGGAGCGGTATTATGGAGATAAAAGGAGTGAGTGTGAGTTAAGATAAAATTTGTTAGGAGAACTAGACAAAAAGAAATAGAAAAGGAGAGTGTTTGAGAGAGAGAAGATAAAGGAGAGAGTAGTAAATAGAGTATTATAAAGGAAAAATAAAGAGAGACAAAGATGATGGAAAGTTGAGATAAGTAAGACATTTTATTTAAATAAGACAAAAATTGATTTAGAAAATAAGAGAAGATATCATGAGAGATGGGAAAAGAAAAAGATATAAAATAGTTAGTTGAGAGAGTCATAGAGAAAAAGAAAGAAGGAGAATTAGGTAGAAATAAAGTTTAAAAGAGAATAAAATAATGTAAAAAGGAGAGAAGAAAGAGATTTAAGAAGTTTAATGATGGAACAAAGAAGAGAAAAGAGGGTTAGTATAATAGAAGAGAAGTGAAACAAGTAAAAGAGATAAAGAGAGATAGAAAGAAAGAGAAAGTAAGAGAAAGGTAGAGTGAAAGTGAAATAGAAAGAACATTTAGGAAGAGATTCTCAATGAGAAGGAAGGCATTTAGAGATGGGGTCATGAAGAGTTTGTGAAGGTATAAGGAAGAGAGGCGAAATGATAAATGAGTGATGATAAAAAGAGATAAAATAATATTGAGAAGAGATAAAAGATAAAGAGATGGAGATGTGAGATATATATTATAAAGTAGATAGAGGGTAAAAAAGACAAGATAGAGAGTTGAAAGGAGAGAGTGTTAGAGGGAAAAGATATGGAGAGATAATTGGAAAATAAGGGTAAAATAAAAAAGAATGTAAATAGAGATAGAGATACAAAAAAATCGAGATGTATGGAGATAAAGGCATTGGAGAGCACATCAGGGATATAAGAGAAGAGATGTGAGAGGAGGGAAATTACAAAAAAAAAGATGTTAAATAGTAAAATGTTAGTAAGAGAAAAAGATAAAAGAGAAAGAGAAAAGAGAGTGACAAATTTGTTGATAAAAATTATTAGAGAGGTAGAATAATGGTGAATATAAAGATGAAAAGAAATGAAGAGTAAGAGATAGTTGGAATGGGAATGATCATAATAAAGAGAAAAGTAATGAGAGTATAAACTAATATGGAATATTGGGAGATTGTAGAACAAGAAAGAGTAAGTGAACCAAAAGGAGGTTCAAATTATATAAAAAGAGGAGAGATCATGGAGTGTGAAGAGTAATCAAGAGAAAGAAAGTCAAAGAAAAAGAATTTGACTAATACATTATGATCAAAGAGGTAAAGAGATCAATAAATGCAGAGGAAGAAGCAAAGTGTAGTATATATAGTAAAAGGTTTAGATAGAGATGAAAGAGACATGCAAACATTAAAGATTTGATGCATAAAGTAATATAAGTAGAAAGACAAAAAATGAAGAATAAGGTAAAGAGAGAGAAGGATGTGAAAGAATAGTGATAATATAAAAAGAAGATAAAGACAATGATAAAGAATATAATATAGAGGGATTCATACATTAAGATAAACAGAAATGGAGCTAAAGTGAGGGTTAGATATATAGATATCAAGTTAAAAAGGAAATAGAGAGAAAAAGGAGTCTAAAAAGAGAGAAAATAAAGTGAAATTGTAAATAAGAGAAAGAAAAGAAGAATAAAAGATAGATGAAAAAGAGATATAAAAAAATATTGAGAAAAAAGATATTTGTGGAAATATATACAAAGAGAGAGACATATATATTGTGTAAGAAGGAAAGGAAGAGAAGAGGGAGAAATAAAAAGAACATAAAGGGATAAAAAAGAAATTAAATAATACAAATTGAGATATAGATCAAGAAAGATGAAGAGATAAAAGAAGAAAAAGAAAGGACAAAACTCTTGAGGAATAATGATAAGGAAGAAAAGAAAAAAGTGGAATTAGTGGAAGTGAATAATGTGAGTTAGTGAACAATGAAAGGACAATGGGATGAAGCTGGTGGTTAATTAGAATGACAAAGTGCCTTAGAGAGATTGAGATGAAATATAGAGAAGAAGGAAAGAAGAATAAGAGGAGATGGTGGGGGAGAGAGAAAGAAGATGGTGGAGTGAGTAAGAATAGGTAAGGAAGGGAGACAAAGAGGCTGAGATTAAGAGCAATAAAGATAAATCATAAGATAGATTTTAGGAGAGATAAGAGCAACAAATAGAGATATAAATGATAGATAAAGAGATAAAGCAAGAATACATATCAAAGACTAAAAGCGCATTTTATAGTGATAAATATGCATAAATACAAAATTTAAAGTGAATAATACATGATGAAGAGAGAGAATGGAAGAGTGAGAGAGAAAAAGGATAAAAATGTGATGAGCATGAATTTTAGAGTAGACAAAGATGGAGGGGGTAACAGAAGTAAGAGAAGAAAAAAATAAGGAGGCATATTAAGAGATCAAATAGGTTGTACAGAGAGAAGATAGAAATGTAGAGTAAGCCATCGACAAAATGAAAGCCACAAATAATTAAAACTAAAAGGAAAGATTACAAACGAGAGAGAAGGTGGAGAGAAAAGGATTAATTTGTTAGAATGGACAAGAGGGAGAGGGAAATGAATCAAAGACAAAGAGAATAAAATAAAGAGCTAGTGAAAGATAAAGAAAGACAAAGGAAGACAAAAAAAGTGAGAAAAGAAAAACATAGCTATGATTGATGGATAAGACAGAGAGGATTGATAGAATGAAAACAAGGAGAGTGAGTGAGACCAAAAAGAGATTAACTATAGATTGTGTTTAAGAGAGTTGCAGGATAATGGGATAATGATGGAGATATCAACAAAAAGATTTAATAAAGTCAGAGTGTGATAGAGAAGGAAAATTAGAGAGATTGGCAAAAATAATGAATTTAGTGAGGGAATGCACAAGGAACAATGACAACTGAGGAGAGTGAGAACGTCACGAGACAGATGGGCAAGAAAATGGAGAGAGAAAAGAGATATAGAAAAGTTATTAAGGAAGAGAGAGAGAGAAAAGATAGATTTATGTGAGAATTGTAAAGGAGATAGTGCAACGTTACATAGAGAAGATATAACTCAAAAAAGAGCTATAGGTTGTGAGAATAAGTTAAAAAAGAGACATAAGAATGCAGAGAAAAAAATTACAAAGTAAAGAAGGTGATATAAAAGGTAGAAAGACTAAGTGATGATATATAAAATAAAAAGAGATAAAAAGAGGAAGGGAAGAGAGTGAGATTGATAACTCATAAAAAAGCAACAGTTTGATAAATATTTTGATTTAGAGAGAAAAAGAGAACAAAGATAAAGAGGTAGACAAACATTAAGATTGAAAGAGAGACAAAACGGAAGTGAGAGAAATTCAAAGAAATAGTTTTAAAAAGAGACACATAAATTTAATGATAAAGAGAACGAAATAATAGAAAAAAGAACAACTTATGAAAGTAAAGTTTTAAAGAAAAAGAGACAATTTTGGGAAAAAGTTGATTGAGATTATGATAACGAATGTGATGGACAAAGTCACAAATATTTTGTTGAGAGAAAGTTTTGGACAAAGGGATATAGTTTAAGAGAGAAATTGAGAATAATATTAGAGAGAGAAAAAAAAACGAAAAATTAATTATTTATCGACTAAAGCGTTATTATTTTACAAAAAATATAAAAAATAGTATCATTAATAGTAATTTTTAAAAAGTATAAAAATTTTTAATTAATATTACAATAAATTTAATGATTATTAATTAGCATTATCATCCTTTTGATTAATTTTTTAAATTATAGTTTTGTTATGATTAAGTCTATTTAATTCTTCTTTCTGTTTAATAATGTGTCATTCAATTTACAATTCATTATTAATTAATAAAGCAATTTTTATTAACATAAATAATTTTAAATGTAATGATCTATTTGTGCTTAAATAATTTTTAATTTTTTATATATTGATTCTTAATTATCACATATCTTTTCAATAATAATTAATTATTTTGGATAATTGTTTAAGAAAAGGAGATAATAACAACTTTTACGGTGTTAACCATAGCTAATAAAACTTGATCTAACTATAATTTAAGTAATAAAAAGTTAGTCCAATGTGAATTATAACTTTAATCTTCTTAAGAAAATAACTAATACCAAAAATCTGAATATTTGCTATTATTATTTTTATTATTGACAAGAAGAATAAAAAATGTAGAACACAATAATTAACCAGATGAAAAGAATAGTAAAAATAAGAAATTTAGAATAAAAAAGAAAATAATAATTGAATAAAATTAAATATGAAATATTTCATGTCTAAAAAGGACATTAAAAAAGAAGTTAGAGGAAAAAATTAAATGGAAGGACACAAAAAAATTATTAATACTATTAAAAATAATAAACTAGAATAAATATACTTTTTAAAAAAGTTATTAATACTATTATGAATGATTATCATAAATTGTTTTTACAGTTGTCCATTAATATTTTTTAAATTCATAGTACAATATTTAATATTTTTTAAATTTCTATATTACCATTATTTATAATAGTAATTATTCTTAATAATAAAACAATAATTAATGCATGCTTTGCTTTTAATTATCATGAAAAATTAATTATTTTATAAAAATTTTAAATAGAAATGATGCAATAAATTTTATTATTAATCATAATTACAATAAGAAATTATTTTTTAATATAATGAAATTAATGGTTTAAAAATATATTTATTTTATATATTTTAATTAATAAAAGATATTTATTATAATAGTAAAAAGAATTTGTAATTTCCCTTCTTGTTAACAAAAAGTGATTTTGATAACTATTAATAGCTATAAAAAATATTATAAATTTTAATACAACAAGAATTAACAATTCGTATGCTTTAGTTTACCACAGTTCAATTATTTAACTTATAATTCTTATTTTGATTCATATCAACTTCTTAAGTTTATTTCAAAATTTTCTTATAATATAGCATATTGAAAGTAGACATAAAATGAATAATAGAAAAAAGATAGAGAGAGAAAGAGATAAAAAAGAAAGGAAGATGAGAGAGGTGAGAAATAAAGTAATAATAAAGTATATCTTGATAAATAGAGATAACAAATCTTAAGAAAAAAGAGGAAAATATTAGTGGCTGATAGATAATAAATAAGTGAATATAATTTGGAGTGAGGAAGAGAGAAAGGGAGTGAGTAAGAGAGAAAGACAAAAGCGATTGATATATAAGGAGTTGAGATGAGGAGGTAGAAAAAATATAGAAGTGAAGAGAGACAATGTGAGTGAGGGAGTGAAGTAGAATGACAAAGAGATAATAATTAAGATTGAGAGAAAGGGAAAAGCATGGGAAGAAGCATCAATTGATAGAAAAAAGGTGTATTGATAGGAGGAGATAAGGGAAGATAGAGTAAGATGAGTGAGAATATGTTTAAATAGAGCTATATAAATAGATATAGAGAAGAAGACAATGTCAAAGTATGGAAGATAAAGAGAAGATAATAGGTAGTACGTTAGAGAGAGAAATCTTAATGAGACAAAAAAGATGGAGAGAAAAGATAGCCAAAACTTTGACATAAATGACTTATAAATAGAGGAAAATATATTGAGAAGAGAAAGAGAGAGAGATTGGGGAAAGAAATGTGATTGGAAAGATTTAGTGCAAACAGTTAGAGAGAAAAGAGGGAAAGGAGTTTAAGAGAAAAAATTTTGGAGAAAAGAATGGACAAAGAAAGAAAGTGAAGAGAAAAATAATGCGGGAGTACGTGATTAGAGAAGAGTGAAATAAGGAAAATGATAGTGTGTGATACTATGCTATAAAGAAAGAAGAGTGAAATAAAGAACATAAGAGAGAGGTTGAAATAAAATATTTTTTGCTGAATAAAAATTAGGAATATTGTAAGAAAAGTGATAGATAATAGTTTGTGAAAATTTGATTGAGAGAGTGCATGACAAATTGAGAGACAAAGTAAGTGTGATAAAGATAAAAGAGATTTTTATAAGGATATTGGAGTCAATGAGAATGAAATCGAAGTAAAAGAGTTAAGATAGACAAAAAGAGAGTGAGGGAGAAAAGTAAGGAGAGAAATAGATAATCATTGATTATTAGAAATGCAATAAGAGAGGTAGCAAGCATCAATATATGGAATTAAATAGAGCAATAGTGTGGCGATAAGAGAAGATAGAGTGAGTTGAGAACGAATTTTTTAAAATATGTGGACAAAAAATGGAGAGAGAAAAGAGATTATTATTAATAAAAAATAAAGAGAGACAAAAATGATGGATGATTGAGATACGTAAAGAGTTTGATTTAAAGAAGACAAAAATTAAGTTAGATATAATGATAGGATAATGTGAGATGTCAAAGGAAAAAATTATAAAAGAGTTAGTGGAGGGAGTAAGAGAAACAAAGAAAGTGAGTTAGGAAGAAGAAAAGCTTAAAGGAAAATAGAAAAAAGTAAGAGGGTGAGAGGAAAGATATTAGAGAAGCTTAGAAATAGAAGAAAGGAGAGTAAGCATGATAATGGGTATTGAAGCTCGTAAAAGAGAAAAAGAGATAAGGAGGGGAAGAGAGAAAAGTGTGAAATAGGGAAAGTAAGAGAGAGGTTGGGTGATAATGTAATAGATAAAAAGTGAGGAAAAGATTTCTTATGGGAAATAAAGCATTTAGAGATGGAGACATAAAGAGAATTTGATGTTATAAGAATGAGGCACAAAAAGATAGATGAGTGATGAGAAAATGTGATAAAATAATATAAAAAATGAAATAGAAGATATGTAGTTAGAGATGTTACATTTGTAAAAGAAAGTAGATAAAGTGAGTCAAAAAGTAAAGATATAGTGGTAAAAAAGAGTGTGAGAGAGAAGAGACATTGAGAAGTAATTGGCAATCATAGAGAAATAAATAAACACAAATAGAAATATAGAGATAAAATATAGAGGGGCAAGGGATTGTGGCAATGGGGAGCAAATGAGATGTACAAGAGAAGAGATGTGGGAGGAATGAAATTGGGGACAAAAGAGAGGAAATAGATAAGCAATAGTAAGAGAAATATAAAGGAAAAAAGAAAGAAAGGAGAGTGACAAAGTGTTGATAGAAATTGCTAGAGGAGAAGAATGATAGATATAGAAGATCAAAAGAAATAGTGAGCAATAGATTATAGGAATGGGATTGATGATATTAAAGAGAAAAGTAATCAGAGTAAAACTGATAGAGAATATAAGTAGATAAAAAAGTAAGAAATATTGAGTGATTGAGGAAGAGGATGAGATGATATAGAAACTTGTGAGGTCTTGGAGAATGAAGAGTCGTTGTGAGAAAGAAAGTCAACAATAAATAAATACAGTAATACACAGAGACCAAAGACATAAAGAGGTCAATGAATACAGAGGAAGAAGCAAGGTATAGCATTTAAATTAAAAGGTCAAGATAGAGATTAAAGAGAGAGCTAAACATAAAAATTTTGATGGGTAAAGAGGTCTAGTAGAGAGATAGAAAGAAAATAAAGAATAAGGTAAAGAGAGAGAAGGCGATGAAAGAAGAGTGATAATATAAATAGAAGAAAAGAACTATGAGGAGTAGAATAGAGAGTGAATAAATAAATTAAGAATAAATTGAAATGGAGTAAAAGTAAAAGATAGATAAAGAGGTATCAAGTCAAAGGAACATAGAGAGAAAATGGAGTGTAAAGAGAGAGAGAAAATGGTGAAGAATTGGAAATAAGAGAGAGAAGAGAAAAACAAAAGATAAAGCAAAAAAAGATGTAAGGAATGGTTGATAAAAGACATCTAAAAATTACTTACACAAAGAGAGATATATAAAGAGTAAGAAGGAAAGAAAGAAAGGAAAGAGAGAAGGAGCATAAAGACAAACAAGAAATAGAAAAAAATATAGATTAGGAGATAGATGGAGAAAGATAAAGAGATAATAATAGAAAAAAGTCGTTAAGGAAAAAAGATAAGGAGGAATATAAAAATAGAGAACAAGTTGGACTAAACAATTTGAGAATTAGTTCAATAAAGGAAATTAAAAAGGAAATTAAAAGATTTTGGTGATTGAGGATTGAAAAGGAAGAGAGAATTAGGATTGAAAAGTTCCTTAGAGAGATTTAGAAGAAAGATGGGTGAGAAGGAATGAAGAGTGAAAAGAGCTAGCGAAGGAGAGAGAAAGGAGAAAGAGAAATGAGCAAGAAAAGGGAAGGGAGGGAGACTAAGATGTTAGGATTAAGAGCAACAAAGATAGATTATGAAATAAATTCTAAAGAGACAGAGAAACAAATAGAGATATTGATGACTCATTAATAGACTAAGAGAGAATACAAGTGAAAGAATAAAAATTAGTTTAATATAGATCAAGAATAATAAATGGAAAATATAGAGTGAAAGTACATATGGTTTAAGAGAAGTGAGAGAACAAAAAAACAAGTAGGCATAATGTGAGATCAAATAGATTGCAGAGAGAGGACATAGACAAGGAGAGTAAGGCATGAAAAGAGTGAAGGACACAAATTATTGGAAGGAGGGAGAAAGATTCCAAAATAAAGGGAAAGTGGAGGTAGAATGAGTAAGTTGTTGCAATTAAGAAGAGGGAGAGAAAAATGAGGCAAAGAGAAGGAGAATAGAACAAGTAGCCAACGAGCAATAAATAAAGACATGGAGAAAGATAAAGAAAAGTGAGAAGGGAAAGACATAGTTATGATTGATAGATAAGAGAGAGAAGAATGATAAAATGAAAACATGAAGTGTGAGAGACCAAAAGAGAGATTGACAAAAGATAATGATTGACAAGATAGTTAGATAATAGGACAATGTTGGAGTGATCAACAAAAAGAGATGATAAAGTCATAGTATGATAAAGACGGAAAAAATTAAAGGGTGTGATAAAGAGATGGGTGGAAAATGGTGAGAGAAAGAGGGTTAAAGAGAGAGATTATGGAAGAGAGAGGGAAAAGAAATTTTGTGAGAATTGTAAGGGAGATAAGGCAAAGTTACATAGAAAAGATACAACTCTAAAATAAGCTATAGGTTGTGAGAATGAGATAAAAAAAAGAGATATAAAATGGGGGAGAAAACATTGCAAATTAGAAAAGATGATATATAGACAAGAGAGACTAAGAGATAGATATGTAACTTAAGAGGAGATAAAAAAAGAAAGGGAGTTGAGAGAGATGGATGAGTCATTGAGAGAAAGCAACACATTGATAAAGATTTCTATTTAAAGAGAAAAAGAGAATAAAGATAAAGAGGTAGACAAACTTTAAAACTAAAACAAAGGCAAAAAGGAAGAGAGGAAAATACAACTAAATATTTTTAAAAAGTGATACTAATTGATTGATAAAGAGGGAAATAAGAAGGAAAGAAGCAATAATAAAAGAACAATGTATGAAGGAGAAGGTGAAGAAAAAATATACAATTTTGGGAAAAAGTTGATAAAGACTATGATATAAAATATGAATGAAAAAGGCACAAATATTTTGACAAAGAAAAGTTTTAGATAAAGGGACAAAGATAGAGTGAGAAGGAGAGAAAAAAAGATGGAGAGTAATAAAGGAAAAAAGTAGAAGAATTAATTATTAATATAACAACAAATATTATTTTTTTAAGAAAATATAAAAAATAATAGCATTAAAAGTAATTTTCAAAACTCTTTAAAATTATTAATTAAGGTTTTAACAAACAAAACTTTTGTAATAAGAATAACTGTTCAACCAATTATTCTTAATAAATATAGTAATTACTAAATACAATTATTGTTTATGGAATATTTTTTAATTTGAATTATATTAGTATTGATTCTAATTACTTATTCTTATAATTTAAAAATATGTCATTTAAATTATAATCATAACTAATTTTTTAAATTTAATTATTTTTGGTTCTTAAATAATTTTTACTTATTTAAATAGCTAATTCTTTATTATTAAAGTTCATATAAATAATAATTGATTATTTTTAATAGTTTTTTAAGTATTAGAGATAACAACAATTATTACTTATAGTATTGATTCTAACTAATAAAAATTGCTCAAACAATCATTTAAGTGTAAAAATGTTATGCACATCTAAATTATAACTCTATCCATGTTAAATAAATAACTAAATTTGTAAATAGGAATAATTGCTATTGTTATTCTTTAAAATGTCTAAAGAAAAAAATCATAACTACTAAGAATAAAATAATAATCACATTATTCATAATCTTGTAATTAACTATTAAAATTATAAAACTTATTACGTAGTTATAACAAAAAGGTATTTAATGAAATAATTTCTATATTAAGTATTAAGCTGTATTAAAAAATAACAAATAATTTTAATACAAAGATTCCCAAAAAATAACTAAAATGTTTTTTTCTTCCATTATTTAAATACTAGCAAAAAATATTATAATAGAAAATAAGAAAAATTAAATAACTACTAATTATGAAAAGATTTTTATGAATAAGAAAAGTAAATTCACAATTTACTAGAATCTTATTTTTTGCAATTATAAGATAATAATTTATTTTGAACTATTAAAATTATTTATCAAAGTTATAATCATAATTAAAATAATTAATATCATTTTTTAAACAATGTGATAAAACAAATTGTAATAATTTTCTTTTGTATTTTTTAGTTTCTACATATTTCTAATGACAATAATATGATTAAGAAAGAGAAATTATGGAGTAATTATAAAAAGAAGATCAATTGTAAGAAGAATAACAAAATATAGAACACAATATTTAACAAGATCAATAAAATAACAACAATAAAAAATAGAATAAATGAAGAAGATAAGAAAAGAATAAAATTAAATGTGAAATACTTCAAGTGTAAAGATGATTATGAAAGGCGTTAGAAGAAAATAAAATAGGTGGAAGAGGCCCAAATATAATAAAATGAATATGAATAGGAATATATATAATTAATACGAATAAATATAATTTTTTGAAATTATTAATAATAATATTGATGATTATCATAATATTTTTACTTTCCTTCTTTAATTTTATTTTTTTAATTTATAATATAATATATATTTTCTTTTACTTTTATATTATGAAAACTTTAAAATACTTATTGTTATTCAAAATATAAGAATAATTACATTATTTTTAATTTAATATAATTACTTGATTTGAAACATATATATTATATCTATTTTAATTTTTAAATAATTATTGATTATAATACTAATTTAATTAATATTTACTATAATTATTAATTACAACTATCACTTAGAATTATTAAAAATTATAAAAAGATTCTAAAAATTAATGGAACAATAATTAATAATTTATGTACTTTATTATGCTACTTTTAATATTTTAACCATAATATTCTTATTTAGATTCATATCATGTTTCTAATTCTATTTCTAAATTTTCTCATAAAATAAGATATTGAAGATACAATGAATGATAGAAAAAGAGAATATCAGAGGAAGAGAAAAATAAAGAAAGATGAGAGAGGTGAGAAATAAAGTAAAAATAAAGTATATCAAGATAATTACTAATAGAGCAGGCTAAGAGAAAAGATAAAAAAATTAATGGAAGATAGGTAGCAAATGAGAGAATGTATGTTATACTGACAGAGAGAGGTAGTGAGCAAGAGAGAATGATATAAGAGATTGATATATGAAGAGTTGAGAGGAAGAGATAGAGTAAAAAATAAATAAAAGAATAAAGAGAGAGAAAGTAAATGAGGAAGTGAGGTAGCATGGGAAAGTGATAATAAGTAAGAGCAAGAGTAGGGAAAAGATTGGGAAAGTGCATCATATAAAGGAAAAAGTAAGTTGAATGATGATGAGGAGATAAGGAAAGGGCAAGCAAGATAGAAATAACACATTTAAATAGAGCTAGTTAAAGAGATATAGAGAAGGAAAGAGTGTGGAAGAGAACACGATAAAGAAAAGATAAGACATAATATGTTAGGGAGAGAAATTTGGGAGAGATAGAAATGATGGAGATAAAAGATTGCAAAAACTTTATCATAGGTGATATAGAAATTAATAAACATATTTATAAGAGAGAGAGAGAGAGGAAAGGAACATGATTGGAGAGATTTAGTGTAAAGAGTGAGAATGAAATGTGGAAAAGGAGTTTGAAAGAAAAAATAATGAGGGAGTGAAAAGTGAAACACAAAAAAGTATTAGAATGTGATATAAAGGGGTAAAGAAATTAAGTTCAAATAAAGAATATAAGAGAGAGGTTTCTTGATAAAGAAGTAGAGAAAAAGTTGAAAAAATATTTTTAGTTAAGTAAAAATAGAGAATATTGTGACAAAAGTGACAAATAAAAGTAAGAGATAATTTGTATGATAAAGAGTGCATGATAGAGTGAGTGATGGAATGGTTGAGAGAGCAAGATAGAATAAATTGTTATAAAGATATAAGAGAGGAGGAGAGAGAGAAAGAAATAAAATAGCAAAGGCAAAGAGAAAGAGAATGAGGGAGACATGTAGAGTAAGAAATAGATAATTAAAGACTATTAGAGAAGGAATAATTGAGGGAGGATGCATCAATTTATAAAATTAAATGGTGAAGTGATAGTGTGGAGATAAGGGAAGATAGAGTGAGTTGTGATAGAATTTGTTGAGAGACTTGGACAAAAAGAAATGGAGAAGAAGAGAGATTTAGAGAGACTAAGATAAAAGAGAGTTTGTGAAGGGATAAGGAAGAGATGCAATGCGAAAGAAAGGTGATAAAAAAAAGGAGAGAGCAATATAGAGAAGTCAGAAGATATGGAGATGGAGATGTGAGGCATATATTGAAAAGTGGACTAAGAGAGTCAAAAAGACAAGATGTGTAGTGAAAGGAGGGTGTGAGAGAGATGACACATTGAGCGATAGTTGGAAAACAAGACAAAAATAAATAAAGAACATACATCATGATAGGGATATAAAAGGTTAGAGTGTTAAGAAAATTGAGGTAATGGAGAGCACATTGAAGGCATAAGAGAAGAGATAAGGGAGGACAAAAATTATAGAAAAAAGATAGAAAATAGAAGACTGATAGTAAGAGAGATAGAGAGAAGAGAGTGTCAAAGTTTTGATAAAAATTATTATAGAGGTAGAAGAATGATGAATATAGAAGATGAACAAAAATGGGGAGCCAAAGATTGTAGGAATAAGATTGATGATATTAAAGAAAAAAATAAAGAGAGTATAAACTGATAGAGAGTATAATGGGATAGTGAAATGACAAAGAATGAATGGATGAGAAAGAATTGAGATGATATAAAAAGAGGAGAGTGAGGAGTCACAAAGAGAAAGATACTCAAAGATAAAAAATTAGACTAATACATAGACCAAAGAGGTAAAGATATTAATAAATATAGAAGGAGAAGCAAAGTGTAGTATGTATAATAAAAGGCTGTGATAGAGATTAAAGAGGCATACAAAAATAACACTTAAAGAGTAATAAAGTATAAGTGGAGAGATGGAAAGAAAATCAACTATAAGGTAAAGAGAGAAGACCATGAAAGAAGAATCAAAAAATAAAGAGAAGAAAAAGACTATGACAAATAGTATAATAAATAGAGACTAAAACATTAAAATAAAAAGAAATGGAGCAAAAGTGTCAGATAGACAAAGAGATATCAAGTCAAAGAGACATAGAGAGAAAAAGGAGTATGAAAAGATAGAAAATAAAGAATAGTGGAAAATAATAAAGAGAAAATATATTTAAGAAAAAGGTTGAGAAAAAAGATTTTTACAAAAGAAGATACGAAAAAAGAGAGATATAGAGTGCAGGAAGGAAAGAAAAAGAAGAGAGACAGAAAATGAACATAAAGATATAAACAAGAAATAGAAAAAATATAAATTTTGTGGTAGATGGAGAAAGATAAAGAGATAAAAATAGAAAAAGAAAGGAAAAAACTTTTGGGGAACAATATACGAAAGAAAAGAAAAAAGAGAATAAGTGGGAGTGAAATAATGTGAGAGTTAGTTCAACAAAATAGAATGAAATGGAAATTGGATGACTTTGGTTATTGAGCGTTAAGAAAAAAGTGAGAATAAGAATTTGAAAGTGCTTTAGAAAGATTGATAAGGGCGAGGAAGAAGGAAAGATTGATAAGAGATGGAGGGGGAGAGAAAAAGGAGATAGAGAAGTGAGTAAGAAAAGGGAAGAGAGGTAGAGTAATAGGCTAAGATTATAAGCAACAGAGATAGATTATGAGATAAATTTTAAGAGAGAAAAGAGAAAAAAATAAAGATACAAATGACTCATGGAAAGACAAAGAGAGAATTCAATTGAATTATAAAATGTAATTCTAATAGAGACAAAGTGCGATAAATAGAAAATTTTCATTGAAGATTATATTGTGAAAAGTGAGAATGCAAGAGTGAGTGAGAAAGAGGCAAAAAGTGAGTAGCATGAACTTTAGAGTTGAACAAAAAGAAAGTGGGCATAAGAGATTTGAGAAAAAAGCACAAAGTGGTATAGTGAGAGATCAAATTGGTCACAGAGAGAGGAGCTATGAAAGGAGAATAAATCATTGACAAAGTGAAAGACAAATTATTAAAAGGAATGAGAAAGATTCCAAAAGAGAAAGAAGGTAGAGAGAAAAAGAGTAAGTTGTTGGAATGGAGAAGGAGAGGGAAATGTGACAAAGAGAGGGAGAACAAAATAATGAGCTAATGAGAGATACAGACATAGGGAAAGACAAAAAAAATATGAGAAGAGAAACACATAGTTATGATTCATAGATAAATGAGAGAAGATTGATAGAATGTAAAAAACAAGAGTGAGTGAGACAAAAAAAAGAAATCAATTAAAGATAGTGTTTATTGGGTAGAAGGACAATAAGACAATGATCGAGTGATCAACAAAGAGAGAATAAAGTCAAGGTGTGATAGAGAAGGAAAAATAGAGTGGCAAAGATAATGAATCTAGTAAAAGAATACACAAGGTAACAAAGAAAAGTGAGGGAAGTGAGAATGTTAGAGAGATGGCTTAAGAAAATGGTGAGAGAAAGAAACATATAGAGAAGAGAATACAGAAGAAAGAGGGAAAAGATAAACTTGTTAGAAAACTATATGGGAGGAGGGCAAATTTGCATAGAGATGTTCAACTCAAAACAAGAGTTATAGGTTGTGAGAATTAGATAAAAAAGAGATGTTAGAAAGAAGAGAAAAAATTACAAACTTGAGAAGGTGACATATAGGATATAGGACTAAGTGCATGATATGTAACTTAAGAGGAGATAGATAGAGAAAGGTGAAAGATTGGTGAGTCATAGAAAGAAAGTGACACATGATGGAGATTTTTATTTAGTGAGAAAAAGAGAAGAAATATAAAGATGTAGGTAAACATCATGATAAAAGAGAGACAGAAAAGAATAAGGAGAGTTGCAAACAAATAGCTTTAAAAAGAGAAACACTAATTGAATGATAATGAGGACAAGAAGAGAGAAAGAAGCAATAAAAAAAGATTATCTTAAGAAAGGGAAGATCAAGAGTAAAAGAAAGACAACTTTGGGCAAAAGTAATGGAGGCTATGACAAAGAATGTGGAGAGAAGCACAAATATTTTGTGAGAGAAAAGCTATGATTAAAGGGACAAAGATTGGAAGTTGAGAATAATATCAGTAAAAAAATTTTAAAAAATTATTATTTTATAATAAAAATATAAAAAATACTATCATTAATAGTAATTTTTCAAAATTATTTAAAATTATTAAGTAATGTCATAACAAACAAATTTTTTTAAAAGAATAACTATTATATAAACTTTTCTTAAAAATGTAGTAATTCTAATATGTCAAGATTAATTCTAATTAATTGTTGTTATTATTTAAAAATATGTCATTTAAATTACAATCCATTTTAACGAATAAAGTAATATTTATTAACATAACTAATTTGTAAACTTTAAAAAGTTTTTGGTTTTAAATAATTTGTAGTTATACAAATAGCTAATTCTTAATTATTATATTTCTTATGAATAATAATTAAAAATTTTGAATCATTATTTAAGAGATTAAGATAACAACTATTACTAAATTTATTGATCATAACTAAACAAATGGCTCTATCATTTAATTATAAAACTTTATTCTCACATAAAGTGCAATTTTAATCTTCTGAAGTAAATAACTAATATTGCAATTATGAATATTTGTTATTATTATGCTTAAAATGTCTTAAGAAAAAATATATAAATACTAAGAATAATAATAACAATATTTGTAATCCTATAATTAAATATTTTATTTGTAAAATTTATTTCATAATAATAGTAAAGACAACTGAAAAAATAAAACTTAATTTGTTAAATTTTTGGAGAAAATGATAATAACTTTATTCTAAACCTACCCAAAGAAATAAATAAATAATTTATTTTTTCTTTTTTTAATTTTAGAAAACAATATTATAACAAAAAATAAGAAAAAATTTGACAAGAACTAATTATAAAAAGAAGATTAAAAATAGGAGTAAATGCATAATTTCTTATTATTATCTTATTCTTATTTTAAAAAAATAAATAATATTTTTAAATTAATAAAATAAATTTAAAATTATAATTATAACAAAAATAATTAATATCCTTTTTCAAAAAGCATTGCAAAAAAGTAATAATAATTTTATTTTGAACTTTTTTTTTGTATATTCTTAAAAATAATAATATGATTAAGCAAATGAAATATTGAAGGAGTATTATTAAAAGATGAATAAGAAAAAGAATACAAAAATATAGAACACTAAATAAGAATAATAAAAAAACAAAAACATATTTAAAGAGGAAAATTAGAAATGAATAAAATTAAATACCAACTATTTCAAGTATAAAAAGTGCAGTAAAAGTCTTTAAAAGAAACAAATGAGGCCATACAAAAAATATTGAAAGGAAGATTAAAAAGAATATCTATAAATAATACAAATAGATATAATTTTTTTGAAATTATTAAAAATACCATTCATGATCATCACAATATGTTTTATTATTGTTCATTAATTTTTTTAAAATTTATTATATAATATTTATATTTTCTTTATTTTTGTATCATTAACACTATAAAATAGTTGTTATTATTAACAATATAAGAATAATTAATAAAAGTGTTTTTGTTATTATTGTGAAACTTTAATTATTTTATAAACATTTTTAAATTCAAATGTTGTAATAAAGTTTATTCATTGTTACTACAATAAAAAGAATCTTTTCTTAAAATAATGTAATTATTTTATTCTAAATGGATTTATTATATCTATTTAAATTTATAAATAATGCTTATTACAACTATAAATATAATTTTGGATTACACATCCTATTAATTGCTTTGATATTGATAATTATTAATAATTAATTATAAAAAGGTCAAATTTTAATAGAATAATAATAAATAATTTATATACTTTATTTAACAACTTTTAATTTATTTAACTTGTTATTCATAATTTGGTTCATATCATTTTTCTAATTGTATTTCTAAATTATATTTTGAAATAGAATACATACAATGAATGATAAAAAGATGAAGGGAAAAGAAAGAAAGTTGCGAGACATGAGAAGCAAAGTGAAAATAAAGTATGTTTAGATACATAAAAATAGAAATGACTAAGAGAAAATGTGAAAATATTAATGGGAGATAGATAGCAAAAGAAAGAAGGTATATTAGTATGATAGAGAGATAGAGGGAGTGAGCAAGACGAAGAGAAAAAAGAGATTAATATATGAAAAGTTGAGAGAAAGGGAGAAAAATAAATATAAAAGTAAGGAAAGAGAAAGTGAGTGATGGAGTGACCTAAAATGAGAAAGAGATAATAATTGAAATTGAGAGTAAAGGAAAAGAGTAGGAAGGTGCATCAATTGATAGAATAAGGTGGACCAAAAATGAGGTGATAAGGGAAACAAGAGTGGCATGAGAGAGAATAGGTTTAAGTATAGTAAGATAAAGAGATACAAATAAGAAGGCATTGTAGAAGAGAGGAAGATAAGAGAAGATAATAAGTAGTGTGTTAGGGTAAAAATCTTAAAGAGAGATAAAAAGATGTAGAGAAAAATAGCCAAAATTTTGATATGAATGAGATATAAATTAAGGGAAATATATTAAGAAGAGAAAGAGAGAGGGGAATGGAAATTGATTAGAATGATTTAGTAGAGTTAGAGAGAAAGGAGAAAAATGATTTTAAAAGAACTAGTTGATTAAGAAAACAATTGATTAAGAAAGGAAATGTAGCGAAAAAAAGAATGAAGGACAACATGATTTGAGGAAAGTAAAAGTAGGAAAAGTAATAAAGTGTGATATGTTGAGGAAAAGAAACTAGATTGAAATAGAGAACATAACATAGAGGTTGACATAAATATTTTTAGTTAATATAAATAAAGAATGCTATAAGAGAAGTCATAAAAAATTATGAGAGATAATTTTCTTGTGAGAGAGTGCATGACAAAGTGAGTGAAGGTATGAGTGGGAGAGAAAGATAGAAGGGATTCTTATAAGGATATCAGAGTTAGAGAGAGAGAAAAAATAAAAAAGCCAAAGATAATGAGAAAAGGAGTGAGGGAGAAAGGTACAATAGGAAACAGATAATCATAGACAATTAAAGAAAGAATAAGGGAGGAAGCATCAATTTTTATAATTAGATAATGAGTGATATTATAGTGAAAGGAGAAGTGTGTTCGTAGAGATATAATTTGTTAACAGACCTAGACATGAAATAGGGATGGATAGAGTTTTGAAGAGAGTAAGATAAAAGAGAGGGAGAGTAGTAAAGAGATTATTATAGAAAGGAAATAGTTAGATAAAAATGTTAGAAAATTTATATAAATAAATAGTTTTTTAAAATGAGATAAAAATTAAGTTCATTATAGAGAGAAGATAACATGAGAGAGGGGAAAGGAAAAGGATATAAAATAGCTAATTGAGAGAGTCAAAGAGAAAAGCAGAGAAAGAGAGTTACGAAGAAATAAAGTTTAAAGGAGAATAGAATAATGTAAGAAAGAGTGAGGAAAGAGATTAAAGAAGCTTAAAGATGGAACAAAGAAGTGGAAAGTGAGTGAGCATGTTAGAAGAGAAGTGAAAGAAGTACAATAGACAAATCGAGATAGAAAGAAAGAGAGAGAAGTGCGAAATTGAGAAAGTAAGAAAGAGGTATAGTGATTATAAAAGAAATAGAAAATTATGAAGAGATTCCTTATAAGAAAGAAGGTATTTATAGATGGAGAAATGAAGACTTGGTGAAGCTATAATAAAGAGAGCAAAATAATAGATGAGTAATGAGAAAAAGTGATTAGGCAATATTGGCGAGTGATAAAAGATAAAGAGATAGAGATGTGAGATAAATAATAAAAAGTAGAAAAAGAGTGATAAAGATAACATAGAGTAGTGAAAGGATAAAGAGTGAGACAAATAAGACATTGAGAGATAGTTGGGCAAAAAGAGAGAAATAAATGAAGAGCATAGGTGGAGATAAAGAGACAAAAAAATAAAGAGGTAAGAAGAGAAAAGCAATGAAGAGCACATCAGAGATATAAGAGAAGAGATTAAGAAAAAGAGAAATTTACAACAAAAGGTAGCAAATAGAAGGACAATAATTGAAGAAATTAAGAGAAGAGAGAAAAGTAGAGTGACAAAGCATTGATAAAAATTATTAAAGATGTAGAAGAATGATGGACATAGAAGATGAAAAGTACGGAAGATGAAAAGTACGGAGGAGCATGAGAAAATAAGAATGGGATTGATGATATTAGAGTGAAAAGTAATGAGAGTTTAAACTAATAGAGAATATATGGAGATTATAGAACAAGAAAGAATGCATAAATGAGAAAGAGGTTGAAATGATATAGAAAGAAGGAAGGTCACAGAATGTGAAGAGTCATCTACAGAAAGAAAGCCAAAGACAAAGAATTATACTAATACATAATGACTCAAGAGGCAATTAGGTGAATAAATATAAAGGGAGAAGCAAAGTATGTTATATATAATAAATTGTTGAGATAGAGATTAAAGAGGCATGCAAACATTAAAAAGTTGACGAGTAAGGAAGCATAAGTAGAGAGATCAATAGAAAATGAAGAATAAGGTAAAAATTGAAGGCGAGGAAAGAAGAGTGATAATATAAAGAGAAGATAAAAACTAAAAATAATACAATAGAAAGGGACTAGATACATTAAGATCAAAAGAAATGTAGCAAAAGTGAGGGATAGATCAAGAGATATCAAGTCAAAAAGAAATTGAGAGAATAAGGGACTTTAAAAAGAGAAAAAATAAAGAGAAGCCGGAAAATAAAAGAAAGAAGACAAAAATAAAAAATAGAGTGAAAATAGATATATATGAAAAGGTCCAAAAAAAGTTATTTGTAGAAATAGATATTGAAAAAGAGATAAAGTGCACGAACAAAAGAAAGAGAAGGGTGAGAGAGAAAGAACATAAAGAGACAATCAAGAAATAGAAATAATTCAGATAAGAAATACATAAAGAAAGTTAAAGAGATAAAATAGAATAAGAAAGGAAAAAAACCATTGAGGATTTAAAAAGGAAAAGATAACTAGAATTAGAAAAATCTTTAGAGAGATTGAGAAGAAAGATGAGGAACAAGGAAAGAAGTGTGAGAAGTGATAGAGGGGAAGAGACAATGACAACAAAGAAGTTAGCAGGAAGAGGGAAGGGAATGAAACTGAGTGGCTAAGATTAAGAGCAACAGAGATAGACTATGAGAGAAAAATGAGAATGAAATAGAAAAGTAGATGATTGTTAACTAGAAAAAAAATGAGATTATAAGTGAAACACTAAAAGTGAATTTCATAGAGACAAATAGGGATAAATAAAAAATTTAGAGCAAAAAGTAAAAGGTGGAAAAGGAATGGAAGTGTGAGAGAGCAAGAGGAAAAAAGTGAGGGGCATGAATTTCATAGTGGAGAGAGAAGAAACAAGGGGAAGAGAAGTGAGAGAAGAAAAAAATAAAGAGGCTAATATCAAATTGGACGTAGAGAGACAAGATAGATAACTAAGGTAAGGCATCTGTGAAGTGAATGACAAATAATTGGGAATAAGGAGAAAGATTCCAAAAGAGAGGGAAGGTTGAGTGAGAAATATTATGTTCTTGGAATGGAGAAAAGTGAGATAGAAATGAGGCAAAGAGAAGGAGAGTAGAGTAAGGAGCCAATAAGAGATAAAAAATAACATAAAGGAAGACAATGAAAAGTTAGAAGAGAAGGTCATTGCTATGATTGATAGATAAGAGAGAGAGGATTGAAATAATGAAAATAAGAAGAGTGAATGAGACCAAAAGACACATCAACTAGAAATAATGTTTGAGAGATTTGTTGGAAAATGGGATAATGATGAAGAGATCAATGAAAGGAGATAATATTGTCATAATGTTATAGAGAAGGGAAAAATTAAAGATAGCAGCAAAGATAATGAATCTAGTGAGAGAATGCACAAGGTAACAAATAAAATTTAAGTGAGAATATGAATAGAGAGATGAGTGAGAAAATCATGAGAATGAGAGATAAAGAGAAGAGATTCATGAAAATTGAGAAAGGATAGATTAATGAGAGAATTGTGATGGAGGTAGTGCAAAGTTTTAGAGAAGATAACTCAAAAAAGAGCTATAAGTTCTGAAATTGAAATAAAAAAGAGAGTTATAAGATGGGAGAGAAACAATTTCAAACTAAAGAAGGTGATATATATGGTAGAAAGACAAAGTAAATGATACGTATCTTAAGAATAGATAGGAAGAGGAAAGAAACTCAGACAGAATTATGAGTCACAGAGAGAAAGTGACACATTTACAGAGATTTTTTTTATTCAGAGTCAAAAAGAGAAGAAAGATAAAGAGGTAGACAAACATTAAGGTTAAATAGACAAAAAGGAAAAGAGAGAAATGCAAAGAAATTGTTCTAAAAATACACACTAATTGAAAGATAAAGAGGATAAGAAGAGAGAAAGAAACAATACAAAAAAAAGAATAACATATGAAGAAGAAGATTAAGGAAAACAGAGAGATAATTTTGGAAAACTTTTGTCAAAGGCTACAATAAAGAATGTTTGAAGGAGAGTGTCACAAATATTTTCTTAGTGAAAATGTTTTGTGCAAAGGGATATAGATTGAGAGAAAAAAGAGAATAATATTAGAGAGAGATAGAGAAAAAACTACTAAAATTAGTTATTTATCCGACAAATTAATATTATATTTTGAGGAAAATATAAAAAAATAGTATCCTTAATAGTTATTTTTTAAATTTATTTGAAATTATTAATTAATATTATAAAAAACTTTAACAAGAATAATTATTATATCAACTCTTTGTAATAAAAGTACTAATTATTAATTACAATTTTAGTCCTTTAGAATATTTTTTAGAATTCTAATTACTTAAGATTTACTCTAATAAACTATTATTGCTATTTAAAAAATATGTCATTTAAATTACAATTCATGATTGACTAGTAATGTAATATTTATTAAAATGGCAAATTCTTAATTGTTATAGATGTTATCAATAATAATCAATTATTTTATTAATTATTTATCAATTAGAGATTACAAAAAATTTTACTAACTGTGTTGATCATAACTAATAATAATTGCTCTATCGATCATTTAAGTATAAAATAGTTAGTTCCATATGAATTATAACTTCAATCATAGGAAAATTACTTATATTGCATATCTAAAAGTTTTCTATTATTGTTGTTATTATTGTTACTATTCTTTACACGGAGAATAAAGCAATGTAGAAAATAATAATTAACCAAAAGAAGAGAATAATAAAAATAAAAGATTTGAAATAACAGAAGAAAATAAGAAATGAATAAAATTAAATATGAAGTATTTCAAGTGTAAACAAGACAATAGAAAGAAGATAAAGGAAACAAATGAGGTGGAAGGAGACTAAAAATAATAAAAAGAAGACAAATAGATAAAAGAATAAATATAATGTTTTTAAATTATTAATAATACTATTTCTTATTTGCCATTATCATTTTTCATTCATTTTATTTTTTAAAAAATTTATAACATAAAATTTATATATTTTAATTTTCTATATTTTTTATATTTGAAATAATAGTTAGTATTTATAATATAATAATAATTAATGTATGTTATCTTATGATTATTGTGAAAAATTAATTATTTTAGAAACATTTTAAATTAAAATTGTATAATAAATTTTATTATTCACTATAATTATGACAAAAAAAATCCTTTTTTAATATAATGGACTTATCTTATTCAAAATAGATTTATTTTATTTGTTTGTATTTATAAATAATATTTATTATAATAGTAAATATAATTTGTGATTTCTCTTCTTATTAGTACATGTGATTTTGATAACTGTTAACAATTACAAAAATTTTCTAAATTTAAATAGAATAAGAATTAGTAATTTATAAACTTTAGTTTATTATTTTAATATTATTTAACTTTTATTCTTATTTTCATTCATATCCTATTTCTAATTCTATTTCTAAATTTTCTAATGAGATTGGACATTGAAGGTTGAAACATAATGAATAATAAAAAATAGGTAGTGAGAGAACTTGACAAAAAAGGAAGAAAAATGGGTGAGGTGAGAAAAAAATAAAAATAAGGTATATCTTGATAAATAGAAATAGAAAAGAGAAAAGTGGAAAATATTAGTGAGAGATAGATGGGAAAATAGAGAATGTTGTTAGAGTAAGGGAGAGAGAGAGGTAGTGAATAAGAATGAAAGATCGAAGAGATTACTATATAAAGAGTTTAGAGGAAAAGGTCGAAAAAACAAATATAGGAGTGATGACAGACAATGAAAGTGAAGTAGTGAAGTAGAATGATTAAGTGATAATAATTGAGATTGAAATTAAGAGAAAAAATATGGGAAGAAGCATCAATTGATTGAACAAAAAGGTGGACTAATAAGGAGGAGATAAGTGAAGAGAAAGCAAGATGAAAGAGAATAGGTTTAAAAGAGAAAGATAAATATATATAAAGAAGGGGACAATGTTGAAGTGTAGAAGATAAAATGAAGATAGTAGGTTGTGTGTTAGAGAGAGAAATTAAAGAAAGTAGAAATGAAGTAGAGAAAAGATAGCAAAACCTTCGAGATAAATGAGATATAAATTGAGGAAAAGATAATGAGAAGAGAAAGAGAATGTGAGAGGGTTAATTAAAGTGATTGGAAAGATTTGGTGGAGAGAATTTGAAGAAAGATGGAAAGGAGTTTAAAAGGAACAATTTATGGAGAAACGAATGGAGTAAGAAAGAAAATGCAGAGAGAAACATAATGATGGAAAACATGATTAGAGAAAAGTGAAACTTGAAAAAGCTTTAGAGTGTGATAATGAGGTATAAAAAAAGTTGAGTGAAATAGAGAAGGTAAGAGAGAGGTTTATATAAAATATTTGTAGTAGTTATAGAAAGAGAGAATGCTATAAGAGAAATGATAAAAAAAAGTATGATATAATTTGCTTAAGGGAAATGCATGATAAAGTTATAAAGAGAATAAGTAAGAGAAATAGATAGAAGAGATTGTTATAAGGATATAGAAGAGGAGCAGAGAAAAGGAAATAAGAGTAAAGTTGGTGGGAAAGAGAGTGATGGAGAATGCAGAGCAAGAAAGAGATAATCATAGACTATTAGAAATGGAATAAGTGAGAAAGGAAGCATTAATTTATAAAATTAGATGGAGTGATTTTATGGAGATAAGAGAAGAGAGAGTGAGTTGAAATAGAATTTGTTAAGGAACCTAGACAAAAAGAAATAGGGAAGGGGAGAGTCTAGAAGAAAGTATTATAAATAGAAAATAAAGAGAGGCAAAAACGATGGAAGGTTGAGATAGATAATGAGTTTTACTTAAATGAGATAAAAGTTGAGTTAGATACAAAGAGGAGATAATGTGAGAGATGGGGAAGGAAAGAGATAAAGTAATTAGTGGCAAGAGTCAAAGAAAAAAGAGGGAAAGAGAGTTAAGAAGAAGAAAAGTTTATTGGAGAATAGAACATCAGAAAGAAAGAGATAGAAAAGAGATTACAGAAGTTTAGAAATATATGAAAGAGAATGAGAATGATGGAAGATTTGTTAAACTATTGAAAGAGACAAAAAAAGATAAAGAGGAGAAGAGTGAGAAGTGCAAAATAGGGATAGTAAGGGAGAGGTCGAGTAGTGGACAAATAGATAAAAAGTTAGGAAGAGATTCCCTATAGGAAAAAGGAATTTAGGGTTGGAGACATTAAGAAATTGTGATGGCATAAGAAAGAGAGGCAAATCAATAGATAAATGATGAGAAAAATATATAGAGCAATATGAGCAAGAGATAGAAGATTCAAAGATGAAGATGTGAGATTTGTAATAAAAAGTAGATAGAGATAGTCAAAAAAAGCTAAGATAAAGTGGCAAAAAGAGAGAGCACAAGAGAGAAGCGACATTGAGAGATACTTGGATAATAATGAAGAAATAATAAAAACATAGATGGAAACAGAGAGTAAACAAAATAAAGAGGTAAGGAATCAGAGATATAAAAGAAGTGATGAGAGAGGAGAGAAATATAAGAAAGCAAATAAGAAATAAAAGATTAATAATAAGAGAAATAGAGAGAAGAGAGAGGAAGGGAAAGGAGTGTGACAAAGGTTTTCATAAAAATATTAAAGCGTTAGAAGAATGATGGATATTGAAGATGAAAAGAAATGGGGAGAAAGAGAGTAATAATGGCATTGATGGAATTAAAGAGAAAAGTAGTGAAAATAAAACTGACAAAGAATAAAGGGAGAGTTAAATGAGAAAGAATGAGTGAATGAGGAGGATAAGATGTTATAGGTAGTGACAAGGTTAGCAAAGGTGAAGAACCATCAAGAGAAAAAAGTCAATGTAAAGAATTAGACTAATACATAGAAACCAAAGTGGTAACAAGGTCAATAAATACAAGGGAAGATGTAAAGTATAGTGCAAATAATAAATGGTGAACATAGAAATTAAAGAGACATGTAAAAATAAAAACTTTGACAAGTAAAGAATTCTAAGTATAGAGATAAAAAAAATAAAGAATAAGGTAAGTGAGAGTAGATCATGAAAGAAGTCTGATAATAAAAAAGAAGATAAAAAATATGAGAAATAATATATTAAAAGAGGATAAATATATTAAGATAAAAGATAAATGGAATAAAAGTGAAGGATATATAACAAGTTATAAAGTCATAGAGAAAGAAAGAAACAAAAGTGTAAAACTAGAGAGAGAAAATAGGGTGAAGTGGGAAATAAGAGAGAAAAGAAAAGTAAAATATAAACAAAAAAGAGATATAAGAGAAGGTTAAGAAAAACTATATTTAGAAAAATACTTTCACAAAAAGAGAGACATCAAGTATAAGACAAAAAGACAGAGGAGAGAGGCAAACAAAAAGAAATAAGCAAGAAATTGAAAAAAATATAGATTAAGAAATAGATCAAGAAAGATAAAGAGATAAAAATTGAAAAAAAGAAAAGGAAAAATCTCTCAGGCAATAATGATACAAAAGAATTGAAAAATGGGAAACAAGTGGGAGTGAGAATTGTGAGAGTACAACGAAATAAAATGAAAAGGAAATAACAAGATTTTGGTGATTGAGGTTTAAGAAAGGAAGAGAGAATTGGGATTGAAAACATTCTTATAAAGATTAGGAAGAAATATGGGGATGAAGATAAGAAGAATGAGTAAAAGTGTTGCCACTGATTTTTATGTGATTTGGCTTAAATTTAATCTTTCATATACCCTTGAGAAAAACTAGGCATAAAAAGAAATTATGTATGCCTTTTGACTAAAGAAGGGTAGGTTAGAGCATCACAAGAAGAAAACAGAATTAATATACAATAACCTTCCAACAAAATAGAATTTCCAAATAAAGGAAAAGAAAGTAAAAATAAAAATCCATACAAACAAATTTCTATGTTTGATAAATATTCAAGGAACAATTAAGTTTAACTTTTTTACTTATAAAAAAGGAATTTGAGAGCTTAGTTAGTTGAAAGAAGAACATGAAATTTGGACCTCGATGAGAAGGATGCAACATAAGGAGGTTAGAGACTGATGAGTAAGATAGAGAAGTCAATAATTAATAAATATTTTTATTTACAAAGAGAAAGAGAGACCATTGCAATGGAATAGTTTTAAAATGAGGCAGACTAATTAAATGATTAAGAGGATAAGAAGAGAGAGGAAGAAATAGAAGTAAAAGAATAGCTTAAGGAGAAAATTAAAGAAAGAGAGACAATTTTGAGAAAAAGATTATGGAGGCTACAATAAAGAATGTGATGGAGAGGCACAAATATTTTGTGAAGAAAAGTTATGGACAAAGAGACATAGGTAGAAAGAGAAAAAGAGAATACTATTACAAAGCAATAATGGAACAAAAAGGAGAGTTAATTATTCATCCTATAAGGCAATATTATTTTGAGATGAAAATATAAAAAATAGTATCGTTAATAGTAATTTTTCAAAAATTTTTAAACTTATTAATTAATGTTTTAAAAAATCTTTTAAATAAGAAAAACTATTATAACAACTTTTCTTAATAAATTAAGTAATTATTAATTACCATTACGATCTTTAGATTAATTTTTATTAATTCTAATTATGTCAAGATTAATTCTAATAAATATTCTTACTATTAAAAACAATGTTAATTAATTTGCAAATTCTTATTAACTAATAAAGTAATACTTATTAGCATAACTAATTTTAAATTAAATAAATTTTTGTTCTTAAACAAGTTTTACTTTTTCAAAATAGCTAATTCTTAATTATTATAGTTCTTAACAATAATATTTAATTATTTTGAATAACTGATCAAGAATTAGAGATAATAATATTAATTATGGACCATATTAATCATTACTTATAAAAACAGTTCTAACCATCATTTAAGTATAAAAATGTTAATCTTATGTAAATTGTAATGTTAATCTTCTTATGTAAATAATCAATATTACAGATCTGAATATTTACTATTATTATTATCATTATTATTATGATTTTGCATAAAAATATCTTCAGAAGAAATTTATTACTACAAAGAATAAAATAATAGTTACTTGATTCATAATACTATAATTAAATATTAAAATTATAAAATTATTTCTTATAGTAATAAAAATGAAATAAATTTTTTTTTTCATTATTAAATTATAATAGAAATAACAAATATTATTTTTGAAATGATACCAAAAAAATAATTAAAAACTTTTTTTCATTTTTAGAGAATGAGAGGAGTAAATTTATAAGTTAATATTACCTTACTTCTGACAAACACATTACAAGACAATCTTTGAAATAAAAAATAATTATAATTTATAATTATAATAATTAATATAATTTTTAAAAATATGGTAAAAAAAGTAATAATAATTTTCTTTTCAATTTTTTCATTTTTCATATATTGTTAAAAAGAATAATGTGATGTAGAAAGACAAAATTGAAGATGTAATTATATAAAGATGACACTCAAGAAGAATATAAAAAAATATAGAACACAAAAAGAACCACAAGAAGAGAATAATAAAAAATAAAAAATTAGAATAAAAGAAGAAACATGAAAAAAAATTAAAATTAAATATGAATTATTTCAACTGTAAATAAGACAATAAAAGGAGTTAAAAGAAACAATTGTTTTGAAAGTATGGCAAAAACAATAAAAGGAAGATGAATAATAATATTTATAATTACTAAGAGTAAGTATTATTTTTTAAAATTATTAGTAAGACTATTGATTATTATCAAATTTCTATTTATAGTATTCATTATTTTTTTGAAAAATTTGAAAATATAATATTTATATTTTTGTTTTATATTTATAATATCAAAATTTTAAAATATTAATTATTGTTAATAGTGTTAGAATAATTATTATAAGTGTTGCTCCATTTATTTTGTGACATTAATTATTTTTGAACAATTCTGATATGAAAATTATGCAATAAATATTTATATTCATTCCAATTAAACATAAAGTAAATCAATTTTTAAGATATTTTAATTTTTTATTCTTCATTAATTTATCATACTTAATTTAATATATAAATAGTATTTATTATAATATTAAACATAATTTTTAGTTGCTCTTCATATTAATTACAAGTGATTTTGATAATTAATATGGGTTATTATATATGTTTTAAATTTTAATAGCATAATAATTAATAATCATTACACTTTATCTTATAATATTTGTTTTATTTATCATATGTTTTTGTTCATATCATGCTTTTAATTCTATTTCTAAATTTTCATTCAAAATAAGATATTGAAGATAGACATACAATGAATGATAAGAAAAGAAATAGATAGAGAAAGAGATAAAAAAGAAACAAAGGTAAGAGATGTGAGAAATAATGTAAAAAAACAAAATATATTTAGATAAATAAAAATAAATAAGACTAAGGATTAGGGAGAATGATAATAAGAGAAAGATAGCAAGGGAGAATGCATGATAAAGTAGATGAGCTAGAATGTGCATGGAGAGAAAGATAAAAGAGATTCATATATGAAGAGTTGTGAGGAAGAAAGAAAAAAAAATAAAAGAGTGAAAAGAGAGAAAGTGAGTGAGGGAGTGAGGTAGAACAAGAAAAGGAAAATATCTAAGAGTGAGAGCACAAGAAAAGAATGGGAGGGAGCATCAATTTATGGAATAATGTAGATTGGTTGAGATGATATAGATAGAGGTGAGGTCAAACAAAATGAAAAGTAATCAAAGGAAAGAAAGTCAAAGATAAAGAAATAGACAAATACATAGAAAAAAAGTAAAGAGGTAAATAAATATAGAAGAAGAAGCAAAGTGTAGAATATATAATAAACGATAGAGAATGAGATTAAATATACATGCAAATGTAAAAGATTTGATGAGTAAAGAAGTATAAGTAAAGAAATACAACCAATATGAAGAATAAGATAAAGATTAAGAAGAGAAAGAAAGAAGTGATAATATAAAGAAGTAAAGCCTATGATAAAGAATAGAATATAGAGAGTATATACATTGAGACAAAAAGAAAAGAAGCAAAGGTGACGGACGAATAAATGCATGTGCACACATGCACACTTGGATGCATAGATGCATGCACATGCATGTGTACACATATGCACATAGATTCAAACACAGAAGCATGCACAAAAGCGAGGATACACATATACATATGTAGGTACAAACACTCACGCACACATGCACTCTCAAAAGCATTGCACAAACATGCCTGTGTGCATAAGACACACACACTCATGCATATACATGCACACCAAAGAACATTCAAAATTGTGCACATACACATGAACACACACAAACACAAACATGAACATATGCACATAATCTCACATGCATGCACCCATGTACACATGCAAGTAAAAGCACACATAAATGAATGCATCCACACAGACACTTATGCACATAAACACATACATGTATGCACACACACTCACACACACACAGCATGCACATACCCACACATGCACATGCATGCATATGAATACATGCACACATGTATTTAGTGCACACATAGATTCACATGTACACACACCCATGCACACACAAGCACCCACACACACACAATGACACACACGTGCATGAGAACACACATTCATGCACACACACAAAAGTAGATAGATGCACACAGACACTTTCACAGACATGCACATAAACATGCAAACATATGTACATCCACACACACTACATGCACACATGAACACACATGCATGTGAACACACGCTAAAGCATAGGCACACACACACAAGCATGCACTCATGAACACATGTTCTTGTATTTACATAGGAGCACTCATGTGCACACACACATGTACACATATATGCATACACACATGCACACACACATGCATATACATACACACATGCACATGCATGCAAACATACACATGCGCACATGCACACCATCACCCACCCACAAACACAGATGTAGAAACACCCACACAGCACACATATACAAATACACACCATCGAATGCACACTTTACATGTACAAACAAACACACACATACATGCACATACACACACGCATGCATGAACATGAATGCTTGCGCACATGCATACCATGAACAGAAGCACACACCCACCCACACAAATGCACACATGAACACACATCCACACTTACACACATGCACACATAGTTTAATACCCACACATACACATATAGATGCACATGTACATACACAAGCACAAGCATACATAGCACACTTATAGGCATAGGCTCACACACACAGAGCACTTGCACATGTACACAAAAAGGCTCTCTAACATGTACACCATGCACCTACACACACACAGACAAAGATAGGCATATGCACATACGCTCACACACACACACACACACACATGAGTAATCATGCACACAAATAGATGCATAGAAACATAAGCATGCATATGCATGCACACGTGCACATGTGCATACACATACAAAAGCACAGACACACACAAATACACACAAGCACACACACAGACATACAATTATGCACACACAAAAACAGATGTACAAAAATAGAAACATGCATCCACAAACACATACACATGCACACATGCATGCACACATATGCCTACATGCACGAATTCATAGACACTTCACATGTGCATGCATACACAAAAATAAAAACATGTGCTCTCACATAGAAACATATGGACACACACATAAAGATGCATGCAAACACGCTGGCACACACAAGAATACACATACACATAAACACACGTATAAGCACACACACATTCACATTAGTGCGCATACACACACATACACAAACCTGTACATACATACAAATACATGAATACACACATGCACAAGCACAAGCACACACATGTGCAGACATGCACAATTGCAGTTGCACAAAAACTCACACACATAGAAATGCACACACATATGTAGACACATGAACATGCACACAAATGTGCATGCAATCACACATGCACAAGCACATGAACATGCACATGCACACATGCATGCTCACATGAATGCATACTCACAAATGTGTGCACAAGTGCACACACAAATGCATGCATGTAGAAGCACTTGCATAGACCCATGCACACAAGTTTGAATAATTGCATATTGATATGCACACACACTAACAAACATCACATAGGAATACAAATAGCCACATATATATAGATGTGCATTCATACACACATACATGCACACGTGTATGCACACACATATGCACACCCAAACCTAGATACACCAATGCATGCAAACACACACATGCACCCACACTGCCATGCAACCAGACACATAAGTGTGCATGTGCACATACAAAAACTTACTTATGCATGCACGCACACAAATAATAATATAAACAAGCACCTAAACACACACATGCATGCATGTTAACACACAAATAAACCCCTACAAACACACTGACAAACACATACATATATGCTTGCTGGTAGACACATAATGATACACATACACTCATGCATGTGCAAAGCCACACATACACATGTGAACACACATGCACATACATGTAAGCACACATGCAAACATATGCAAACGCACACCCACACACATACAGTCACACATAGACACACAAGAACATGCACATGCATGCAAACACTAATACACATGCACATGTGAAAACATGTAAGCATACATACACACATGCATGCATCTACGCACACATGTGCACAAACACATGTAGACACCCACACCAATACACACACTCATACGTGCCTGCATGCATAGACAAACATAAACACACATGCATGAATGCAGACACACACACACACACCGTCATACACATGCTTGCATGTATGCATCCAAGCACTAAATGCATGCACACACACACACATGCATGCATCAACACACACATAAGCACACACACACACATGTGCACACTCATACACATATACACACTCATACAAAACACACCCACACACACACACACATGAGCACATGTACACAAACAAAAATAAGTATATACACACAAGTACACACATGCACAATCATGCACAAGTGCATACAAATACTTGCACACACACACACACACTCATGCATGCACATACATATACAAGCATGCACAAACACACATACATATGTTGCCACACAAAATAGCACCCACCCATATGCATTCCTAAACACACATGCATGCACAACACACAAGTAGACACACGTGAGTACATTCATACACATAGACAGAGATGTACATACACACACATGCACGTGGACATTTATGCATACATAAACACCTTCACAGATGCACATACACGCACATGTGTACACACACATGCAAACATCTACATACAAGCATGTGCAAGCATTCACACACATGCATGAACACATGCTTGCACACATATACAAAAGTAGGCATACTTACACAGAAGCATGCATAGACATATTGACCAATGCATATACAAGAACATATGAACACACAATTACACACACATAGATCCACAAATACCTACTCAGACATGAAAACCAACATATAGACACATATGCATCCATACATATACATGTAAGCACATATACACAAATATAAAGACATATAAACATAGACACATAAAAGCACACATATATAGAGGCACACAAAAGCATTCATACACACATATGCATGCACACACACACATGCACACACATAGGGTCACACACACACACATGCGCACACATAGGGTCACACACACACACATGAAAATACTCATACTGACATAGGCACGCATGCATGCATGCATACAAATACACAAGAGCACATGCACACACACACATATATGTGCATACATGCACACAAACATGCTTGTGCATACACATGCACATAGACGAACATAAAATCCATAACACTCCTATATATGTACACACACAAATATGTTCAGATAGACACATGCACATTCAAGCACACATACATTCATGTAGACACATGCACACAAATAGGGACACACATGTATATACATGCACATATACATTTACACATGCCAAGAACACACACATCCATAAAGGCATGCATGGACATGTGCACATTGGTACACAGACATGCACAAGCAAGCACACACACACACAACATATACATGCACATGCGTGCACAAATATGCACACACACACGCACTAATGCACAAACATAGACACACACTCGTGCACACACATACATACACATGCACTCATGCACAACTACATACATGCACACATACACACTTGTGCACACACACACATTTGCACATGCATGCACACATGTACCCTCATAGACACACACAGATATACACGAACACACACAAAGGCATAACATGCAAACTTGCACAAATACACAAGCACTCACATACACACCTAAAACACACATATATGTGTGCATGCACACACAAACGCATGCATACCTACATGTACACACAAATAGATTAAAACACACATGTGCGATTGTAGAGATGCACACACATGCATAGTCACAAACAAATTTGCACATGAACATACACACACATACATATGTGTGAATAAGAATCCATGCACACACATGCACATATAGATGCAAACACACACCCCTCATAAATATTCACACAAGCACACACAAACACACACACACACAAGTACACCAAAACACCCACATAAGCATGCAAACACACTCCTCCACAAAAGCACATATACACACATACACACATAAAAACATGCACACACAAATACATATGCACACCCCACACACACATGCAATCACATAGTTACACACTCACACATGGAGGTTCACACACATGCACACACACTCACATAAACCAAAAATAATGCACAAATGTATATACACACAAACACGGGCACAAAAGTACTCACATGTGCATACACGCACATAAAAACAAGCATAAAGAAAGAGACATAGGCAAATGAACACACATACATATCCGCATCTATATACACATGCAAACAAACAGACAAACATACTGACACATGCATTCACAAAAACACACACTCATGCTCATATGTCCACATACACACACGCATGAATCCATAGACACATATGGACTCACATGCACACATGTATATGCATGCATGCACACATGTATATGCATGCATGCACACACCCACATGTGCCACCTCTACACACACACATGCATGCACATGCATACACACACGCACCTATATACTCATGCATGCAACTTCTACACAAGCATGTCACCAAACACACATGCCCACAAACACATTCATGAATGCATAGATGCACTGACACACACACATAAATGCACATGCCAATGCAAATGCACACACATGCATAGATATACAAGCATAAGAGCACACACACACACATGTAGACAATCATGCACACACACGTAGTCATATGCACACATAGAAATGCACATGCTCACACATTCACACACACACACACAAAAAAATGCATACACAACATACACAAAAATGAAAAAACATGTGTGCACATGCACTTAGGCACACCAGCACACAAGCACATGGATACTTTCATGAAAATGTTCACAAATGCACAACATTAACACAAGTAAGAATAAGCATACATAGTCGTACATGCACTAAAAAATTTTGGCACACATACATCAAAGCATGCACATGAGCACACATGCACACACACACATGCACATAAATAATAACATGCACACAAACACATACATACACAAACTGAAATCCACATGCACATGTACACAGACATGCATACACACCAAAACATACTCATGTCTACATGCACATCCACATGCACACACATACACATGCAAATGCATTCACACTGGTGCACAAATAAGTACATACACGGGTGCACACATAAGCACACAAAGGAACACACACATGCACATAACATGTTGACTCACATATACACAAATGCACATGCACACACACATGTACACTAACAAAGGCATGCACATGCACACACACACACACTCATAAACACATATAAATACATCACTATGCACATATTGAAATACACACACATGCACACCCACAAATACGTGCATGCACACACACAAATACACAAATGCATATGCAAATGGCACGTATGCATATACAAATATACAAACACATACATACATACACATGCACACACACATCTATACAAAACATGCATGCATGCATGCACACATGCACATGCACTAACCCACAAAAGAATTCACATGCATTTCTACAAAAATGCATGAATGAACACCCACACATGTGCATGCACACATTCACAAACACACATATTGGCACACACTTGCACAACTAGATGGAGATAGGCACAAGCACATGCACAAATTCACACAAGAGTGCTTGCACATGTGGACAACCTCCATGCACACACAATGCACATACAACAAGCATATCTGCCCACACATGCATACTCACCCACACACAAACATGCACACACCTACACAAGCATGCCCATGCACACACAGACACACACCTACGTACTCAAACACATTCATGCTCACATACATGTTGGAACACATAAAAGCATAGATATATGCCCAGCAAACATACATGTTCACACACACACAAATACACATGAATCCTCACACATACACAAGCAAACACAAACACACATACATAGTCCTACATGCTCACACATACAAAAATAAGCATGCACACACCCATGGACTCACATAGACATGCTAGCACATTAAAACAAGTACACAGATGCACAAATGCATGAAAGCACAATCGCATGCACACACATATGCATGCAAGCACACAATCATGCATGTATGCATGCACACATACATATGCACAATGACATAAGAACTTGTACACATGCACATGAACATGCACACATAAATGCACATGTACACTCACTCACACACACATGCACTCACCCAACATTAATACAAATGCACACACGCACACACATGTGCACACACACATGCACACACACTTGCACATACTCATGCACACATGAAACGTCCACTCACAAACACAAAAAGAAAACGACTATATCCACACATGCACATGCACACAGATGTAAATGTGTACACACACACGCACATGCATTCTCATAGGTACACATAAAAGCACGCATATAGGCACACACACAAGCACACAAATACACACATATGCACATCCACATGATCACACACATAGACACACATGCATATGCACACACCCATGCACACAAACATATCCACACTCACTTAGACATGTGATTGCACACACACACTTGTTCAAACACATATACATGCATCAGCATGCACTCATTCACACACACATATATGCACACACACACACACAAAAATGCATACATTCACACATGCACATGCACAAATGCAAGTGCATGCACTTATGTACAAATATACAAACACACACATATACACACATGCAAACACTCATAGACACACTCACAAATACACATAAATGAATGTACATGTAGTTCTACATGCATGCACGAATGCACACAGATGCATGTGTATGCACACTCACATGCACGAATCCACAAAGATGCACACACACACACACATGCACATATTGGCAAACACACATATAAATATATGCACACACACCCACATACATATGCACGCATACATAGACATAGAAAAACAAATAAATAGACACACAAATATGCACACACATAAAACATATTGACACTTACACTCACACAAATAGGCATGTACACATATGCCCAATAGTCAAATACATACACCACCACACATACCATCACAAATCCACATGTACACACATACATACACAAGCACACACACACACATGTGCATATGCTCATACATGCACACAAACAGACACACACACATGCACACACAAATTTGTACACAAACATGTGCATGCACACGAACCACACACATGCATATACACTTGGGGACACATACATACACCCACACCTATATACATGCGATGTCATAAACACAAGACATGCACATGCACACACCACATGCTCACACATGCATACACCCAAACACAAACATGCACATAAGCATACACAAGTGCATGACGTACACACATATGCACATGCAAACATATATGCAAACCCACTCATCAACAGAAAAGCACATGTACACGTATGCCTGCATGCATGCATGCATACAATCACACAAATACACACAAGAACATGCATACACATGCACCACATGAACACACATGCATGCATACACACATATATGCTTACACACATGCACAAACATAGACTCACAGACACATTCACATGAATCCATGCATACACATGCACATGCACAAAGACACACGAGCAAGGACAAGCACATGCACATGCATAAGCACAGGCACACACACACAAATCACACAAAAAGATACATGCATATGCACACTTACACATATACACAGATACATGTACACATACACATGCATAAGCTTCTAAACATGCACATGTATGCACAAACATACTTACACACACACAAGATCACATGCACACATATGCACATGCACACACACACATATATATGAACATGAAACAACATATACAAACCTTCATGTACATGCACATGTGCATGAATGCACACACTTGCATGCAAGAACACATAAATTAACAATGTGCATGCATGCAAATATATGGAAACAAATGCACAAACACACAAAGATACATGCATATACATATAAACACATAAAATAAGTATGCACATAGACACACATGCACATACAAACATACATGCATGCACATACACATATATACACATGTGTGCATGTCCACACACATACAAACTCATGCACACACATTCATACATGCAGATGCACACACACATTCTCATGAACACATGCACACATACAAACGCTTGCACATGTGCACACACATGTACCCACACACACATGCACACACATACACTGACCCATAAATGAATGCAGTGTGCACAGATGTACACAAGCATGCACACACACACACACATGCACACAGGCATACATAAACACACACACACAAACACACAAACAAATCCACATATGCACAAGTGTGTGAGTATACACACATAAACCCACACAAACCAACACACAAGAACCCACACACACATTTGTGCATGTGCAAAAACACACACACACCAACACACAAACCCTTACACACATGTGCATGCATACATAAAGGTGTGCATCTACACTCACATACAAACAAACTCACACGCACACACACACAAACACACCTACACAAGCATGCACACATAAACATAGATGCATATACATGCACATGCATATACAGACATACATACACACTTAAACATGAATGCACACACAAGCAACAACACACAAACACACATGCATACACTCACACATACATACACACATATGAACATGCACATACACACAGATACACAAACACACAAAATAACGCATGCACATCTGCAAACACATGCAAGCACACACACACCTGCACAGGCACACATGGACACTCACAATTAGACCCACATATGCATATGCACATGCACACAAACACACAAGCACATGCACCCGCACAAGTACACATACTTTCGAGCACACAAATATAAGCACACACAAGCATGTGTGAACATACAAACTTCCATTCATAGATGCACATGCATACTTTTATACACATGCCCATGCCTAAACACACATACAAATACATAAGCATACACTCACACATACACACACTAACACACAGCAATACACACACATGCACATGAACACGTGTGCACATACAATTGCCAAAATGCACACATAGATATGCATGAACACACACTTGTCCATGAATTCATCCATGCATCCACACATGCACATAGACACAAGAACCCAAACACATAGTTCACACAAATACACACATGCACACAAGCATATATGCACACACATGCACATAAACACGCACATTCTTGCATATAAATATACGAACAAACAGAAAAGATAACCGCACTCTCACAAAAAAGCACACACACACACGTACACATCTACACACATACAAACATGCCCACACACATGCACACACACATATACATGCATCTACACACACTCAACATAAATGCACACAAGCCCCCCACTCACACAAGCACACCTAAAACACGTAGATAAACAAGCATGCACATACACATCTACCTGTACTGACACATGCACATAAACAAGCACATATAGACAAGATAAGACACACATACATACATGTGAATAGACATACACATAGACCAACACACATAAGCATGCACACACACATGTACAAATACATGCAAAGACACATGCTTGCACACAAATATACACACATGCACATGCATGTACATGCCCACAAATCTACATACTTTCACAAACCCAAGCACACATACACCCACACATATACAGGTACACAAACACGTACACCCACACACAAACAAATAAAAATAGCCACAGACACTCTCATCCTCAAGAACACAAGCACACACATAGGAATGCACACATACAGATAATCAAGCCACACACACCCACAAACATGCACGCACACAAACATGGACACATATGTATGCACACACATAAACACACACACAGACATGCACACACACCCACACATACATGCACACATTATGCATACACAAGCTTACACACACACATACACACACCCAAGAAAATAAATACCTATAAACACCCCCTTCCCTCCACCTAATCACACACACACACAAAAACATGCACACACACTCACAAATAAACACACACACACATGCGAACACATATACAAAACCACACATGCACATGCATCGGTGCATGCATAGACATACACACAAGCATCAACAAGCACATGCACACATACATGCACATAATTGTACAAATGCAAAGATATATGCATGCATACATATAAAAACTCATGCTTGTTTTCACATGCACACACATAAGCACATGTAGATACAAAAGCATGCCTACACACACACATACATGAAAAGACACATGTACACAGACACATGCACACATGGCACACCCACGTAGACACACACACACGCAAACACACAAGCAAGAAAACACACTTGTGTACCCACACACATGCACACAAGCCTGCTCATGCATGCTCATAGACACCCACATATAGTTGTACATGCACACACATTCTCACACAGTTATAGGTACCCAAAGATGCACACACATACATGCAAACATAGGCACATATGTGCATAACCACGAAAACACATGCAGGCACACATTCTTACACAAACACATGCATAACTAAACCCTCACACACTCACATAGATGCACGGATGAAAACTTGCACGTGCACATTTGCACATATGGACACAAAAGAACATGCACGTGTGCATATACACATACATGCAAACCTACATACACCCATGCATGTGCATTCATACACATGCACACACTCCTTCATAGACACACACACACATACATGCAATCACATGCATACAATATCATGCACATACACAGACATATAGAGTCACATGCACGTGCACACACATGAACAAAATAATATCAACACACATAGATGTAAATTCATGTAGACACATGTACATAGATAAGTACACACACACACACGTATGCATTGACACACATGGGTGCACATTAGTAAACAGACACAAACATGCACACATACAAGAGAATGCACACATGCAAACACAGGCACACAAATGCAAAACCACATGAACTCACACACACATAGACATTCATACAAATTCTCATAATCATACACATGCATATCCCCACAAATATGCCCATGTGCACACTCACGTACACATGCACATACACACATCTAAACACACACACATACATACCCATGTACATGCATACTCACCTACACCCACACATACACACACAATCACACACACATATGCACACAAGCATACACATGTAGACACACACACACACACACACATAGACATATACAAACATGCAAAGAAAAAGCTACACACATGCACAAATGTAAATTCATACGCACACATGCATGTAAAAACTCACACAAGAACACAAATAAATACACATACACACATGCATGAGCGCAAACACACACACATATCGACATGCACACACATGCATGCATGCATGCACAAAGCATGAACACTTGTGCATACACAACTATAAATGCACATTAACACACAAGCACACATGCTTTCTTAGAGGCACGTACAGATGCAAAACGATGCATGCAGACGAACAACCACATGCATTAGTACACATACATGCTTGCATGGAGACATGTATAAGAGTGCAAACATACATGCACACATGCATGCACCCACTCACTCACACAAGGACACGCATAAGGGCACACGTGCAAGCTCACACATGCACACACAATCACACACACATGCATGCATGGATGCACACATTCATGAATAAACATTAGCAGGCGAATAGATGCACTCACATACACACACACTTGCACACCTAAGCACATACACATTTGTATGCACTCACCTGCAATAAAATGAACAGTCATGTATGCACACACACACACACACACACAGGAATGGACACTCACATGTGATGTCACAAGAACACATACATGCCTACACATGCAGACATGTATGCATGCACATTCATACACATGTACATGCACATATTTAAAAACATACACACCTATCTACACAGACATGCACATGCATACACAAACACATGCATGGACGTAGGGGTGCACATGAACAAATATAAATGAGCACAAAAACAAGCACACATGTACACAAACACTCACACAAACATGTGCACACACTCACGCACACATGCTCATGCATTCACACATGCATAGACACACACAAATATGCATACACATACTCGCATGCATACACACAAATGCACACACACATATAAATGCTTCCACACATGCACAAGCACACACAAAGACACACACAAACATGTGCACATTCACACACATGAAGACACATGCACTCATAAGCACAAACATAAACCCACACACACCCTCACACACATACACATGAACACACACCCACAGGCACATAAGTCTACAATCACATGTACATGAAAATACCTTCTTACATGCACAAGTACACAAGCACATGCATAGACGAAAAGAGACAATCACATTGCATACATAACATATTCACACACATGTGTATGCACACACACACACACATGTGCACAAGGACACAAACAAATGTATGCACATGCATGTACTCACACACACACATATTTGCACACACACAATTGCACAAGCACACACGTGCTCACACGCACACTCATGCTCAAGTACATGCCTAAACACACACATGCAGAAGCACACAAACACATATGTGCGTGCACAAGAACATACACATGTAGACACATGTGCACACATGCATGTTCACAATCATACAAGAAAATATAAATGCATAAATACATACAAACTCACACATATACACATGCACACACGTGTACACATATGTACACATGCATGAAAACATGCACGTACGAACACATTTAAACACATATATGCACCTCACACACAGACATACACATACACATGCGCACAAATGCATATTTGAAGACTAAAACATTCAAACACGTGCATGTTCACACACACAAACATTCACATACACAAAATAATGCATGGGCACAAACATAAACACACACACACATATCAAAACACATAAGCAAACATTTCCACACACACACGAGCTCACACATGCATAAATGATCACACATGCAAACACACACAAGCATACAAATGCACACACATGCACATATGCACACATGCATTGAAACATACAAGGATGCAAGTCCACACACTCGCACACACAAGTACACAGACGTGTACTCACACAAATGTGCATGCGCATACACATGTACATTGGCATCCATACACACACATGCACACACGCATGCATACAAATACACATGCACACAAACACATATACACTCACACACATGCAAGCACACATGCATAAACACATTAGCATCCACACACATAGACATACATGCATCGACATACAAACACGCACAAATGTAGGCAAAAACATGCACACATGTAAGCACCCGTACACACACATGCATAAATAGTCACACACGCACTCACACAAATGTGCTTCTGCACATCCACACTAATGCATCCATGCACATATGCATACACAGCTACAAACAAACTTACACATGGACACACATATTTCCCAAAAACATAAGTAAACATGCACACACACACACACACATAAGCACACCTGCACACATAGATGCACAAGTAAAAACATGCATGCAACACACACACACAAAAATACACATTTTCTCATACACCCTTAAATGAGCACAAGAATGCATATGCATGATGTTAACCACACACATACTCGCATACAGACACACATGGATGCACATATAAACATGCATACACACACATACGAACACTCGCACACCTATACACACTCACACACACACACACACACACCCACATAGACACATACGTGCACACACAAACATGCATGCACAGCTAAACATGCACCCACCTATGAACACACAAGCACACATGTTTGCATACACACACACAAACCCACATGTAGACACACATAAGAATAAATATGCACATGCACTTGCATACACACTCAAAAATACCTACAAATACACTCACTACACACAAGAAGACATCTATAAACACAAATACAAATATTCATGCACACACAAAAATTTAATCATATGCACATGTACACACATCCACATGTCTACAAACACAAGCACAAGCATATGCCTTCATACACACATAAACACATGCACACAGCTAGATAGATACACATGAACTTACACACACACTTGCATGGACACATATGCATGCAAAAACTCACACATATTCTCATGTACACTCATTAACACACACAAACATTCCCATGCATGCTTATTCACACACATACACACAAATACATACACACAAGCATACACACAAGCATACACACAAGCACACAAATACATCCCCACATGCACACACAGGCACAACCACACTAATGCACACTAACTAACACATGCATGCCTGCATAAACACACATACACATGCGCATATGCACACACACACATTCAACCATGTGTATGCACATAAATACATGCACAAGCACACAAATAGATGCACACACACACACGCATTCACACATGCACACACATGCACACCAAAATCACATATGCACACAAACACATGCCCACATACATGCAAAATTGTATGTGCACACAAAACATGCACACACACACACACACACATGGACAAGCAAACACAGATGTGTAAACACACTCACACATGCATGCACACATACACTCATGCACACACATGTACACACAACCACATACCCACACACCCACATACACCCACATGCACACACACACATATGCTTAACCACATACATGCACACACTCACACGCACATAAGCACACATGTGCAGATATACACACACATGCAAACACCCCCACCTTATATACACACAAACAAACATGCACAAACATGCACATGAGAATACTTAAGCTACACACTTATGCACATGCACACATTCACATGCACTCACATATGCACTTGCATGCAAACACAAACATATAAAGTTACATAGAAGCATATGCAAAATAACATGCAAACACATATAGAAATAAACACGCATAAGCATGCATGTACAAAGATAGACACAAACACACATGAACATATGCACACAAATATAGGTACAGTCATTCACATACACAACCAACTACAAACAAGTACACACACACGGGACATACAACCACACAAATGTTTGCACGCACATGGACATGTACTAGTGTATAACACACACACACGTACGCAGATATTCATCCATTTACATAGGCACACATGTACACATGAACATACACACATGCACACATTTGCATGTGCTACACATATACATGCATGCAAACGATCGCATGCCAACAAGCACACGCACAAATGCACCCATACACACAAGCACACATACATACACATATACACCCACAAGCATTGCAACACACATATACTCAAACATAAACACACACACATGCACATGCATACACATAAACATGCATGCACACACACACTGATACACTTGTGTGCACCCACGAACACATATGTACACACTAAACCATACTCGCACATATATGGACAGACACATGGACAAGAACATACACACATATACACAGAGATACACACATGTGCACACATAAATGCATAAACACATGCATAAGCATGCACAATCAAAATAGCACACTCATCTACACACGCACACACACGTGCACCCTCAGATGTACAAAGACACATACACATGCACAAGAACATATACACCCACACTCATAAGCATACGCACAAAAAACAACTTGCACATGCACATACATGCACACAAAAGAGCATGCAAGTGCACAGGCATGCACACATTAACAAATGCAAGAGCTTGTAAACTCACACACACATGCATGCATAATCATTTGCATGTTTAGATCTGGTGATAAATACTAACACATGCACACACACATAAACAAATGTTAAAGCACACACACACATGCACCTACATACCCACACAAGTAGATATGCACACACACATACACACAGACACACACACATGGGCATGCACACAAACACATGTGCATGCACACTTGCAAAAATGCCTACACAGACACTCATAAGAACAAAAACTCATACATGTGCACATACACATACACATTAGCATGCACAAATAAACAAAAAACACACATATATGGACACACGCACATAAAAGCACACATATATGCATAAATATCTAAAAACACACACCAGTACACAAAGACACATGCATATACAAAAATGTGCACATGCAAACATGCACACACACACATAGACACACATGCACACATACATGCACACACACACACATAGATACACATGCACTCATACACATGCAACCTCATACAAACATACAAATATACAAACATGCATACACACACATTCACTAATACACACATAGATGTGCCAGCATGCACACACACACACACATGTATATAGACACTCAGTCATGAGCACACACACACACACACACAAATAAGCACACACATGTGCACATGCTTACAAACCAACAAACACACCCAAACACACACTCACACACACATACATATGCTCACATATGAACCCACACACAAACACATATGGACATGCATAGAGTTATAAACACTCACACACGCAAACATGCACACGTACAGACATGCATAGTCAAACACATGCACATGCAAACAAATGCTACACACCGACATGCATGTACATGCATTGACAATTGCAAAAGTTAACACACATGTATGCAGGCACAATGGAACATGTGGGCACACACATCTAAACTTGCAAACATAGTCATGTATACACACCCACACTCATTCATGCAAAAACATGTTCTTATGCACACATGCACAAACACATGTAAGAAAGGAAGCATAAAAGAAAACACAAATGCATACGCTCTTGCAACAACAAACATACACACTTGTGCACCCATGAGATACACAAAGGCATGCACATGCACAAAAAATGTGTGCAAACTCACACTAACATACACATGCACTTGCATAAGCAAGAACAAGCAAACACTGAGGCACACACACATGCACAAGCACATGCATGCACACACACACATAAGCACACTCATGCACACACGTATGTACACACATGTTCACATATGCACATATACAGAAAAACACACACTCACACTCAAAAGTACACAAGTGCATCCACATATAGATAAGCACAAGAACACATACACACATATAAACAGAATGCACATATGTGCACACACATAACACACATAGATTGATGCATGCATACACATGCACACATAAACACACATAGAAACACACACATATAAACCAAATGCACATATGCACACACACAAATGAACATTCACACATGTACACTCACATACATGCCCGTACACACTCCTACACACACACACACACATTCACATTCATTAGATCACACAAATTCACAAACTCCCACATGCAAGCCTGTGAATGAAGACACACAGGCAACACACACAAATAGTTTTACACATACACAACCACACATGCACACATACAGATATATACACACACAAAAACATAAGCACACACATGCAGACACAACCACAAATACACATACATAAACACACACACATAGGTATTGACACACATGCATGGACACACACACACACACAAATGCATGTATGCACATGCACAAGCACACTCATGCACACACACAAATGCACAAATGCACACACTTGCACAAGCACATGCACATGCACACACACAAAGATGCCTGTACACACACATATATACACATGCACACACACACACAAAATCACACTTGCACACTCATTCATAGGCACGTGCACTTATAAACATAATGAGGGAAAAATGCATATATGCACAATTGCATATGCTTATACACACAAACATGCTCCCTAACACATTGACACACACAGAGACACATAAAGATAGGTGCACATGCACACACACAAATATGAATGTAAGTACACACATGCATACACTTGAACAAATATGCACTCACACAATCACAACCATGTGCACATAGATGCATAGACGCACACAACCACATACCACACACCCATGCATAAGCACTCACACACAAACATAGATACATATGCCATGCATGCACACAAATGCACATACCCTTGCACTCACATGCACATACATGCAGGCACATACAAAAACACACACACATGCACGCATGCACATGAACACACACACACATACACATACACACATATGCATAAATAGATATGCACATGCACACATACATAAGTAGACTTGTGAACATAGACAAATATACAGACTTGCATGGATGCACATGCACATGTAAGTACAAAAGCACGCACTCACATATGCACAAAGACATGTATACACACACATACACATACAAAAGCATGATGTGCAAACACATGCACTTCCATGCACACAAGCATGTCACACACAAGTAGGCATGCAAACACATACCACATGCACACACATAAACATGCTTACAAACATACATGCAAAAACATGCACACACATGCACTCACACATAAAAACCCAAAAATTTGCACACATGCTCACAAACTCACACAAACACATATACACACACATGCATGCTACAAAGAGCATGCACACATGGACTTGTGCTACAAAGCTAGACACATAAACACATGTGCATACACAATTGTACACACAAGCACACCTAAGCACACAAACACACATGCATGCACACACACACAACCATGTGTAGAAAAGGGAATGTAAGCATATGCACATGCATGCACTTGCACTCGCACTCATAGGCATGCACATGCACACTCACACACTCATACACACACATGGGGACACCAATATACATACACACTCATACACACAGGCATGCACATGCCCACACACATGAATACATACACACACATGCACACGTGAACACACACACTAATGCACCCACATTGATGCATGCAAACCTACATGAACATGCACAAACATGCATAGGCTCACACAAATACACCAACATACTCAAGACTACGCACACAGACACACATGAATAACACACACAATAAGTTGCACTCTTATACACATACATATAGACATATAGATGAATGCACATACCAATGCACACAAATATATACACACAATAACACATATAAATAAATACACACATGTACACACACATGCATATACACATGCACACACACACACACACATAGTACATGCATAGACATATGCTCCACATGCACAAACATGCAAACACACATGCACACAAACTCATAGACACTACCATAGACACACACAGACATGCTTACATACTTATATGTGTATACACTCACACACACAAAAACACATACACCCACACACACTCACACTTAGAACATGCACATACACATACATAAAAACACATGCACACATAGACAAGTAAGAAAATATGCACAAATGCTCAAACAAATGTGCACACACACACACACATAAAGACACATTTTTAAATGCACACATGCATCAAGATACACACTTGCACACATGCATAAGTAGATATACGTGTCCATAAACTCACAAAAGACCAAACATTCACATAAACATGTACTAAGATGCACACAAACTCACACACACACACAAACACAATCACCCACGTACACAGACCTACAAAAATATTGGCATGCATGTGCACATGCACAAAGACACACATGCATACACACATATGCAAACACATAGACACACATGCATTAGCACACACATATGCTCACACATTTACATGCATTGATATGCATGCACAAGGCACACACATGCTCACATTGACATGCACATAGACACATGTGTCTATGCATGTAAATGTAGACACACCTATGCAATCATACTCATGGATATGCCAATATGCACACACACACTTGCATCCACACATGCACATGTGACCACTTGTACACACATGCATATACATAAACTCCATCACACAACAGCATACACATGCACACATGTGCACCCACACACAAACACATGTACACATATGCACACACCTGCACAAAAAAACACACATGCATAGGCACACACATATGTGCATGCATATGCACATGCACACACACACAAGCCCAAACACACAAACATTCATAGGCATGTAGACACCAACACACACACATGCAAGTACACACATGCATGTGCAAAACAACACACTCACTCATACAAACACGCACTTGACAACACATATACACATGCACAAGCACATGCACACAATCACACAGAAAATCCAATATGAGCACAAGCACACACATGTATGCACAAGCACACACACACCTCCACCTACACCCACACACATGCATAAGTTGGAATGCATATGCATAGCACACACACATGCACATGTGCATACAAAAATATACTCACATGTGCACACAAACATTCCTACTCATATGCTCACACTCACAAACAAATACATACACACATGCATATGCACACACACATACACCCATAAACACACACTCACACATGTGCACATGAGCATATGCATAAAGCACACACACGTACACCCACATACATAAGCATAAATACATAGAGACATGTACACACTCATATCGACACACCAACACACACACCTACCCACCTGCCCACACACACATGTATGCCAACGCTCAAAATGCTTGCACTCACAAACATACACACACACACACACTTTCACACATGTACATTTCCATTCATAAACAAGCTTACAAATAGACACATATACACTTACAGTCATATGCACATGCACATGTAAATGATAAGAACACATGCACACACATACAAGTGCACTCATGCACACAAATGAACATATAGAGGCACACATACATCTCCACATAAATGCTCACACATATATGCACACACACACATACAAAGATACTCAAGCACTCAAATATACACACACACATACATGCAAACACATATACAAATGCAAAGCATACACATAGACACACATATGCACATGTGAACACACATACATTTGCAATCATATGCACACATTAATATATAGACACATTTACAAATGCATACACATGTATGCCTAAGTCTAGACAGACATTCAAATAGGTAGAAACATACACACACACATGTAAAGGCACATATAAAGAAGCACAAACACATACACATACATGCATGCACTCATACATGTAGTCACACATACACTTTCTAATATGAACACACACACACACATTCAAACACACATGCTCACATAGACACACACACACATGCATAATAAGCACACATATCGCCACACATGCTCACACATAGGCCCACACCTGTATAACACACACACGGACATAGGCTCATGCAAAGGCACACAGATGCACAAACATTCACAACCACTCATGCATAATCATACACACACACTCACATGGACACACACATGCACACACACACAAAACATGTGCACATGCATCCGCTTAGACAAGCACTCACATGCACACAAGCACACTCATGCACAAACACATATGAACACAAACACACACACACATGCACATGAATACCCACATACACACACGCACTTACTAGCACACATATACATCATAACACATACATGGACACACACATAAGCACATATGCATACATGCATGCACTCTCACATATGCATGCACATGCACAAATGCACAAACACGAACACACACATAAGAACACCAGTGCATATATGCACACATGGAAACATGCACACTTAGGCATGCACTCACACACCCACGTGCACACATACAATCACAAACACACACTCACACACACATGACCATGCATGCACATAGACACTAACACACATGCACACACTAGCTCATGCACAAATGTGTATAAATGTATAGACATACACAAACATTTATTCATGCAAACAAGCAAACATTAGCATGCATGCACACACAAACAAACATAGCCATGCACACATACACACATGTACACATAAAAATCCACACACATGCACATAAACACACCAAAAGGAATAGGCACAAATATCTATATATATATATGCATAAGATGCACACAAAAATATACCCACACACACATGCAACTTGACATCTCACTCGAATGCATAAGTTCAAACACATAGGAACAAAGAAACACACATAGGCATTAGATGCATGCTCAAGCATACACATGCATAGACACATATATGGACCCAGATATGAACATAAATGCATACACACATGTACGTACATACATACACATATGCACATCAATATGAACATAAATACATGTACTCATACATACATGAACACAAATACACATACACATTAAAACACAAACAAATACATATGCACACATGAATGCCCATGCATACACAGGCATGTAGACACACACACACACACACTCACTCACATGCACTTAGACAAATATGCTCACACAAATACATACACACACACACGCACACACGTAGACATAATCATAACCACACACATAAATGCACATGCGCATGCACAAGGACATGCACATACAAACACATACACACATACTCACAAACACACACACACACACACATGCATGCATGCAAGCACACAAATGCACACACACACACTCACACATGCACACCTAGACACATGTGTACACTCATGCATGTACGAATGCCAAAAGACATACACACACATATGTATGCATATGCATACTTATACAAACACATCCATGCACACCCATGCACATGCATATGCATAAAAATACACATATACTTACACTTGCACATGTACTCACATGTACATCCACACACGCATACCCATGCACACATGAATATGCACATACACATACACTAGCACACACATGCACACAAATAAACATATACACACACATGCACTCACAAACACAAACACACACTCATACCCATGCACACATGCACAAGCATGAACACTTACTCACACTAACATAGGCACATGCATGTAGACATATAAACACATGTACACATGCCTACACACAAGGACATGCACAAGCACACTCATGCACATAAGCATACATAAAGACATGGGCATAGAATTGCACACCCACATGAGCACACAAACATAAGTATGCATGCACATATATGTAGTTGCACATACTTCACCCACATAAATGCACCCACACATGCATGAATACACCTACATGCTTACACATGCATACAAACACAATCATAAAAGCACACAAGCACAACTGTACAAACACACACGAATGCACAAGCACATACAAATACATGCCTAACATACCACACTGATACTAAGATGCCCAAAATACACATACACACATGCACGAATGAAATCACATATCAACACACACAAATACACATGCACACTCAAACACACACACACACACATAAACACATATGTACACTTACACATACACATACATGCACATGCACACATAAAAATATAAACATATGCACACACACATGCACACATATAAAACACACAACCACACACATGCACAAAGACATGCACACACATCCACTCTCATGCATGCGTTTACTCACACACTCAAACATACACAAAGGCTCACAAACAAATCCACATGTGTGAAAAGAAAGCACACAAAAATATTGGAATACACACACACACACACACTCACACACACAAACGCACACACATATGCACATTGACTAAAAAACACACCCACACATATGTATGAAAGGGCATGCATACACACACATGCACACACAAACCCACACACTCCAACACACATGCACACACACAAAACATGTACAAGCATGCATGCATGCCAACAAAGACAAACACACTTACTCACATGTACGCACAACTTCACTTGCATACAAATGCATGCACACATAGACACATACACACATGCCCATGCAAACATGCAAATAAAATTAAAAACACATGTACACACAAAAAACATACATGCACACACATACATTCACACATACATTCACACATGCACACACATACCCATACACACTAATGTGCACACAAACTCATTTATGCATATGCACACATGCACACATACACAAATACACACTCCTACATGCATGCACACAAATGCACAAACACATGCTCACAAACATATTTCACACACACACACACACACATATGTATATATATATATATATATATATATATATATATATATATATATATATATATATATATATATATATATATTCATGCATGTATACAAAATAGACTCATGCACACATACACCACGTGTGTGCTTTAGCACACATGAAAGTGCATACATGTGCACACACACACACACACACACAACAAACATGCATATAGATATGCACACAAATACATGCAGACATAAAACATACAAACAAGTATAGATGCTCATAAAAACAAGCATAGACAGATAAAAACACACACGCAAATATGCATGCACAAGCACACACACGTGCAAACATGCACAAACACATGAACAATCGCATGCATGCATGCACCTACACATACACTTGGCCTACATGTGTACACATATGCACATACACATAGACCAACTCGCATACACACATAAGCACCCACATACACCAACACATGCACTCACACACACTCATGTATGTCTGTGCATAGGAACACAAATACGTATGCACGTGCACACATACACAACCACCCACAAACACCTAGACATACACTTACACTCAAATGCAAGCACACACACACATACAAACCCGCACACATCGACATATACACTCATATACATGCACACACAAAAGGACATAAACATAGATGCCAAGCCATGCACATGCACATAGGAACATATACCCATGAATAGACACACAAAGGTATACATTCTCACACACACAAACACATGCCCAAGCATAAATGCACATCTACACATAAAGACACACATACCAGCACAATACAAGCATAAACTCACACATGCACAAACATATATACAAACATATGTGTACATGTAAAAATATGTACAAACACCTACACAAGCCTACATACATGTACATACACATAGACATGTGTTCATAGGCACACGCATGTGCACACACACATATGCACACTTGTATGCATGCACACATATACACATATACACACACACACACACATTGACATGCACATATGAATGAACACATGCACTCATACATACACACACACACACTCATATGCTCACACACATACAAACACATTCTGTCGCATGCATGCACACATGTGCACACATGCTCACTTGTATGTACATAGCACACACATATGCATGCACATGTAATAACATGCATACATGTAAAGGCACACATGCAGGGACACAAATGTAGGAACACACATGCAATGGCACACACACACCCACATAGACACATGTGCATGCATATACACCCACATGCACATGCACACACACAAGCATGCATGAATGTAAACAAGCACAAACACATACCTACACACACACTAACATGCACGCATGCATGCAAATAGTCATATACTCACCTGTGCATATGCCAACGAACATGCATATGCATATGCATTTGCACACATGCGCACATGCATGCACACACACACACACACACTACAAGACACATGCACATGCACATGTACACATGTGCACATAGACACAAATGAACAAGCATGCACACATGTGAATGTACGCACGTACACATGTGGGTACATGCACTGGCACACGTATGCACACTTAGAAGCATTGCACACACATGTTTGTAAGCATACACACATGCACACTCATTCATACAAACACACACACACAGAAGCATATGCAAAACTATACACTTACACACCCCCTACACACAAACACATACAAGAATGTATGCACATAATTCCACATGCATGCACCCACACACACATGCAAGTACAAACTCACACAAGACTCATACACACTCAAACACACACACTCCATATATGCATGTACACACACATGCACATGCACATGCACCTAAACACATGCAAACATACATGCACACACTGGCACACATAGACACATGTTCATTTAAACATGCATACAAGCACAATGCACACATTCACATACACACACACTTGCACACACAAACTCAAGCATGCACATACATACATATACACACATACACATCAATACATGCATGCAAATATACTCACAAACACATGCTCATGCACATGCACACACACACACACATATGCATGCATGTATCCAAATTCACACTTATGCATTCTTACGTCATGTATGTACTTTAACACACAAATGTACACCCTTGTGCTCACACACACACACACACATGTATACACACTTGCACACACTTGTGCACACAAACACAAGCATAGGTATACATGCTCTCAAAAAAAAAGCACATACACATACAAGATCACACACACATAAAAGCACACTTGAATGCACAAACACACACACACACGTACACACATGCATACACATACACTATCACATGCATGTGCATGCACACACACACACAAGCATGCATGCACCTACACATACACATGTGCCTTCATGTGCATATACATGCACATGCACAAAAATCCACACACACACATGCAAGCACCCTAATGCACCCACACACACATAAACACATAGACATGCATGCACACTCATGTACTTGTGTGCATAGACATACAAACATAGGCACATTCACTAACATACACACCTAGACATATGCTCTCAAAAACACTCAAATGCAGGCACACATACACAAACCCACACACATCCACACACACAAACCCACACACATCCACACACACACACACACATACATATGCATAAACACACGCACACAAAGACATACACATATATGTACAACCATGCACACACACATTAGTGAATCTGCACACTAACACACATACAAAGGAATACATGCTCACACACACAAACATATGCCTAAGCATCGATGCACATATGCACACACACAAACATTCAAGCACAATGAACACAAAAACTCACCCACACATATACACACACATGCATGCTTACAAATATTTGCATAAATGCATGCAAACATATACATACATGCACACATGCACACACACATATGCACACATGTACACAAACACACACTCATGCACTCTTACACCAGGCATGTGCTCTAACACACATGCATGTATACACATATGCACACACATATAGACACCTAAACTCAAACAGCCACACACATGTGCATGCAAACACATGCACACACACATGCCTAATCACATGCATGCACACACATAAATGCATGCTCTAACTCACACACATGTGCCCACTTGTGCACACACACGCACAAGTTGAGAGGCCCACACACACACACTCAAGCACAAACACACACACACACACACACTTGCACTACTATACACTTATGTATGCATGTGCACATGCACAAACACTCATGCATGCATATTTATTCACACACACTCATACAAACACACCCAGGCATACACACACACACTCATATGCATGCACACATGCACCCAAAAACACATGCATTCATGTACACGTACACATACACATTCACAAACACATGCACATACATGCAAACACACATACACATGCATGTGCATACTGACGTAGAGCCACACATACATGAACACACACATGTGTGCTTCAGTACACTAACACACACACATAAACACAAAAAATACATGCTCACACATATGTAAACACATGCGCAAGTGCAGATGCATAGATGCACACACACACACATAGAGAGCTATAGTCATGCACACATGTGCTTATAGTTCATAAAAACATGTGCCCACATGTGCATATATACACACACACATGCATGCATGCACACAGACACTTATGCATGTAAACACATCCATGCATGCACACACACTCACAAACACTCACATGCACGCACATACCCACTCCCCTACACACACATGCATATGATTGCATGCACTCATGTATTTAATATGCACACAAATACACATGTAAACACACCCATGCACACATACCCTTGCACACACAAGCACTAACACTCATGCAATGACACACAAATGCACACACGCACACACTCACATGCATGAACACAGACATATAGGTACACACACAAAGGAAGACATAGATGCACACACACAAACATCATAGACATGCACATATATGCACTAAACATGCAAACACATGTACAAGTACACACAATCGCATTCACCCAATTACATCCATATACATACAAAAATACTTGAACATGTGCACATGAACAAACATGCACATAAACATGCACAAAGGCATAATCACACATACAAGCATGCAATTATGGATGCATGTACTCATGAACACATATGCTTGTATTGCATGCACACACACACATGTACACATACATGCACACAGACATGCACACACACACATGCATGCAAAAATATACACACAGATGCACACCCTCACCACCTACACACACACACACACATGTACAAACACCCACAAAACAAACATACACAAGTATACATCATTAGATGCATACTTTACACACAAAAAATACACACATGCACATGTACATACACATGCATGAACATGGATGCTTGCACACATGTACACATTTACACACACACACACATGCGCACATGTACACACACACATACTCTCACAACCACATATACACATATAGATGCATATGCACAAGCACAAGCATACATAGCACACATACAAGCATAGGCTCACACACAAAGAGCACATGCATAGGCATAGGCACATGCACATGCATATAGAAATGCTCTCTAATTGTACACCCATACACCCATGTACACAGACACATACATGCATACACAGATGCACAAACACACACGAAAACACACACACACATGAGTAATCATGCACACAAATATATGCACAAAAATATAAGTGTGCATAAGCATGCACACATGCACATGTCTGTACACACATGCAAGCATAGACACACACATAAACACAAGCACACACATAAACACATTTACAAAAATAGACACACACACTTACAAACATATACACATGCAAACACACATATATGCCTACATGCATGAATTCATAGACACACACTTGTGCATGCATACACACACATAGAAACATATCGTATTACACAAAAATATATGAACACACACATGCACATGCGAGAGCACACATACACATAGACACATGTACAGACACACACACATTCACATAGGTGCACAAGCACATACACACATAAGCAAACATGCACACACAAACAAACATGTGAATACACACATGCACACACATGCACATGCACACACATGTGCAGGCATACACATTTGCACTTGCACAAACACTCACACACATAGAAATGCACACACATATGTAAACATGTGACATGCACACTAATATGCATGCACACACACATACACAAGCACATTAACATGCACATGCACTTTTGCATGCTCATATGCATGCCCAGTCACAAATGTGTGCACAAGTACACACACATGCACACATATAGAAGCACTTGCATAGATCTATGCACATGATTGCATAATTTCACACTTACATGCACACACTCTCACATATAGCGCATAAGAATACAGACAACATACATATATATCCATTCATACACACACACACATAAGCATGTGCATATATATAAACACATGCACACATTAACCCACATGTACCAATGCACACCAATACACACATGTACCAACACAACCAAGCAACCAGACACAAACACTTACACGTAGATGCAGTCACACACACACAGACACTAACATACAGAACCACCTAAACACACAAAAACACACATGTGAATACACAAATAAACCACCACACACACAAGGACAAACACACACATATGCACTTGCTCATTGTCACATAATAATACACATGCACTCATGCATTTGGAAAGAGACTCATACACATGCGAACATGCACACATACACATGCAAGTACACACATGCACACATGCACACACACATACACTCACACATAGACAAATAGGAACATGCACATTCATCCACACACTAATACACATGCACATGTGAAAACATGCAAGCATACACACACTTGCATTCACACATGTGTGTATGTGTGTACACATGTACACAAATACATGTAGACACCCACATTAACATACACACTCATATGTGCTTGTATCTATAGACAAAAATAAACATGCAAAAACCCATTCACAAATGAACATGCACACACACACACACACAACCTTATACTCATGTTTGCATGCATGCATGCAAGCACCTGAATGCATTCACACACACACACACAAGACCAACACAAACATATGCACACACATATGTGCACACTCATGCACGTATACATTGTCATACAAAACACGCCCACACATATGCACACGCATGAACACATGCACATACAGTGCACACAAACAAAAACAAGTATACACACACAAGTACACACATGCACAATCATGCACAAGTGCATACAAATAGATGTACACATACACACACACACAAGCATGCACATACACATACATGCATGCACATGCATATGCTATTACACACAATAATATGCAACCATGTGCATACCCGAACACATGCGCATGCAAAAAACACATGTGCACACTCGCGTGAGTACATGCACCCACACACGCACACGCATAGACGTCTACAAATGCACACGCATAGACGTATACACACACACACACATTCACGTGGACATTTGCATGCACATAAACACCTTCACACATGCACACACATATACACACATGTGTGCATGCACAAGCAAACACCTACATACAAGCACATGCAAGCATTCACACACATGCACAAATGTACACAGGTAGGTATACTCACACAAAAGCATGCACATATATGCACCAACACACACACAAAGAACACATGAACACACAAGTGCACTCACATACATCCACATACACCCACTCACACATGAAAACCAACATATAGACACATGCACACACACACATGAACAATTCCCCCTATGCACACAAACACACAAATATGTGCACATGCAAATGTAGACATGTAAAAGCACACACATATATCGACACACACATGCATGCATACACACACAAGCACACATGCACACACATTGGAACACACACACACACACTTATATTCAAATACTCATGAAGACATAGGCACGTATGTAAGAATGCATACACAAACATAAGAGTTCATGCACATACATGTACTCACACATGCATGTACATGCACATGCACATAGGCACACAAAAATCCATAAACACTACCACATATGTACACAAACAAATATGTCAAACAAACATACACACATTCAAGCACATGTGCATTCATGTAGACAAATGCACACGAATAGGGACACAAATGCACACACACACACACACACATCCATAAAGACATGCACATGTGCACATGTGCACATAGACACACAGAGATGCAAATGCATACACACACACAACATATACATGCAGACACACATATGCACATGCATGCCCACACACACACTTGCATGTACACACATGCTCAAAATCATGCATACACACATGCACACTCATGCATAAACATAGACACACACACAAAGCACACAAACATACATACACATGCACAACATGCATACATGCACATGCACATACATTCACAACTACACACATGCACACATATGCACTTGAAAACACACACACGCACACGCATGCACACATATGCACACACATGTACACGCACATGCACCCTCATAGACTTACACACTCACACACAAACACACAAATGCACAACATGCAAACTTGTACAAAGATACAAACACACACAAGCACACCTAAAACACATACATATATGTGTGCATGCACACACAAACACATGCATATTTTCATGCACACACACATAGATAAACACACATGCATAGTCATAAACAAATGTGCACATGCACATGCACACACATACATACATGTAAACACGAACCCACGTGCCACTTACATGCAAACACACACTCCCTACACACTCAAACATGCACACATAAATGCACAAACACAGGTATACATAAACACCCACACAAGCTCTCACACACACATTCATCCACACAAGCACATATACACAAATGCACACATATAGAAATGCATATGCAAAACATGTGCACATCCCAACAAAGACAGATGCACTTGCACATGTACAAACATTCACACACACACACACATTGATACACATGCACACATGGAGGTTCACACATATGCACACACACTCACATAAAAACAAAATAACACATGGGCACACATGTAATCACATGTGCACAAATACATAAAGACACACACAAGCACATGCATGCATAAGCATGAACATATGCACATGCACACACAAGCTTGCACATATAAACAAGCATAGAGAAAGACAAATAGAAGCAAATTAACACATATACACACACCCATATCACACATGTATGCATGCACAAACACAAAAAAACATTGACGCATGCATGCACAAAAATACATACAATCATTGCAACACATACACACATGCATGCATCCATAGACACATATGGACTCATATGCACACATGTGCATACAAGCATGCACACATATGTGCACACACCCACATGCCTCACCTGCACACACACACAAAATCACAAACACATGCACTTGCATATACATGCATACACAAACATGTAAACAAAAACATGCACATGTACACATGCACAAATACCTTCACAAGCACATAACCAAACACACATGCCCATAAACACATGCATGAATGCATAGATGCACACACACACATAAACATGCAAACCCATGCAAAAGAAAACACATGCATAAACACACAAGCACAAGAGCACACGTGAACACACATACACATACAGATAATCATGTCCACATATGTGGTCATATGCAAACACAGAAATGCACTTGCTCATGCACACACACACACACACAAAACATGTATGCACAATATGCACACAAATGCACAAGCATGCGTGCATATATGCTTTGGCACACCAGCACACACGCAAACACAAACACATGCACATGCTCATGAAAACATGCACAAAAACACACAGACATAAATAAGAATATGCATACATAGTTGTATACACACATACAAACATTTTGACACACATACATGAAAACATGTACACGACCACACATGCACACACACACACACATAGACGCACATAAATGCTCATATGCACATAAACATAAGCATACACAAACTCAAATCCATATGCACATGTACACATGCACAAACACCTAGACATATTCATGTCAACATATACATGCACACACACACACACACATGTAGACATAAACACAAATACAACCACACCCACACTCACAAGCACATACACACACATACATATGAATTCACACAAACAAGTACATACACAAGTGCATACACAATCACACAAAGGAACACACTCAAACAAATCCACAAATGCCCATGCACACAAACACACACATACACGTACACTTACGAAGGCATCCACATGCACACACGCACCCTCACAAACACATATAGATACATGATTATGCACTTATTTGCACACTCACACTTAAACACCTACACATGCATGCAAGCAAACACACAAGTACACACATGCATATGCACATGGCACGAATGCATATACAAATATACAAATTCACACATACATACACATGCAGACACATCTACAAACAAACATGTATGCATGCACACGCACACAAACATGCACATGCATTAACACACAAAAGAATGCACGTGCATATCTACAAAAATGCAAGAATGAAAACACACACATTTGCATTCACACATACATATACACACACACAGACACACAAACAAGCATAACTAAACATGGACAAGCACAAGCACATGCACAAATTCACACATGAGTGCTTGCGCACGTGGAAAACCTCTATGCACACACTCACACATGCATATACAATTGCACACACATGCATGCATATATGCCCACACATGCACACTCACCCATATATAGACATTCACACAAAGACACACACATGCATACTCACACACACATGCTCACATACATGCTGGAACATAGAATGGCAGAGATACATACCCAACAAATGCACAGGTGCCCACACACACACAACCACACATGAATCCTCACACACATGTAGGAACACAAATACATGCATAAATAAACCCATATGCTCACACATACACAAACTGGTATGCATGCACACATGAACCCACAAACACACATTTTGAGACATTAATGCAAGCACACATACACATGCATGCATGCATGTAAAATTGCATGCACACACACATACATGCACAATGACACAAGAACTTGTACACACATGCCTGCTAACACATGCACATGTATGCATAAATGCACATGTACACTCACTAACACACAAACAAGCACACACATACATACATACATGCACAAGCACACACATGCAAATAAATATGAATATGGACACACATAGACATGCTACACAAACACATATGCTAATGCACATAAACACATACACACACACATGTGGATAGGCAAAAGCACTCACACATGCTCACAAATGTACATAGACACATACACAAGAGCACATACATGCAAACATGCATGCACAAACACACATATGCATATACAGATTTACAAACACACCTATGCATGCACACACAAATAAACACACATTTGAGCATGAGAGCACATAGATGTGCAAACATGCACATATGCACACAAACACACACATGAACACACATGTGTGCTTGTAGCTACAAACGCACATCCGTGTATGCATGCATACAAAACATACACATGTACACGTATGTAAGTACACACATGTACACACACATACACACGAATTCATACATACACACACATACACACATGCACAAATGCACACACAAGAACATGTACATATACACAAACAAAAAGACCTACCTACACACAAATGCACACATATCTACAAACTTGCACAGACATGCTCATGAACACATATGAACATGCACACATAAACAGTCATGTGTTCTTGAAAACACACACACACACACATACAAATCCACCTATACAAATAAGCACATAACACATAGATACATGCACACACACACACGCACACATACACATGAAGATGTGCACCTATACATGCTCACACACATACACACACACATGCACAAGGCCATGCACAAACACATGCATAAAAACATAAAAACACTCACACAAAAGTGTACACATGTGCACATGCTCACACATGCACAAACATGATGTCACACACATGTGTGTGCACTCACACAAATACACACATGTGTGTGCATGCACATGCACACATGAGCACTCAAGTATACATGAATGCATACAAACATGTATGCACACAAACACACACCCATCCATATTAACCCACACACATGTATGCTTTACCACACATGCAAATATGTTCACCTACAAGCACGCACATATACTCACATGCACATGCACTCACACCTACATGCATATCTACCCTCACCCCCATAGACATACACACACACAAGCACATGCACATGCACAAACACACAAATGCACACATACCCAAGCATCTACTTATCCACACACAACTAAACCCACTCACATGTTCATACACATCCCATGCATATAGTAGCAAACACACAGTTGTACACACATGCAATGGCACACACACCAAAAAACACACATACGAACACACGTACACAAGCTCACATAGTGCATGAACACATGAGCACAAACACATGCACACTCATAAGCACAAACATACTCAAATTGACACGCACACATGCTTATACACATGTGCGTACACACACATGCACATGCTGACATGCATGCACACACACACACAATCACACATATGCACTCCTACTAAAACGCACAAACACAACCCCAAGGACAAGCATGCTGCCATGCATGAACACATGCACATATGTACAAATATAGAAATGTATTCACACACACACACACATGTATGCATGCCAATGCCAATACACACATGCATATAAGAATACTCCAACACACACATGCACATATACACTCACATTCACACCCATGCTTTTGCACAATAAGTTAGATGCACAAGTAGACACACAAACACATGCAGATGCATAACCACACAAGGACACACACATGCACACACATGCAAACTCATTAACACATACACTCACCCATTGAAATATATACATAAAGGTGTACTTGCACACACATGTGCATCCATGTAGACATCTGCACATACACACACACACATGCACTTGCACACAAATGCTCATTAACAAACACGTGCACATGCACACGTACACACATGCATACATGCATGCACAAGCACATCCATATGCACCAGTATGCATGTATTCTTATGCATATACACATGCACACACACACACACAAACACACATACAAACATGTATATACACATGAACACACATGACAGATACACATAAACACATGCATAAATATATACATACACACACAAGCATGCACAAATTTGTATGTGTGGACATACACATGCACACACTCATAGGTGCACACACATGCACATACACACACACACACACAAAAATAAACACATGCTCAAACTAACACATATAGATATGTACATGAATACATGCAAACAAACTCACATATATATGCATGCCCACACATGCACATGCACACACACACATGCACATAAACTCATACACACATATACACACATGCATGTACATAACCAAACATATACAATCATAAATGCATGCATGTACACGACAAAACATATACAATCACAAACACATGCGCACACATGTACTCATCCACACATGTGCACCTACACTCACACAGGAACACTTATGCATATGCTCATGCACACAAATACAGATGTGCAAATATACTCAAGTGTACACACATGTACAAATGCACACACATAATGGCACATGCTAACTGATGCACCCACATACATGTGAGCACCCAAGCACAAAAAAATGTAAATGCACTCATACTTGTATACAAGGTTAGAGACACACATAGTCACACACATGCACACAAAAAAAACGACACCCATGCTCGCACACTCCTATGTTGAAACAAGCACACATGCACATAGACACACATACACACTCACAAAGGCACATGTACACGCATGCAAGCACATGAAGATATCCACACAAGTAAAATTAAACACATACACGCACCTAAATATACTCATGTAAGCACCCACACATACATGTGAATGTACTCAAATATGGACACACACACATCTACACACCCACACCCATTCATAAGATATGTGCACACACAAGGACAAACACACATGCACATACATAAAGGCATACAATAACATATATACATGCCTAAACACCGCCACACATGCACACAGACACACATGCTCATATACACACACAAACAAGAACACATGCACATACGCTCACACATAAACTCCGATGCATACCCATGTATTCACATGTACATGTACACAAACACACACTAGCACATGCACATATACATAAACACACACATGCATTGACATACACAAAAACACCCACACACACACAAATACACACACACACATGCATACACTTGTATGCACAACCACATTTCCATATACACATTGACATACACAAACATTCTCAGACACACATGCATACACACATACACAGAAAGATGCACACACACCCTTGCATGCATGCACACATGACAACACACACGTGAACCCATGTGCACAAACCTATGCACACATGCACAAACACTAGAATAGAAAAACAAATAGATAGGCACACAAACAAACATACACACACATGAATAAAAGAAATAAGCACACACACTCATATAAATAAACATGCACACATAAGCCTATGAACACTCATACATCCATAACCATACACACTCACCCACGTGCACACACATACATGCACATGCACACATACATGCATAAATGCACACACACGAATAAGTATGCACACTCGTGTGTGCACCCAAAAGCACACCCACAAATATGCACATACAACATGCACACACACACACACACACACTACACACACATGAACACAAACATGCATGTGCCCACAAACACATGTAGGTACACCCACACCCATATACATGCATACAAGTAGAGACATAGACACATAGTAGACACATGCACACACCCACACCCTCACACATAAATATACACACATGCATACACATGTCAATGAAGATGCACACACATGCACATGTGCACACATACACAAACCCCCACCCACACATATATATATGCATGCTTGCACATACACACAGCATATGCACAAATGCAACCACACACAAGAACACATGCACACATATGCATGCATACACATATGCACACGCACACACACAAACATTCACTCACACATGCATGCACAAGCACCTATGCACACCCATGCACATGTGCATGCACATGAAGACACAACCACACATAAGAACATTCATAGGCATAGGAACACACACACACAAATCGCACAAAAACATAAATACATATTCACACATATATTTACATACACACACACACAAATGCACACACACACATACACACACATAAGCTTGCAAATAAGCACATGCTTGTCTAAACACAATCACATGCACAAGCACATAAACACACACACATATGAACATAAAACAATATGCATACACATACCTACACACATGAACGCACAAATAAGCACATGTGCATGCATGTAAATACATAGAAACACATGCACACACATACAAACACAAACACAATGCACACACAAAGGCACATGTCCACACACACATATATGCAAGAACAAAACATGCATACACATAGGCACACATGCATACATGCACATAAAAAGACATGTATGCACACATGCACACATTGACACATGTTTGCATGCACACACAAACACACAAAAATTTGCACATGCATACAAACACATGTGCACACATTCACACACATGTGCATGTAGACACACAAATGTACAAACTCTTGCATATGTACACACACACATCCACACCCACAAACAAATGCGCACACATACACTCACCCACAAAAACATGCACAATCACACACATTCACAAAAGCATGCACACACATGCATAGGTATACACACACCCACACATGTACATGCACACGTATACACATTAACACTTACATGCATGCACACACTCACCCACACACATGCACATAAACCCTCATATGAACATATGCACAAATGTATGCACAAACACAACACACACCTTGCCACAAGCATGCATGCACACAGGCATAACTAGCACAAATATGCACATACAAATATACACATGCATAAGCACACCTATGCCCGAATGCACATGCATGCACACATATGCACACAAATGCAATGGCATACTCACAAACACCTACACCCAGACACACGCACACATAATAATAGCATGCACCAAGAATAGATACATCACAAAAAAGTGCACAAACAAATAGGCAAATGTATACAAGGTCACACACACACGTTGGAACATGCACACACACCCACACACTTGCGTGTACACACATGCACACTCCAATACACACATACCAACGAACACACATGCTTGCATACATGCGCATGCACGAAGATAGGAACATAGAGATACACAAACATGTATAACAACAGACACACACATGCACACATGAACACCCATGCACATGTGGAAATAAACACACACATATGTATACATGCACACAGACAAACATATGGGCAAACACACACACAAATACTCATGCACACATGCAATCACACACACTCACACATAAACGTACACACATGCAAATGCACAAACATGCAAATGAACACACACACATGCACACACAAGCACACACACATACACAAATGCACACAAATGCAAACAAACAAACACACACACACACACACACACACACATATATACACATGCACATATATGCACACAAACATGCATGCAAGCACAAACATATACACATGCAAATCCATAGGAGCATATACACACACACAAGAAATACGTATGCACACATACATACATAGGCACATGCACGCATAAGCATGCATACAGATACACACACACATACATGCACATCAACACATGCATGCTCAAACACATACATGAGCATAAAGACTCGCACACATGGACACACACATACTCACAGATGCACTACCACATAGTCATGCATACCAGCACATGCATGCCGTGCATACGCATGCGCATGCACCAAGCATGCATGCATTTACATATGAACATACAAATAAAAAACCAAAAGCACACAAACAAGCATATACAATACACACACATGTATAGAGTTGCACATGCGTTTGCATAGTAACTAAAACACACACATGCACATACACACACACACACATGTGTACATTAAAACACAAGTACATATGCCTACATATGCACACACACACACATGCATTCAACTTGTGCACATTCATACACACACAAACATGCACAAGCTTACAAAGAAATGCAAAAACATTCACACATATAGACATGTACACACATGCATGCACACAAACACTTGCACTTGCACATGCACATGTAAACCCACATATGCATGCATACACATATACTCACCCACAAACACATGCACAAAATTATGCATGCCCACACACACACACATGTGCAAGCATGGACACACAATGGATGGAAACATGCACCTAGAGACACAAACATACAAGTCTACATACACACAATCCCATGCATACGAAAACATACGAACACACACACACACACACACATAGGTGCATGTTTAAACACACACACACACATGCACCTTCACACATACACAAACCCACACACATATGCACACAAATATACATACACAAGCATGCACACACCCATATAGATTCATGTACATGCATGTGGACGTACAACCACACATAGACACGTGCACACGAATGCAGAAACAAGCACACACACACAAACATGCATGCATATGCTCTCCCACAAACACACGAACATGCACATGCCTGTACACATGCACACATGCAAACATGCATGAGCATACATACACCTATGCATGTGCACATATGCACAACAAGTACCTACATAGATGTAGTCATGCATGCTCAACCATGCACACATTCATACACAAGCACACACCCACACACATAGCACAATCACTTGCATACACAAACACATGCACACAAATTCACATGAAGGCATGCATGCATGCATCCACACAAACCCACACACACTTATACACACACTCTCTCTCTCTTATACACACACACGTATAAATATGCACACAAATTTCATACACATACACTCTTGCATGCACATGTACACAAATTAATAAAACCAAAAAAGGCACACACACAACCACATGCATAGGTATAAACCCACACACAAATGTATATGCACAAGCAAACACATGCACGTGTACACACACTAATACTAACACACACCCACATACATGCACACAAACATTCAAACATATGCATGCATGAATGCATGCTAAAAAACATGCATTTATGGACACAAGCATGCATGTACATGTGCACAACCAACACAGATATGCATACAAGCATACATATGCATAGATGCACCTAAGTTTGCATTCACATGTACAGAAAGATATATGCACACATGCATGGACACGCTCATACACACACACACACAAACACACATGACCATCTTATGCAACCAGCATAAGAAAACAACACACATGAACAAATACAAATGCAAATAAGTGCCCATGGTCACACTCATGAGGGAACATGAAACCAAACATACATGCACACACAGACACACTTGCATGTGCATGCACACACACTCAAACACACACATACCTAATCTCACATATGCCTTTATGCATGCACACATGCAAACACGTCTACACACATGCTCAAATGCATGCACACATGCATGCAACAACAAATAGACTCAAGAACACATAAATATTGGAGTACATAGACATGTATAACCGCACACATGCATGCACAACCACACCAACACGCATGAACACCCACACAAATATGCACATAAACACATGAACATACATAGAAGCATACAAACATACACACACACGCACACACATGCACAAGCACACATGCACACATAGTCAAACAAACATGCATACATGCAATTGCACAATCATGCAAAAAGACACACACATACATGTACACACACACACAAAAATGCACATAAATACAAGCAAACACACACATGCATACAAATGTATGTACATGTGCATACATGCAAACTCATGGATTCACACACATATACACATGTAAGCACATAAATGCACACAGACATACCTATATATAATGCACACACATGCAATAACGAGCACACAACATATGCGCACACCCACATGTATTCACGCGCATATGCACACACACACTTTCATACGCATAAACGCACGCATGGTCATACACACACATATGCTCACAAATGCACTACCTCGTACATACACATGCTCACATATGCACATGCATGCACATGCACACATGCACTCACAAATGCACACACATAAAAAAACTTAGGCACACAAGAAAGAACACAAAGATGCACACATGCACACATACTAATGCACATACATATGCATAAGAACTCAAACATGCACACACATGTGCACCCACACATACACTAATACACAAACACATGTCACAAACATTCATACACATACCCAGACATGCACACACATACACACACGTAAATGTACATATATGTGTGCACACATACGAACAAAGTACACAAACATGCAGTCAAACACATATGCATGAATTCATAAACAAGCACATGCATACACACTTGTACAAATAAAAAAAAAACATATGCATGCATACACACACACAAATGTATGTACCAAGACAGACACATGCTCATGCACACAGTCAAACACACACACACACACTGACACACAAACGTACACACATGCAAATGCACATACATGCAAATGGACACACACCTACATACACACACACACACAAATACATGCAAATGCAAAAAAACATGCACACACGTACACACATATGCATTTGCACACACACACATGCATGCCAGCACAATCATGTACACATTAAAATCAATAGGTGCACATGCACACACACACATAAGCACATGCACACATGCACACACTGACATGTATTCACTCACACATGTACACAGACAAGCATACACATGCACAGATGCATGCACACACACACACACACTTGAGCACAAACACTTGCACACAAGCACACACATAGGCACTACCAAATATTCATGCATGCCTGCAAATGAACACACACATGGACAAGCATGCATATTCACACACTCACTTGCATATGGACACACAAATGAAAAAACATAGGCAAACAAGTATGCACACACACCAAATAGATCCACATGCATATGCATAAGTACTGTAACATGCAAATAAATGCACACACTAATGCACCCAAACATACATACAAACACACACACTTGCATGTGCATACACATACACTCAAACACATGCATACCAAATCTCACACATGCTTGCAAGCATGCACACATGCAAACACTTCTATACACATGCTCAATTGCATGCATGCATCCATGCACCAACACATAGAGTTAAGAACACATGAATGCTGATGTACATAGACATGTATAACCACACACATGCATGCACACCCACACTCACACTCACGAACACCCATGCACACATACTCATAAACACATGCACATGCACACAAGCATACACATATGCACAAGCACATATGCATACACACACTTACATATGCTCACACACATTCACACAAACATGCATACATGCAAATGCACAAAAATGCAAATAGAGACATATATACTTGCACACACACACACAAATACACAAATGTATGTACACGTCCATACATGTATACTCATGGATGCACACACATGCACACACATATACACATGCAAACACATAAGCACACGCTCACACAAGCACATATGTAATGCACACACATGCAAACACAACCACACAACATATGCACACACCTACATGTATTCGCACACATATGAACACACTCACATATGCATACACATACACACACATATGCTCACACACACATACATACTCACACATGCACTATCACATAGATGCACATGCTCATATATGCACACACATGCATAACCACACCTGCACTCACATATGCACACATAAACAAAAAAAAATAAGCACACCAGAAAGCAGACTAAAATGCACACACATGCATATGCGTAGGAACTCAAACACACACATGAAAACCCACACATGCAATAATGTACAAACACATATGCCAACAAACATTCATACACATGCTCACACATGCACATGCATACACACACACAAATGCACATATACATATGCACAAAGCACACAAACATTCACACACATATGCACATTTGCATGAATCCATTAATAGGCACATGCATGCACAAATACACAAAAACACATGCATACTTGCACACACACACAAATGTATGTACCAACACATACACATGCTCATGCACATGTGGAAACACACACCCACTCACACACAAATGTAAACGCATGCAAATGCACATACATGTAAAGGACACACACATACATGCACACACAAGTACACACACATGCAAATGCTCACAATTGTAAACAATCACACACACAAATATGCACTTGCACACACACACATACCCATGCATGGAAGCACAAACATTTAAACATTCAAATCCATAAGCACATATGTACACACACACACAAATACTTATTGTACACACACATACATAAGCACATGCACACACAAGTATGCAGGCACACATCCACACTTTGACATGTACGTGATCACACCTATACACACACACACATAAGCATGTGCACATAAGCACAAACCCTTGCACACATGCACAGATACTTGCAACAACAAAGTCATGCATGCCCACACATGCACACTCATGCACATGAACACATGCACTTGCATATACACACACATATGATAAAACATATGCATACAAACAATCACACACATACACAAACTCCCACACAGATGCACATGCATGTGCATAGATACTCCAACAAGCAAACACATGCATGCATTAATGCACCCAAACATACATGCACATACTTGCATGTACATGCACAAACATTCAAACACACACATACCTAATCTCACATGTGCTTGCATGCTTGCACACATTTAGACACGTCTACACACATGCTTAAATGCAAGCTCACAAGCATACACAAACACACAGAGTCAACAACACATGAATGCAAAAGTACATAGACATTTATAACCACACACACATGCATGCACACCCATACCCACACACACATGCACATAGGCATGCACACACATATGCACAATCATATATGCACACATGCTCACACAAACATTCATACATGCAAATGCACACACAATCAAATAGACGCACACATACTTTAACACACACACACAAATGTACACAAATACAAACAAACATGCACATGCACCAAAATATATGTACACATGCATACACATATACACAAGCAAACAAAAACACACACACACACGCAAATGCATAAGCACAAGCAAACACAAGCACACAATAGATGTAGACACACATTTATTCACACACACATACATACACATACACACACATGCTCATACACACACAAACTCACATATGCACTACCATGTAGATATGCGTACTTGGAAATGCACATGCATGTATAAGCACAAAAGCACTTACATATGCACACACAAATGAAAAAATGTAAGCACACAAGGAAGCACAAACACATGCACACACACACATACAAATGCACATGCATATGCATAAAAACTCAGACAAACACATATGCACACCCACCCATGCACTAATGCACAAATGCATATAAACATAAACATTCATACAGATGCTCACACAGACATGCACATACACACACACAAATGCACATATACGTACGTACACATATGCACAAAGCACAAAAATATGTACACACACACACATATGCATGAATCCATAGGTAGGCACACGCAAGCACACATGCACAAACACACAAAAACACAAGCATGCATGCACATATGCACAAAGATATGTACCAAGATTGACACACACTCATGCACACATGCAAACACACACACACACACTCACATACAAATGTACATACATGTAAACAAACACACATGTACATGTGTACACAAGTACACACACACAAATGCACAAAAATGCAAACAAACACACACATACACTCACATGCATTTAAGCACAAACATAAACAATTGCAAATCCACAGCTGCACATGCACTCACACACAAATATGTATTGCACACACACATACATAAGCACATGCACACACAAGTATGCATGCACTGACATGTACGTATTCACAGATGTATGCACACATGCGTGCTGCTCACACATACACACAAGCACAAATGGTTGAACACATGCATTATCCTGTAGTCAGGCAAGCTTGCACATGCACACACACACACACACTTGCATATGCACATATAAATGGAAAAACATAGGCACACAAACAAACACACTCATATACATGCACACCCACACAGATGCACACGCATATGCATAGATACTCAAACATGCAAACACATGCAAGCACCGACGCACAAACATATATGCCCACATACATTGATACATATAACCACACATGAACACACACATACACACATATTCACACATGTGCACAAACATACACAAACATGCATAAACATGCACATGCAAAAAAACACATCCAAGCGTATTTGCACAAGTAGACACACACAAGTGCATGGATAAACACAAGCACATGCACACACACATGCACACCCACACATGCCTAAATACACATCCAGTCACTCACACGAACTCACACACACATGCATAAAACCATGCACACACAAACACATGCATGCAAGTACACACACCTACATATATGTGTGAGAATGTACACACACACACACAAACCCACACACACAAAAACACACACACACACACCAATGCACCCATACACACTTGTGTGCATGTTAAAAAAACACACTCAAGAACACTTGTGAGTGAACACACACATGCATGCACGTACACAATGAACAAACCCACACACTCCTGCAAATAAACACAGGCATGTACACACCCACATAGACACATGTATATGCACGTGCATGCACAACCATACATACACACGTGCACACAAATGTACACAAAAGCACCCACACACAAACACACATGCATATGCTCTGTCATGCACAAGTAGGAACATGCACGTGCACACTCACTCACAAACACACATAAGCACTTATGCACATATGCAAACACAAACAAGCATATGCACACCTATGCATGCACACACACACAAACACCTACACAACTACACACATGCATGCACAACCATGCACACACACACACACAACTTCACATACATGAACACACACAGCACAGTCACATGCACACACTCAAAAAGGCACATATGCAAACACACAAAGACATAGGGGCACACTTAGTCATATGAATGCACGCACACATGCACACTCTCACGAATGCATGCACACCCACCCACACACACCTACACACATGCACATACACATAGATGCATGCACATACACCTATATGCCCTTGTACACACACCAAGAAAACTAATAGAACACACACACAACAACATGCATAGGTACACACCCATGCACATATGTAGATGCCCATGCAAACACATGCACATATAAATACACTAACACACACACATGCACACAAACACTCAAACATACACAAATACAAATGCATGCTCAAACACATGCATAGATGGACACATGGGTGCACACACGTGGGTAGAACCATCACAAACATGTACACACAAATACATATGTATACACACACCTATGCTCGCATGCACATGCATACATAGATATGCACACACACGACCATCTCATGTACCAAGAACTAGAAACAACACACAAACAAAAATATGCACAACTTGTCACATATATGTGGGAACATGCATCGAAACATACATGCACACACATACACACTCACTTGTATGTACATGCATGCACACTCAAACTCATACATAACCACATACACATGCTTGTACACCTACACATATGCACACACGTTTGCACACATACTCAAATGCATGCATAGATGAATACACCCACACACACACTCAAGAACATATGGACATAAGTACAAAGACATGTACAACCAAACACACATGTATGCACACCCACATACACACAAGAACAACCACGCACATGCACATAAACATATGCACATACATACCAGCATACACAAATATGCACAGACACTCAAACATATACACAAACACACACGCACACACACATGCACACACAGCCTTAAACAAATGTACATACATGAAAATGTGCACACATACAAATGGACACACATGTACATGCACATGCACACAAATGCACACAAATACAAACAAACACACACATGCTAAAAAATGTATGCACATGTGCCTACATGCATACACATGGATGCACATTACACATGTACACATACACACACATATACATTTGCAAACACATTGATCACACATGCACATATATAATGAACACACATGTACATACACATACAAACACAAGAACATAGACACATATGCACACAAACATGCATACACATGCACACATCCTTGCTCATATAGGCACATATACTCACACATACACTACCACATCAACACACATGCACTTGCACATACATACACAAACAAAAAACATAGGCACATAAGGAAGCACACACATAAACACACATGCATATGTATAGGAACTAAAAAAATGTGCATGTACACCCACACATGCACTTACACTAAGAAAGACATATGCACTCATGCACAAACACATATGCCCACTGCATTCATTCACATGCCTACGCATGCACACACTTACGCACACACACAGATGCACATATGTGCTTGAACACAAATCACAAAGCACACAAATATGCACACAAGCACAAATCCATAGATAGGCATATGCATGGACATATATACAAAAAATGCATACATGCATACATACACATACATATATGCACACACACACATACTTGAAATGAGTGTAAGCACACATACATGCATGTACACACACACAAACTTGTGTAGATGTACATAAAAACACACTCACACACCAAAATACAAGCACAAACATGCACACACACACACACAAAACACACAAATACACTCAAACTGAAGCAAACACACACATGCACACATGCATAGTCATAAACACACACATGCAAACACACAAGCATACACACAAATCCAGACAAGCACACACACACACACGTACATGCACATGCATATTCAAGTGCACATACACACACATGCATACATGAGAACATGAAGACAAACATACTTTCACACACACACACATTTGCATGTACATGAATGCACATACAAACACATAAATACATATGCACATCCATTTACACACACACTCAAATGCATGCACATACAAGAACACATGAACATAGAAGTATAGGCATATGAATAGTCTCACACACACAAACACATGCACCCAAACACACACACAAACACCACACTCCCACAAGCATACAAACACATGAACATGCATAAAAGCGCACACACACATGCACAAGCACATGCACAAATAAACATGTATGCACACACCCACATGCATATACACACATATGTATACACATGCACACATGAATACTCACACACACACAAGCCAAAACACTCACACACAAGTTCACACACATACTCATACATGCACTACCACATAAAGACACTTGCTCACACAAGCACAAAAATGCACAGGCATGCACATGCTCATGCACACTTGCATATATACACAAACTAAAATAAAAAAAGTAAACAAACAAGAACAAACTCATTCTTGCATATGCACACAAATGTACAAGCACATGAAGGCACTCAAACATGTGCATACAAGCTCACCCACACACAGAATCATATGTACACACACACACACACTTGCACTCATGCAATAAAACATATGCCCACATACATTCATACACATGCCTACACACATGCACACATACACACACACACAGATGCACACATAAGCACAAAGCACTCAAACTTGCACACACACACACACACACATGTGTATGAACCTATTCATAAGCACGTGTATGAACACATGTACAAACAAACAAACGCTCATGTATGCATGCACACACATATATAGACATGTGTGCATAAATATATAAACACATTCACACATACACAAACTCGTACAGATGAGGACATATACAAACACATAAATGCATGTACAAACACACACACACACACACATGCATGCAAGCACATGCACACACACACACACTCTCTTATGCACACAAACACAAAAACACACAAACAAGATCATAGATATGCACAAACATAAATGCACACACAAACACTCATACTCACAAACATATACACATACAAAAACACAAGCACACACAAACACATCCATACAAACACATGCATATACATGAATACATATGTATAAGCAAATACACACACATACAAGCACACACTCAAAGAATGCAAGCACATACATAGACACACACAAATGTAGACATATACACATATGTGCACACATACAACAATAGACATTCATGCCACCTGACATACTAACACAAACATAATGGCATCCACATGCTCACAAACATGTGCACACACACACACACCTGCACGCATGCCCACATGCCCACAAACACACATGCACACATACACATAGCTACACACACATGCACAGGCACATGAACTCACACACATGCACAAGAACTTGCATACTCATAGTTATAGGCACACATGCACACACATTGGCTCACAGATATGGACACACATGCACATGCTTGGATGAACACACACATTTGTAGAAAAACACATGCACATAAAAATGCAAGCACATACACATGCATGCACATGTACACAAACACATAGACATGCTCACACACACGCAGATGCACATCTGCATGTCCACAAGCACACACTAATACATGCATGTGCACACATGTCCACAACCACACATGCACACACACAAACACATACGTGCATGCACATACACATGTGCATGAACTCATGCATGTTGGCAAATATGCATACATGCACACACACCCACACACTGAAATGTATGCACACATACACATTCGCAGATGCACATGCATACACACACATTCATATATGCAAATCACACATATGCATGCACACATGAACACACACACACATGAACAAACACATCAATTAATAAACATATGCACATATGTACACAAGAACATGCACACAAACAAGTACACACATGCACTCATAGTGTGACACACATAAACGTACACATGCACACACATGCACACAGACACACACACATACACACAAACATGCACACATTAGCATTCTTATATACACACACACATATGCACATGAACACACACATAGATATACACACATGCACACATACACACACACAAAAAAAAACATACATGCACACACCATCAAACATGCTGCCACACACTTACACACACACAAACCCACATACTGACACACACATGCAAGCACGTGTCTGCAAGTGCACATGAACTATCACACACATATGACCACAAACATGCACCACCCACCGACCCACACACACACTCAGAAATACACATATGCTCACACACATAGACACAAGAACATGCAAATGCATGCACATGTATTAACATGCAAACATGAAAATAAATACAAGCATACACAAATGCACATGTGGACCCATGCATCCAAACATAGGCACATGAACACACACACACACATGTGGGCACCCTTGCTAACACACATGCACAACACACACATGTGCATGCACACACATGCATGCTCATAAAGAGACACACACGTAAGCACACATACACACACAAGAAACCACTCACATGCTCAAACATGCACACACACATACATGCATAAATATGCATGCATAGGCACAGACATACAATGTACACATGCATATGAATGCATCCACTCAAGCACACATGCACATATCCACCCACACAAGCATGCATATACACACTCACATGCACACACAAAACTACATACAAACTTCTCGACAGCAACACATGCACACACATTTACACACCCATGAACATTCACACACACAAACCCACACACATGTAGACACATATACATACACATATACAAGTATGCACATATACACATGCACGTAGACATGATCACTCACATGCACACACACAAGTACACAAGCATGCACACAACCACACACACATAAGCACAACTTGTACTCCTGCACCAACCATACACATCGATACACACTTGCACATACTCACAGACACACACGTAAACATAGATAAGCAAACACACATATACCTATACACATGTGTACTCGCACGTCCATGCAGACGTATGCACACACACATTCCCATACCCATGCAAGGCCATGCACATGCAAGCAGAACACACACAAACATGGACACATGCACGTGTGTGCCAAGCACACACACATTGACACACACGAGCACATACACATACAAGCACTTGCATACAGACACACACATAAACATGCATACACACACAAGAAAGCACTCACATGTGAATACATACATGGGCACAAGCACATGCACACACACACATCCAAATGTGCACACACATACAAAAGTACAAATGCACAAGAACACAAGCGCAAAGCACATAGTCACATGCCCACACCCACGTAAGCATACATACATACACTTATGCACACATAAAATCTACATGCACACTCCCTCACACACACACATGTGCATGCATACATAAACATATAAAAATGCATGCACAAATGTAAACACATACAGACATGTACACATACACACACACACATACACAAGCATGAGCATAACCACACACTGATGCACACACATATATGCTTGCAAACATAGATTGACACATTAATGTGCACCCATGCCCACAACCACACATGAACATGCAAACACTACACAACACCACATGCACTCATGTAAGTAGGCACATACGCACACACCTATACCCACATGCACACACAGACACACATTTATACACATGTACATGCATACATGCACACATGCACATATACATACATGCACACATGTCCACACACATGCACAAGTGTGAATGCACACACGCACACGAAAACACATCAACTCATAAGCACATGCACACATTCACACATGCTCATGCACACACACACACATGCATATAAACAACAACATATCCATAAGCACATGTACACACACACATGCAAACAAAAAAATGTTAACACACATGCACTCATAGTAAGAAACACACACACAAGCACGTAAATAGGAATAAAAACATGTACAAATGCTCGCAAGCACCCAAATATGCACATGCATGTTCACTCATACACTTACACACACACACACCAACACACACATACACACACATGCACACGAACCACACATGTTCATGCAAGTGCACAAACACACACACACACTATCAAACACACTCTCATATACTCACACACATGAAGGCACAAATACACACACAAGCCTACATACCGACACACACGCATGCATGCACACGCACTTACACACAAGCACGTGAATTGTCACACATATACATGCAAAAACATGCAAAAGCACACACACATGCTTACACACTCATAGACACATAAGAACATGCAAGCACATTCACACACAAACACATATGTACACACACGCATACAAACAAAATACATATGCATATGCACTTGCGATAAGATACACACACACAAGCACGTAAACATGAACACACACATATACAAACTCACACACACTTACACACATGCATGCTTGCATATAGAGACATACATAAGCTCACATACACACACAAGCAACCACTCGCATGCCCAATCATGTGCACACACATGCATGCATGCACAAACATACATGCACACACATACAAATGTCTACATGCTCATGAATGCATGCACATAATCACATGAACACACACACATGTGCAAATACCCAAAGTCAAACTCATTTATATAAACATGCACACACATACATATAGACACACAACAACACAAGCACACATAGACAAGCACATGCACACATGTTCACACATGCACATACATGCTTAAACACAAGATCATAAATACATGAAGATACCCACGCACAAGTAATGTGCAGTCAAATACATGCACACCTACACACCCACATGCACACACACACACAAACAAGTATAAACATGCTCATATGTACTCACACACATGCACATGCATACATCAAACACACACATGCACCCCCACACCCACACAAATGCATAATATTAGATATGCACACACAAAGATGTACACACTCACATGAATGCACGCATACACAAAAAACATACACACACTCACTTACAAACACACACATATACACACAAGTATGCATGTACACATGTGCATGTATACACATGGTCATATTCACAACAAACACCATAAACACACTTCCATATCCATACATGCACACACACACACAAGTACACATGCACATACACATAAATAATGATACAAATATGTGTGCACACACACATGAATGCAAATGAACACTCACATAAACCCACATACACACATGTACACACATACATATGCATGTAGGGACATATACACATACATAAATGCATGTACGAAGCCACACAAATACACACACATAAACACACAAGCATTAACATACAAACATACTAACACTCATGCACAGAGGAACAAGCATACACACGTACATGCACACACATACACACATGTAAACACACACATGTATCCACCAATATGAATGAGTACACACATGTAAGTACACACAAATAAATAAACACCCACACACATGAACACACCTAAACAAACTAACACACAGCACATGCAAGCATGCACAAATGTACCAACTCATATGTGCACACATGCACACACACATACACATATGTACACTCAAACACCTATAGTTGCATATGCTCACAAACACAACCACATGCCCACAAATACATGCACACTAGCACACATGCATGCACCCATACAAACAAGCACACATACACTCACACATGTACACATACACCTACATGCATATATTTACACACATAGACCAACACAAACACACATATGCAAACACACACAAAAGCATGCACACACACATACACATGCACAAACATGCATGCACACACACAATTACACATGTGCATGCCCATGCAAAAAAATGCACACATATCTGCACTAAAATATGTAAGCACACACACATTTACAACCACACAAAAATACACAAATAGAGGCACATACCCATGTGCACACACATGCACATGTAGATGCATGCCTAGGCATATGCATTCACACAAACAAGTAGACATGCACACACACACTCACACACATACACATGCGCTCACAAGGACCCTCATGCACAAACACACATGTGCATGTGCACACATATATAGATGCATAAGAATGTACTCACAAAAGAACAAGCACATGCATACATTGACATAAAAACACACAAATGCACACACATTCACACGTATGCACAAGTAAACACAAAAAAGAAACTCACAGAAAGGTATGAACACACATACATATGCTCATATAGACATAAATATATGCACAAACACATACACAAACACAAACACAAATACAAATGCACTCATGAATCTAAACACATCCAAAGAGACAATTCCAAACACGCACATGCACTAACAAATGCACACACCAATGTGCATACACACACGTGCATGCTTACACACATGCACGCACCCACACATACTGATGTCAACCCATGCACACATACACATGCATTGGTATATATGCACGCATACACACATGTTCACACATAGATGCAAACATAAACATGCATGTAAACACACACATGCAGGCACACAAAAACTCATATGCATGCATGCAAACATGCATTTAAGACCATGCACTCACATTCACACAGGCACACAAACACATGCATGCACATACACAATCATTCACACACACAAGCACACCAACACACACACACAATATGTCTAGACACACATAGATGTATGTGCATATACACACACACACATAAGTACATGCATACACATACATGAAAACATGAACACACAATGACACAAATATGGACACACACACACACATGTAGAAGCACACATGCACACATGCACACACATATATAGACATGAAAAATGTGCAAACATGCTTGCACACACACACACACATAGGCATGGAGACACAGACCATGCATGCACATTAACACATACATAAAAACATGCACAATCACACATGTAGGCACACACATTCATACACACATGAACTCAACCACACACATAGATAAATATGTAAGAACACAAAAATTTAACCAAGCAAATACATGAACATACACATGCACATGCAAAAATAAACAATCACACTTACAAATACACACATACATGCATGCAAGCATGCACACATAGATAGATGGCTATTGGCAAAGACAATTAAAAATGATGCATATGGTCACACAAAAACACACACATGCACAAACACAAATGAAAATACACACCCACACATGCTCACATACATACACAAAAACAAGCACACATAGGCACACACACAACACACACATAAGCACACATATACTCATGCTGACATACACACACATACACACAAGAGTGTACTTATAGACATGGATACAGACGTACAAACACACACCTACACAGGAACACATATGAGCACATGCACATACACACCTACATGCACAAGCACACATGCATGCACATGTCCACACACATGCATAGATACTCACACACATACACATAGACACATGCATGTGTAGACACAGACATATGCAAGTTGACATGAACATGTGGAGACACACACATACACCCATATGCATAAAAGCACACACACACACACACACTCATGTACACACAAAAAGACCCACATGCTTTCAATAATGTTAACACATAATATACATGCACACAAAAACACATGCATGAACAAACATCCACAAAAATAGATACACAAACACATATGCAACTGTACATGCACAAAGACATGTCCACATATGCATACATATTCACATGGGCACACAAAAGTGTACCCATGCACACATACACAAATGCACTTGTGCACAGACATAAACACTAGCATGCACACAAACACATATGCAATCATACACACACACTTATGGACATGTGCATGCTTAGATGCACATGCATAGGAACACACATGCACCTACATATGCACACGTACACACACCGACATGCACACACACACACACATGCATGTGTACACACAAGCATGAACATGCCTGCATGCATGTGCACACACACACATGCACACATTTTGTTATTGTACATATGCTTCCAAATGTAGGCAAACACACATGCATGAACACACTCACATGTGCATATGCTCACACACACATCCACAAATGCAAAAATGCAATAGCACACACACATACACACATGCATGTCAACACACACATGCACATAGACATGCATGCTTAAATAGATGCACATACACATAACACTCCCATGCAAACCCATCCACACATGCATGCACAACCATTCACACACATATATGTACACAGACTTGAATACATACCCATGCTTGGACATTGAAACATACAAATGAATAGATGCACAATGACTCAAATATACAGCAATACATGCACACACACACACAAATTTACACACTTATGCTCATAAACCCACACCCACACAAGCACACACGCACACAATGGCACACACACACACATGTACACACACATTAACATAAACACACACAACCACACTTGCACACACATGCACAAAGTCACATGCACTCACACATACTTGTATATGCAAACACACACATGTACCAACACAAGAAAACACACACACATGCACTAGCACACAAACTCGCACACCCATATGCACATCCATATGCAAACACACATGCATAAATGCACACACACAATCACACTTACCCACATGCATACACACTTACACACATACACATGCACACGCACGCAAAAATGCACAAGTACAGACATGCACTTGTGCACACACACAAACACACACTCACACACACATACACAGACTCATGCACATAGAGACATGCACACACACATATGTATACATGAAAACTTGCATACACACATGCATGCACACACCTTCATGCACACAAACACACCAATATATGCACACACATGGACATAAAGATGCAAATACATACACACATATACTTGTGCACACTAAAAAACACATGCACACAGATGCACATGCATGCACATGGATGCATGCACACACACAGGTACATACAAATACACACATATATATATATATAGATTCTTGAACATGTGTACACTTACACACTCATACACACATGCATACACAAAACCACCACACAAAGAAATGCATAATTATGCACACACCCACAAACACATATTCCCTATTCACGTACACAAATGCACAAAAGTATTTGGGTACATGCAAGAAAATATACATAGATGTACCCATAGAGGCACGCATAAGCACATGCACATACACACACACACACACACCAATAAACACACACATACAAAGATGCAAGTTTGCGCATTTGCAAAATATTAAAACATGCATTCACAAACACACACAAGCCCAAGAATACAAACATATGCAAGCACACAAACACTCACACAAGCACTCGCACACACACTCACACTCATGTGCACAAAAATGCACATATGCATACACACATGCACAGACTTGCACATGTATATACAGACAAACATTCATACACATGTACACACACTTGCATGCATACATGCACACTAGTTACACGTACACACACATGCCCACACACCCATATGCCTGCACACACATTTGCATACACGCACACACACACACACACATATATATAGGCATGCACACATACACATGCAGAAACACATACACAATCACACTTGCACACATGTTCACATACCATGATAAACACAAGTGTGAGCCCACAAATACACACATGTGATTGCATGCACATACATAGATCCGCACAAGCACACAAACTAATGCACACAAGCACACATACACCCACACATGCCCACACATATGAGCACACATGCACACAAAAACACACACACACAAAAATTTGCACATGTGGACACGCATAAATGCACTCACATACATACATGCTCAACCCTAAACACAAATACACACACACACACACACTCAATCACAGTTACACAAACAAGCACATGCACGCACATGCAAACCCATAGTCATGTAGACACACACATACAGATACACACACATGCATGTGCTTGCAAAGACACAAGCAAACATACACAAATGTAAGTGCACAATAACACACACATGCATACACACCTAGTCACAAGCACAAACATATGCACAATTAAACAAACACATACACACATATGTTCCAACACACACTCATATGCAAACACACAAGCACAAATGCTCACATAAATAAAAAAACACAAGCACTTACACCCACACATTCACATGCGTATGCACATAGGAATGCTCTCATGCACAAACACACACACAAAAGCATGCACAACATAGAAAATGACTCACAAACATTCTTGAACACACACATGCTCGTCCACAAACAAGCATACACCCACAGGTGCACGTGTACACTAAGATACACACCACACACTCAGCTAACTTCTCATGCATGCACAGATATGCATGAATGGATGCACATATGTGTACACTTACACACCCTTGGATACACCCAAACATGCTAAACCACACGCACACATGCATACTCACACACACACATACATAAGCATACAGATAAACACCAATTACTACACATGCACTTGCTAATACAAGTGCATCCACACACACTAGCATGCACCCAGATGCCCACACCTATATACAGACACACAACCATGCACACACATGCATGCACACATGCAAACATGCACATACATGGACAAAAATATACACTTACAATTAATAACACACATATGCTCTTTTGCATGCACACAAGCACATACATGTGTGCAAACACATGTACACATGCACACACACATAACACATGCACATACATACGCTTTTACAATAAACACACACACACACACACACATATATAAATGCACATAAAAATACACATATATACAAATGTGCTCTCACATGTACACACATGCACATGCACACACACACACACATTAACACACTTCCTTGCATACTCATACAACATGCACATATAGATGCACCAACACATGCATGCAAAAGAACACATTTGCACATAGATACACAAACATGTGCACACACATGCAAACATGCACATATACATATAGAGATACACACACATTTATGGTCATGCACATAAGCATGTAGAAGAACATGCATAAACAAGCACTTGCACATACATAGTTACACACAGGCTCACACACAAGTTCACACATGCACACATAGGCACGCACACAGACACAGACACGCACACATGTACATAGAGATAAACACATTCACGTCTCACAAACTTGAAGATACACACACAAACACATGCACAATCTTGCATGCAAGTCCACACATGCACTCACACCCACTCACACACCCAAAGAAATAAACACAAATATGCACATGCTTACATAAATGTACACACAAACACACACACTTACATGCACTCACAAAAACATGATGTGTGCATACATGCACACAAACACGAACATGTACACATAGATTAATGCACACACACATACATAAACACACAAACACATGCAAGAACATGTAAAAACACACATAAACACATGCACATACACACACATACACACATGCACATGTGCTCACACATCCCTCTCACACATGAACATAGACATATATATAAGTACTCACACATACACACACACTCAAATATATTAACACTCCCCAAGGCATGCACACAAACATTAACACATTGACACATGCACACACACACACACAAACACACTTTATCATACACAATCAAGCACCCACATACATCCAGACAAAAATGCATGAGCATACCCACATACGCACAAGTTAACTAATACACACAAACACACACATGAATGCACACCCACAAATGCGCACACATGCATACACACTAAAACACATGCACTCACACACACAAACATGTGCATGCAAACATGCATAAATGCATACACACATGAACATACACATGTATGCATGCACACATGCATAGACACATAGACACATGTATGTACTCATGTAAGCACTCACATGCATATACACATACCTACACACACACCCACAAACAAACACCAATAGACACACACACGCATGCACACACACTTGCACACACATGCACACACACACACATGCACATGCACACACACACAACACACACTCATGCACATACACATGCATATAAACACACACATTCAGAGCCACACATGTCACCACTTATATGCACACATGCACAACTACACACACATGCATGCACATCCACGTCTACAAAAATGCGCATACATATACACACAAACACAACTATACAAATGCATATACATATATACATGCATGCATGTGTAGGACCACACATACACATGTATAGAAACAATGCACACACACATGCAAGAAGACACACACATGCCCCTATAAACTCAAACAAAAAACACACACACACACACTTGCATAGAAATTCACCCTTGCACACACTCACGGACACACACGTAGACATATATGCACACTTGCACATGCACACACATATATAGACAAGTTCACTCATACATAGATGTGCACACACACTCATACATGTGTATACTAGTACATAAAAATATACACAGATAAGCACACATTCATGTGCACACACTCATACAAAAACACACACATGCTAATATACACACATATACACGCACTCATACACACACATAAAAACAAACACAAGCATGAAAACACACTGATGTGCCTACACACACACATATGCCAGAGTGGTTACACACACATGCATTCATATGCACACATACACATGCACACACACAAACACTAATCCACACCCTCACATGTGAACACAAATGTGTGCACACAGCAACACATACACACACATGTTCTTGTATGCAAATGCACATACACATGAACACACACATACACACGTAAGCACATACACACATGTGCACACACACACACATGCATACACATAGACCTTACATAGACACACACATACATGCACATGCAAACTTAGACACACATACACATACATGAAGACAAACACTCAAAGTTACACACATGTACGTGCACAACATCACACATGTCAATGCACACACACACACATGCACAAACACACACATGAATAATTACGTATATGCACAACAACATGCAAGATACTAGACACACAAGCACATGGGCACAAACGTATAGACACACACAAACACCAATGCACACATGCATGCATACTTGCACACATACACACACAACCCACACACATGGACATGTATGTATGCATAACACACACCAACTCAAAAATGCACACATTAGAATGCATGCACACTCGCACATGAACTTGTACATGTGTGCACACATATACGAATGCACACACACATGTGTGCATATGCAAGGATATATGCACACACAAAAAATACACACACATAAATGCAATCACACCTATACACACACACAAAAAAGGAAGGAAACACACCCACACATGCACACTTATGCATATGCATGAGCACACATGTACACATGCTCACACCCACATACAACCACACACGTGCATACAACCATGCACATGTACTCATGCACTTATCCATACACAAACATACACAATCACACACAAAAAACACAAGCACACACACATACAAGCACATGGATAGACAAGTAAAAACACAATCACACACTAACACGTGCATTCACAGAAACACATGCACTAATGCATGTAAAAGAACACATGCACATCTACAGACACGTGTGTACACATACATTCATACACACAAACACACGTGCACATGCAATTAAACCATAAACACATGCACACAATTCTGCACACCTTTAGAAAAATATACATAGCCATAACTACACTCACACACCCATGCACACATACACATGCACACACTGACACTCACACAAGCACATTCATGTGTACACATAGGCACAAATGTAAACACAAGTACACACACATGCAAAAGAACACAAACACCCACAAACTCAAAAAAATACACCAGTACACACACATATACACATAGATGAGTGCACAAAAGACATGCACAAACACATGCATACACATATGTGCACAAACATGCACACAACATATGCACCTACATAGAAACACATGTGCATGCATTCATGCACCACTACACACATGCACATACATACAATGACACACATGCAAACACATGCACATACACACACTCACTCACTCATGTACACACAAACACATACATGAACAAAAACACATGAATCCACGCACACACATGCATCAGTGAGCATACACACATACATTCATATACACACCTAAAAATGCACACATAAACACTCATGTACCCAACACAAGAACACTCAAGAGTATGCAAGCAATAACACACACATGTATATATGTGCATGCACACATGCATACACATACCTAAGAGCATACCCACATGTACACACACACATGAAAACAAACATATCTCCATATACATGCACCTATGCATAAACATTCACAAGCACACGTTTGTAAACCAAAACACACGTACCAAAACACATACACAGATACATGTGCACACATATATGCACGTGCAAGTAGACACACACAAACCTACCCATATACACACACATGTGCAACAACACGCACTTGCATGAACACACTCACACACTCACACACTAACACATACACATATACACATGAGAATAAACACATGTATGTACATAAGAACACATGAACACATGCACACACATACACCTACACATACGTGCACATGCACACACATATGCATGCACACACACACAACCCACAAACATTAACATGCATGCATGCAAAAGCACAAAAAATCCAAAAAGACATGTACTTGCACACACGTGCATGCTCACAGATGTGCACAAATATAGCCATGCACACACATTCATACATATGTTCAAATACACACATGCACATGCAGTCATACCAACACACACATACACAAATGGTAACACACTCGACCATGCACACACACACACAAGAATGGATGCAAAAATGCTCACATCAATGCACCATGCACATGTACAAGCATAGATGCACACACGCACACACACACCACTCACATATATCTGCACATGCGTACAGATACATGCACACACACACACATACACACATATGCACACATAAAACACAAGCACTCACACATGTACATGAACAGGCACACATAAACATAGATGCACAAGCAAGCACATATGCTCACTCATATAATCACACACACATGGATGCATGCACACAACCATACACAAGCACACCTATACATACATAGATACATGAACACAAACAAACAAATGCATGCATAGGAACATAAGCATATGTGCATGCAAATAAACACATGCATAGCTACACACACGTGCATGCATGCACAAGTGCACAAACAAAAATACACACATGTATATGCACTCGCACCCACATCAGAACACATAGCCACACCTTCAAACACACGCACTCAAATACACACAAAAACACCCGCACACAGGGATCCATGCACACGTACCAGCACACATGTACATAGGAGCAAACACAGATACAAACATATGAACACACACATGTACTTGCATATGCACACACACATACACACACAAAACATAAGGACACACAAACGTAGACAATCATACATGCACAATTGCACATGCACATGAAAACAAATGCACACCCTCCAACAATTGTATGCACCTGCATACACACACACAAACAAATGCACACAAACAAGCACAAGAACATGCAGGCATAGATGCACTCGTGCATGCAAACAAGCACAACACACTTGAGCGTACATGCACACACAAACATACATAAGCATATGTATGTAGGTACACACGCAGGCACACATGCACACAGAGATGCACATGCATACACACACACATACTAATAAACATACATGCACATCACACACACACACAAACGTGCAAGCACCTATGCTTGCATGCACACACATACACACACATGTACATACTCAAGCAAACGAACATGCATGTACATGCAAAGAAACATAATTGCATGCACTTGCAGACATATATGCAAACACACACTCCTACCAACAAACATATGGACACACATTACTGCACACTTACATGGCATGCATAGATGCACAAGCCCATACACACAAATAAGAACACACACACACTAGTACACACACAAATGTGCATATGAACAAAGATGCAAAGACATGCAAGGAAACATGCATGCACTCACACACACACCTACTCAAAAGCACATGCACAAGCACATAGACATAAACACACATGTAGATACATAGGCATACTCATAGGCTCATAGAGATGGTCACACACAAGCACATACACATGCATAAAGAAATACACATGCTTGCACACACTCACATGCACATATGCATGCTCACTTAGATGCATGAAGAAACATGTGCACATATACACACACGCACATACCCACACACACAAACACATGCACACATTCACACACACGCATACACATATGCACACACACCTATATACACAAACACATGTACACAAATTGGTGCACACACTAATACACACATGTGCATACTTAGACGGACATGATTATACACATAAATAGACATGGATAAAAACACACAAATGTGCACACACATAGATACAAATGCACATGCATATAATTGGACACACACACACTCAAACATACAGAAACAAGTAGATGTAGACACACAAGCACACATAAATGCACATCTGAACACTCATGTACACAAGTATACACAAATGTATAGTGATTTGCACACATGCCCATATACACCTACACATGAAAACATGCAAACACATACACACACATGCAAAAATGCACATAATATACACATGCACACATGGGCACACAGACATGCACATATATACCCACATACAGGAATGCACATGGTCACAAACACATGCATGCACACACACATAAGTAAATGCACAAATGCACACACACACATGTCTGCATGCAGATATGCATGTGCACACACACATAAGCACATGTACGTGCACATAAGCATACAAACACATGAATGCACACACACATGAACATACACACATGTGTGCATGCACAAAGATTGTGGACGTATACACACACATGCTCAAACACACACACACACACACACATATCCACATACAACCATAGGCACACACATACATACACATAAATAGGGACACACACAAGGCACACAAATGCACACACACGCACATGTATGTGCACACATATGCATGCACACTCACATGTATAAGTACACAAATATATGCAAACACAAACCTGCACACACTCACATACAATAACACGCACACACATAAACATGCATACACACATGCACAAACACATACACACACATACAAATACACACATGTGCATGCACAAATGCTCAAAAATAGATGGCATAGACCCATACATGCATATAGGCACATAAACACACACATATTTGCACAAAGACATGCATATAAGTACACACATGCACACACAACCCACAAATATCCACACACACACAAATACATGCTGGTGTATGCACACATACACATTTGCACACTCATAAGCACAATCATGCACACATACATGCAAAAACATGCACATACACACACACATGCTCGCACATAGTCACAAACATAGATATGAACACACACACATACTAGTAGTACACATATGCATGCTTATACTCACAACCACATAAGCACACATATGGACAAGAAGACACATGCACACATACATACACACTTACACAAAAAATACATGCTTCCACTCAAGTACAAACATAATCACACATGCATGCACACACACTCACACACATTCATAAATGTGTGCATGGAGAAATAGACATATATGCACATGCATGTAAACAAAAGCACACACATGTACACATAGGCACATATGCACAAACTTGTACACACACTCATTCATGCATACATGCACATACTTATGCACATAGGTGAACACACACACACACACATGATCATATATAGACCCATGCGCAAACATATGTAAATGCATAAATATTCACACAATGCACATGCACACACATGGACACACACACACACAGGTGCATAAGCACAACATACAGATGCACACCTACAAACACTTGCACACACACACACATACACATGCATGTGTTGCACACACATTCATACTTACATGCTCAAACATATGCATGCACACAAAACATGTGCACACATAAGGATAGACTCATGTATAGATATATGTACACACTTATGCATGCACACATATACATGCATGCATGCACACACATACATGAGTGAACATGATATGAAGACACACAAACACACACACACACACAAATACACATATGTGCATGTAGTTAGACACACATGCATGCACACACACACACATATACACGTACACACACACATCCAAATGCTCAAACATGCACACATTTGTGCACGTGCATACATATTCACACATGTATGAACATACACATATACTTACAAACAGACATGCCCACACACACATGCTTGTTACATATAAAACAACACATAATAGACATACACCCACACACACATGCAATCACACAACATGGACACATGCACACATACACACATACACACATACATGCACACACACACACACACACAATTGTTCACACATGCATGCTCACAAACATGCATACATTTTGTGTGCACACATGCACTTACATACACACATATGCATGCACCTGCCACTCGCACAAGAACACGCTTACACATGTAGATGTTCACATACATGGACACATGAAGAAACATGAACGCAAACATACATGCATGTATACTAACACACACAACATACATACATGCACACTCACACAAATACAAGCACATGTAGTCGTACACACACACACAAAAAGACACACCCACATGTGCACACACATACACAAAAAATATACACATTAACACACATGCAAACACACACACACACTCACACTCAAGTGCATAAATGAAAATACGCATGCAAACACACACACATGAGCTTTCAAATAAACACTAACACATGCACAATCACACATCAACATGTGCACATACACACAAGCACACAACCATGCAACCACACATACACATACACATACATGCACACACATTCACAAAAAAACAAATATGCACACACACACACATAAAATGATGCACACTTACATGCTCACAAATGCATACATAAGCACACACATACAAGCACATGCACACCCACCCACACCCCACACATGCACACACCCAGACACATGCACTATCATGCACAACCAAACACACACTTGAACACATATATACACACATACATACACATATACATGTAGACTTAGCATGCACGCAAACACACACAAGTACAAACACACACACACATATACATGCACATGAAAATACACACACGCTCATACACTCACTTGCATACTCACACAGAAAAGCACACACATGTATATAGGCACACACATGCTAACACATGCACACACACATGTACACACACATAAGTAAAAATAAGTGCACACACAAGAAAATCCACACACATAGATGCACAAAGATGCATCCACACATGCACAGGATTACCTACACTCACATGAACAAGGATGTACATTTGTACCCACATACACACATGTGCCTGTTTGCACACACACACATGAACACATGGATGCACACTGATGCACATAGACACACACACACATGCACAAACAAACACCCACACACATGAACACACAAATAGATGAAGTCACACACACAAATGTACGTGCATGCACATGCATACTCATACACACACATGTATGCAAGCACACTCATAGATACACACAAATGCATACACACAAACTTGTTTATGCACATGCATGACAACACACACATATACACACTTACACTTGGATAACAACACACACATTTACATACACATATATATACACACATAAACACATGTGCATACACCACACATAGAGAAATATAGTTGCATGCACATAAAAAAATACACATAAGCATACACACAAACATTCCTATACATAAATTTATACATACACATATGGGTGGATATAAGCTGGCACACATGCATAGACAGTACATGCATGGGTGCAAAACAAGAAAACACATACACTTGCACATGTGCATAGAAGCACACACATGCACGCACATATAGACATACACACATAGATGTATACATGCATATGCACACACACCCACAAATGCCACATACTCATGCACAAATGCATTCACAATGCATGCACCCATGAATACACATAAGCACAAACAAATACACATTGACGCACACGCAACGAAACAACATGTATGCACACACATATGCATGCATGCATACACACAATGACACATGCACCATCTGCACACAAAAACATAAACAAGCAAACAAATGCATCCACAAAATCATATATGCCCATGTACCCACACACATGTATAAAGATACACATGTAATCACGTGCACAAACACACAATTGCTGACACACATAAACACCCATACACACATATTAATGAACATGCACATATATATATACCCACACACACACACATGTGCACATGCATGCAAAAACAGTCACACATGCATGCATGTAGATGCACACAGGAACACACAAACACATGTATACACAAATAGACTCCACATATATGAACACATGCACACTTATGCACATGCACATGCACACACACACATGTGCACACTTATGCACATGCACGCACATGAAACTTATGCACATACACATGCATGTACACATACACACATGTGCACGTGCACATTAAAGAACAACATGCAAAGACGCGCACACACACATGCTCATGCCTACACAAGTGTGCACATATGCACATGCATACACACACATAAGAACATGCTCATGTACACATGTATACACACATTATTGCATACTCATGCATAAGCACACACACATATGAATGGATGCTCACACATACTCAAACCCACACAAAAATAAGCAACACACACACATCTGCATGCACACAACTACACACACATACCACACACACATGCACACACACACACATGCACACAAACACACACATAAACCAAATGCACGCACAGATGTGCATGGACTAATAAGTGGAAATGCACATGCATAAAGAAACAAACAACAATACCCAAGCACTTACATAGACCCACATGGATTTACATGTGTGCACACAAACAACCACACACACATATGCATAGTTACACACACACATACAAACACACACATGCATTCATAGTAATACCCATGCACTTCTATATGCACCTGAATACATGTACCTATGGCAAAACATGCATGCATGCACTTGCACATATGCACATGGATGACAACACATAAGTGCACACACATGGACACACACACATATGCATGTGCCCATCCATGAGCTCACACATATGCACATGCATACAAACACACACACTCACTCACTCAAGAACATGCACCTGCGCACACATAAACACATGCCCATGTCGACACATAAGCATACATACACTCATACACACTTTCACACACACACACATATGCACATGCACAAAGATACCTACACATGACATGCACATAAACCCCCACATACACACACAAATAAATAGGAACAAACACTCACACAAGCACACGTAAACACACAAACACCGATGAACACACACCAACACACACACATACACACATATACACATGCATACACACAAACATGCAATGATAACCATGCATGAATATACATGCACACACACATGTAGACACATATACTCAGTCACACATGCACATGCAAACCTCTACAAACACACAAATAAAGACATACATACACCAATACATAAGAAAAAATATGTTTACACACAAACACATAGGCACATGCACATAATCATACTCACACTAAATACATGCACAAACTCATAAACACCCACACACACTTACATCAATGAACACTCATACATACATAAGCTCACCCATGCACATATGCACATATGTGCATATGTGTACATGCACTAAAACACACACACAAACATGTAAGTGCATGCACATGAACATAAAAAATGCATATGCACATACCCTGACACACACATGTAGACACTCACATGGACATATATACAAACTCACACACACAGACATAGACACATGCACATGCATGTAGGCACACAAACACACACATGTACATAGATGCACATGCATAGAAACAACCACACATGAATTCACACATGTGCACACATATGCATAAATACAAACTCATGCACACATAAAGGAACATACATGTACGCACGCTAGTACACAGGTGCAAACACACAAACAAGCACACATGCATGCACACACACATATACATGCTTGTGTGCACACACTCTATTATATGAATGCATAAATAGTACCCACAAATAAGCATATGCATATGCTCATGCACACCTAAACATACATATGCATGCACACACACACACACACATGTGTATGATTATATGTGTGTGTTTTTGCATGTGTGTGTGTTGTATCTGTGTGCAAGTGTATGAGTTTTGGGGGGTTGTGTTTATGTGTGTGGATGTGTATGAGTATATCTATATGTGCTTATGTGTGTATAGGTCTATGTGTGTATACATGTTTGCACTTGTGTGTGTGTTTGTGCCTACATGTGTGTGTATGCATACATGTGTATGCATTGTTGTTTGTTTATGTGTGGGTGTGTATATGTGTGTATGAGTATTTATGTGCATATATGTGTGTGTGAGTGCAATTGGATGTGCATGTGTCTATGTGTGAATCTATTTGTGTGTTTGTGTGTGTGATTATATATGTGTGTCTACATGTTCCTACATGTCTCTATTTGTACATGTTGTCTATGTGTTCGTGAGTGTGGGTCTAGATTTGTGTGTGTTTTTGCAAGTATGAATGTCTAATTGTGTGTGTTTTTGTACACGTGTGTTGGGTGTTTACGTGCATGGATGTGTATATGCACATGTTTGGGCCTTTGTGTTTGTGCATGTATGCTTTTTTGTATGTATGCATACACATGCATGTGTTTATGTGTGTGTGTGTGCATTTGTGTGTGCTTGTATGAGTTTTTCAACATAAGAGTGTGTGCATTGGTGTGATCTCATGTGAGTATATAGGTGCATGTATCATGTGTATGCATATATTTGTGTGTATGCACATGTGTTTGTGGGTGTGCATGCAAGCATGCATGTGAGTGCTTGTAGTTCATATGTGTGTGTGTATATGCATGTGTGGTTGTATATGTGTGTGGTTGCATGTGTGTCTAGTCATGTGTGTGTGTGTGTCTGTACGTGCCTGCTTATGTGTGGGTGTGTATGTGCATGCTTGGGTGTAGACATGTGTTTGTGTTTTTATGTGTATATGTATTCATTTGTGTGCATGTGTGCATACATGTGTTTGTGTGGGTGTATACGAGTCCATGTGCATGTGCGTGTTTGTATGTTTATATGTGTTCACATGAGTGTGTACATGTGTTTGTGTGTGTATGTGTGCATATATGCATGTTTATGTATGAGTGTGAGTATTTTTGTCTGCATGATTGTGCATATGCATGAGTGTATGCAATTGCATGCATATGTGTATATATGTGTGCATGTGTTTGCATCTTAGTATGTGCATAAGTGTATATACATAAGCATGTTTTTGTGCATGTGTGTGTGCATTCATGTGTATGATTGTGCATTAGTGCATGCGTGCGAGCACAAGTTATTGTCTAAGCATGCATTCATATGGGTGTGTTTGGGCATGTTTGTGTGCATGTATGTGATTGTGTGTGTGTGTGTGCTCTTGCATGTGTGTACTTGTATATTTGCACATGCATTTTCATATAGCATATGGCTGTGCTTGTAGAGATGTGTGGGTGTGCCTCATTGTGCATGTGTGTCCCTATGCGTAAGTGTGTCTATGCATGTGCATAAGTGTGCAATGCTACACATGTGTGTGTGTGTATGTGTGTCTACATTAGTACTTTTATGTGTGGATGTATATGTGAGCATATTCATATGCATGTGTTTGTTTGGTTGTGTGTGTGTGTGTAGTTGCATAAGTGTGCATGTTTGTGTGTTTGCACCAATGGAAATGTGCATGTGCTTATGTGTGTGTGCTTTCTTGCATGCATGTATGTGCATTTTCACATTTATTTGAGCTTGTGTGCATGTGTATAAGTGTCTGTGCTTATGAGTGTTAATACATGTGTGTGTGTGTGCATGAGCATCTGTGTGCATCTATTCATATATGTGTGTGATCATGTCAATATGTGTGCAAGTGGGTGTGTGTTAGCAAGCCTACATTTGTATGATTGTGCATGATTTTATTTGTGTGTGTGCATATCTATGCATATGTTCTTGTGTGCATGTGTGTGTGTTCAAGCTTATGTGTGCATGTGCAAGTGTGTGTACATTTGTGTGCATGCTAATCTACATGTTTGCTCTCATCTCTTTATGTGTATGTTTGCTTGTACATGTGTGTGTGTTCATGATTATGTGTGCATGTGTATATATGTTCCTCTATGTGTGTGTGTGTGTGTGTGTGCATGTGTTTATGTGTGTGCATGATTGTGTATGTATTTGTGTGTTGTTGCATGTGAATGTGTGGGTGTGCATATGTCTACATGTGTGTGTATGTACATGTGAGAACTTGTGCACAAAAGTGCATGTGTATGTTTCTGTGCATATGTGTGTATGTTTTTGCAAGTGCGGTTGTGTGCATGTGTAAGTGCATATGTATGCATGTCCGTGTGTGTGTGTATGTGTATGTATTTGTGTGCTTGTTCATGTGTGTGTGTGCATGTATGCATAAGTGAATGTGTACATGTGTGTGTCTATGTATACATGCATGCATGTCTATATGTGTGCATGTGCATATGCATATGCCTATTTGAGCTTGTCTGTGTTTGTGCATGTGTATGCATGTTTATGTGTGCACATGTGTGTGCATGTCTTTGTGGGTGCATGCATTTGCATGTATGTGGTTGCATGCATTTGCATGTGTGTATGGCTATGCATGTGGATGTGTGTCATTATGTACGTGCATGTGTGTATGTCAGTGTGTGTGTTCTCTTATTTATGTATACGTTCATGCATGTGCATGGGTGTGTGTGTTTGTATGTGTGTTCTTATGTATGCATGCTTGTGTGTGGGGTTAAAGGTGTGTGTGACAGGGTGTCAGTATGCTTATGTGTGTGCATGCATGTGTGTATATGCACATAGGTGCATGTGTGTGTTCATATGTGTGTGTTCATGTGTGTATGTGCATGTGTGTGTATGCCTACAAGTACATGTGCATGTGGATGCACACAAGCATGTGTCTTTTTGTGTGTGCATGCATATGTGTGTGTTTGTGCTTATGCATGTGTGTTAGTGTGTGAGCATGCGTGTGTATTTGAATGTGAGTCTGTGCTTGAATGTCCCAGTGTGTGTGGGTGTGTGTGCATGTACAATACATGTGCTTATGCATGTGTGTGCACTTGTTGTGTGCCTGTGTCTATGTGCATGCACGTTGGTGTTTGTGTGCACATGTGTTTGTGTTTTTGTGTGTGTATGTGAGCGTGTGCTCATGAAAAAGTGTGTCTATGTGTGTGTATGCATGTTTATAAGTGTGTATGTGTGTCTTTGTGTGCTTGTTCCTGTGTGTGTGTGCATCGTGAGTGAATGTGTACCAATGTGTGTCTATGTATACATGCTTGCATGTGTGTGTCTTTGCATATATGTTTATATGTGTGTGTGTGTGTCTATGTGCATTTTAATATGTGTGAGTATGTGTGTGCATATGTGCTTGTGTACGTTTATGAATGCATGTGGGTGTGCTAGTGTAGGTGTGTGTAGATGGGTATGTTCGGGCATGTGTGTATGCGTGTGTGTGCATGTATGCATGCATGCAGGTGCATGTGTTCATTTATGTCTACATGTTTGTCTGCATGTGCATGTGCCTTGTTCTTATGTGGGTATGCACGTGTATATATGTGCTTTTGTTTATGTACATGTATCCATGTGTGTGTGCATGTATAAGGCCATACATACACATGTATATGTGTGTGCATTAGTGACTGTGGAGTGCATGTGGGAGTGTGCGTATGTGTGTGCATGTGTGGTTGTGTCCTTCTAAGTGCAATTATGTGTCCTAGTGCATGTACATGTGAGTGTGCATTTGTGTGTACATGTGTGTGTATGCATGCATGAATGACTACATGCATGTGTGTTTGTGCTTTTGTGCATGCTTACATTTGCATGCACATGTGCATGTGTGTGTGTGTGTATGTGTGCATGTGCATGTGTGCGTGTTATTGTATGTATATGTATACATACATTTGTGTGTTCATATGCATTTGCGTATGAGTGTGCATGTGTATGTCTGTGTGTACGTGCATGCTTGATCATGTGTGTGTGCATGAGTGTGTACATGTTTGTGAGCGAATGTGTGTGTGTAGGTGTCTACATGGGTAAGTAGTTGTGCATGCATGTATGTTTGTGTGTGTGCATGCTTGATCATGTGTGTGTGTGAAAGGGTGTACCTATTTGTGAGCCTATGTGTATGTGTGGGTGTCTACCTGGGAAGGTACATGTGTGTCCAAGTGGGCGTGCATGTAAGTGTGTGTGCATGTGCATTTTTCTATGTTTTTAAGGATGTATTTGCTTATTTGTGTATGTTTTTGTGTATTCTCAAATTTTTGTTTGTGTTTCTATGCATGTGTATCTATGTGGGTGCATGTATGTATATGTTCATGGGGAATTGTGTGTTCTTATGTATGCATGTGTGTGTAATTATTTGTGTATTATCATGCGTGTGAGTGTGCATGCATGGGTCATTTTGTGTGTTAATGTTTGGATAAATGTCTGTGTGTGGGGTGTATTTGCATGGATATGTTCATGTGTGCATACTGCAAATTTGTGTACATGTGTGTGTGTGTGATTGTGTACAAGTGTGTATTTTGCATGTTTATATGTGAGTGTATATCTATGTGTACATGAGTCTATGTGTATGTACATTTGTTTAAGTGTGTGTGCTTGTGCACACATATGTATGTGTGTTTTTGTGTGTATACATGTGTGCTTATGTTTGTTCTTTTGTACATGCATTTTTTTTGTGTGTTTTAAGCATCTGTATGTGGATGTGTGAAGATGTGTGTGTGTGTGTATGCACATTTGTGTGGGTGTATGTGTGTATGATTGCATGTGGTATTATGTTTGTGGGGGTGTGTTCATGTGTGTGTGTGCACACATGTATGTGTGCTTAACTGTTTGTAGGCCTATGTGTTTGTATGCAAGTGTTTGTGCATACATGCACACATGTGTGTCTATGTGTGTGAACTTGTGCATGTGTTTGTGTGAGTTTTCCTATGAGCATGTGTGCATGTGCACATGCATGCATGTGTGTGTTAGCATGTGCTGTGCATGTATGTGTTTGTGCATGTGCATGGGTGTGGGCTTTTGTGTGTGTGCTTTTTTGTGTGTGCTTATAGATCCATAAGTGTATGCACGCATATGCGTATGTGTTTATACTTATTTTCTTACATGTTTGTTTGAGAGTGGGTGTGTGCATACGAGTTTGTATTCTATTGTGTGTTGGTGCATAAGTGTCTATGTGTGTGTGTATGATAGTGAGTGAGTGGGAGTGTGTTTATAGCTGTGTATGTTATTGTGTGTGTTTGCACAAGTGTTTATATACATCTTTGCATGGCTACATGCATGCATATACTCATATTTATGTATGTGTGGGTGTGTGTGTGCGCATTCTTATGAGTAGGTTTTTGTGCATGTTTGTGTATGTGTGTGGGTGCATGTGCGTGCATGTGTGTACGTGTGTGAAGGTATTTTTGTTTGTGTGTGAGTGTATCATTGTCCATGTGTGTGTGTGCATTTGTGTACATGTGGGTGCATTTGATGGTATGCATACGGACGGGCTAGCTTGTATGTGTGTGTTCACATTTGCTGGCATTTGTGCATGCATCAGTAAATGCTAGTGCAAGAGCATCTATATTTGTGCATGCATGTGTATTCATACATTTGTGTGTGTCTATGTGTGCATATATGTTTTTTTGTGCACTTGTACGTGTGAGCACATGTGTGTATCTGTGTGTGTGTGTGAGTTTGCATGCATATGAATTTGTCTATTTGTGCATGCTTGTCTTCATGTGTGCTTTGGTGCTTGTATGTACAAGTGTTTTTGCTCATGTTCATGTTTGTGTGTGTGCGCATGTGAATGTGTGTCTTTGTGTGCAAGTGTGTGTGTGTGTATGCATGTGTGTGAGTGTTTGCATTTGTGTTTATATATATGTGTACGTATATCTATATGCATGTGTGTATTCACATGTGTGATAGAGTGTTGTATGTGCATGCATGTACGCAAGCATGTGTGTGCCTATGTGCATGTGCATGTGCATGTGTGTGTGCATGTATGAGTTTTCATGCTTATGCATATATGTGTGTGGATGTGTTTATTTGTATGTTTGCTTATCTATGTATGTACATGTTTTTGTAAATGTGTGTTAGTGCATGCTTATATATGTGCATGTTTGTATATGTGTGCATGTGTTTGGTTGTGTGTATGCATGTACACATATACATTACACATGCATGTGTGTATACATGTGCATACTTGCATGTGTATATGTTTGTGTGTTTGTTTACTGGTGGGTATGCAAGTGATTTTAATTGTGTATGTGTGCATTCGTGTACCTATACATGTGTGTGAATGTGCATGTGCATTTTCGTGTGTGTGCATAGGTATGTGGTGTGTTTACATAAGTGTGTGTATGTAGGTGTCTTGGTGCACATGTGTGCATGTGTGTGTGCATGTTTGTGTGTGTGGGTGCATATGGGTGTGTGTGTGCTAACATGTGGGTGTGTGTGGGCATCTATGTGTCTACATGTGTGTATGTGCCTATGCTTACATACAAGCATATTTGGGTGTGTGCAAATATGTGTCTATGTGTGCATGTGTGTACATGTATTTATCTATGTGCATGTGTGTGTGCGTGCAGGTTTATGTGCATTTGTGCTTGTGTGTTTGTGTGCATGCGTACATGTGAGAATGTGTGTCTTCATGTGCATGTGTTTGCTTGTATATTTGTTAGCATGTTTGTGTATATGCATCTGAGCATCTGTGCATATGCCTACTACATGTCTGCCTATTTGTGCATATGTGCATCATTGTGTAAGAATGTCTTTGTGTTCGTGTCTCAATGTGATTGTGTTTATGCATCTGTGTGCATCATGCATGCACATGTGTGCATGAGAATGCATGCACATGTGTGCATGAGAATGCATGCATGAATGTATGTATTTAACCATTACTATATGCATATGTGCATCTCTATGTGCACATGTGCATGCATGCTTGAGTGTGTCTGCTTGTGTTGTATCCGTGTGTTCAAGCATGTGTGTGAGTGCTTGTGGGTGAGTGCATGTGATTGCATGCATGACCAAGTGTGCTTGTGGTAATGCATGTGTATACATGTGTGTGTCTACTTATGTGTGTGCTTGTGCATGTGAATGTGTTTGTGTGATTGTATATATGCATACATATGTGTGTGTGTGTGTAGGATTATATGTGTGTGCATTAACACATGTGTGTGTGGTTATGGATGCAAGCATGTGTGTGGGTTCATGTGTGTTGGTGTGTGTAGATGTGTATGTGCATGTACGTGCTTGTGTCCATGTGCACGTGTGTGTGTGTGGGCTTGCGCACATATGATTGCTTGAACGTGTGTATATGCATGTGTGTGTCTACTTGTGCATATAAGCATGCTTGTGCTTATGTATGCATCGTGCGTCTGTAGGCAACTGTGTGCATGTGCTTGTTTAGGTGTGTGTACTTGTGCATGTCTTTATGTGTGTGTGTGTGTGCTTATGTACATGTTCTGATATATTTTGTGCATGTGTTTGTGTTTTTGCATTTTTATGAGTGTGTGTACAAGTGCATGAATGCATGCATGCAAGTTTTTGTTGTGTAGGTGTGTGTGTGTGTGCATGTGTGCATGTGTTTATGTGCTTATTTATGTGTGTGTACATGCAAAAGTGTGTGAATATGTGTCTACATGTGTTTATGTGTGTGCATGTATGAGTGTGCGAATATGTGTCTATATATGTGTGTGTACATATGCATGAATCTGCTTTTGGGTGCTCTTGTGTCTCTTTCTTTTTGTGTGTGTTCGTGGGTATGTATGTTAATGTGTGTATGGGTGTGTGGGTGCACGGGTGGCCTTATGTGTGCGTGCAATTGTTTGGTGTGTGTGCATGTTTATGTGCATGTGCATGTCTTTTTATGTGTATGTGTGTGCATGTGTGTTTGTTCTCCACATGTTCAAGCATATGTTTGTTCATATGTACTTGTATTCCTACATGCATTCATATGTGGGTGTGCCAATGTGTGTGTGTGTGTGTGTGATTTTATGTGTATGTATGTGTGTGAGTGCATGTGTGTGCTTTTGTGTAATTGTGTATGTGTGTGTGCATGCATTTGCATGTGTGTTTACATGTGTGTGAAAGTGTGTTTATGTGCATATATATCTATATATGTGTGTGTGGATGCATGTGTTTGCTTGCATGACTTGTGTGTCGATGCATGTGTGTATGTGTGCATAGATATCTATCGATGAGTGCGAGTTTGTGTGTGTATATGTGCATGTTTATGTGTGTCTTAATGCAGGTACATGCATGCATGTGTATGTGTGTGTGTGTGTTCATATGTGTGGTTTTGCATGTGTGTGTATGTGTGTGCAAATGTGTGTGTGTGTTTGTGGGCTAATGCATAAACGTGCATGTATGCATACTTATTTGTTTGTTTGTGTATGAGTCTGTGTGCATGCCTTTGTGTGTGTACATGTCTGTGCGTGTGTTGTCGTGCACGTGCTTATGTGTTTGTCAGCTTGTATGCATGTGTGGGTATGTTTGTGTGCTTGTGTGTGCTTGTGTATGTGTGTGTGTGTGCACACGTGTTTTTGTGCATATATTTGTGTGAGCATGTGTGGTTGTGCATGCATGTTTGTGTGCATAGGCATTTTGAGTGTGCCTTTGTGTGTGTATGCATGTGTCCAACTATGCAAGCATGTGGCTGTCTATGCATGTCAGTGCATGCGTGCTTGTGTGCATGTGTTTGTGTAGGCATGTGTGCATGTAAGTATTTTTATCATGCATGCGTGCTTGTGTATATTTGTCTAAGTGTGTGCATCAATATGTGGATGTGTCTATACATGCATGCATGTGTATGCATATGTGTGTATGTGCGAGTGAGTGTGTGTTTATGTGTGTGTGTGTGTGATTGCACATTTGTGTGTACATGTGTGTTTGCATTCACATGCACATAAGTGTTCACATGTGCATATATGTGTGTGTTAATTATAGAAATATATGTGCATATATGTGCATGAAAGCATGTGTTCGTGCATGTTTGTGCATTTTTTCATGTGTGAAATTATGTATGCTTGTGAATTCATGCACGTGCACATATGTGGGTTCACGTATGTGTGCATCTACTTGTGTATATGTGTGTATATGCATGTGTGTGCTTATGCACGTAAGTGTGTTTGTGCAAGTGTGTGCTAATACATGTATTTGTACGCTTATGTGTGCATGTGTATTTGTGTGGATGTGTGTATCAGTGCATGTGTATGTGTGTATGTGTGTGTGGGTGCACATTTGTGCATGCATGTGTGAATGCATGCACGTTTACATGTTTGTTTGCCTTTAGGCATGTGTGCATTTCTATGTGTGTCTGTGTGTGCATGTGTTTATTTTGTGTATACATGTTTGTGTGTTCATGTGTGCATGCTTATGTGTGTGTAAGCATGTGTGCATGTATATGTGTGTGTGTGCATGTGTATGAATTCACATGCATGCATGCAAACATGTGTGTATGCATTTGTGTGTGCATGTGCATGTGTGTATGCATGTGTGTGTGTGCATGGTCACGTATGTGTATATGCATCTATTCAATATGTCTGTGTTCCTATGATTATATGTGTGTGAGTGTGTTTGCATTGGTGTGTGTGTGTGCATGTACCTCCATGTTTATGTATATGTGTGTGTTTCAAAACACCTATGCACACATGTAGGTGCATGTTTATGTGAGTGAACTTGTGCATGAGTGTGTGCAAGCACATATTTCTTGTGTGTTTGTGTGCGTGTGTGTTTGTGTTCATGTGTGTGTTTGTGCGTGGGTGTAGGTGTGTGTTTTTGTGTGTGTGTGTGTGCTCGAGTGTATGCAACTGTATGTGTTTGTGCAAAAATGTTTGTAGGTTTATGTTTATGTGTATGTATGTATGTAAGTATGGTTGCATGCATGTGTGTGTGTGTGTGCACGTGTGTATACTTTTGTGTGTGAGTGTGTGCATAAGCGATTGTGTGTGTGTGTATACAATAGTGTCCATGTGTGTGGGTTTCCATATGTGTGTATTTGCGCGCATGTTTGCACGTGTGTGTGTGCATGTAAGTTGTGTTGGTTTGTGTTCGCTTGAATTCATGTGCAGATGTGTAAATGTGATTGAGAATATATTCTTGTACATATTTGTGTGTCGGTGTGTGTACATGTGCATGTGAATTTATGCATGTGCGTATCATTGTGTACGTGTGCATAAGTGCTTGTCTATATGTAAGCATGTATCTATGTTTGTGTGTATGCACGTTCATATGTGTGCATATATGTGTACACTTGGGTGTGTGCGAGGGTTTGTGTAAGAGCACGCATGTGTGTGCATGTATGCAAGCTTGTGCATGTGTGTGTGTATGCATATATGTGTGCATGCATGAATGTGTGTACATGTTGGTATGAGTGTGTGCACATGTGTGCTTGTACATGCATGTGCATTCCTATGTGTGTGTACGTGTGTTGGCTTGTGTGTGTGTATGATGGTGTGTGTGTGTGTGCTCATGTGTGTGTGTTTGTGCTGGTGTGTGTGTGTGTGTATCTTTGTGTTTGTATATTCATGTTCGCATTTAGGTGTGTGAGTGTGTATATGTATGCAGGTTTGTTTACACGCATGTGGTAACATGTGCATGTGTATATGTGAGCATGCATGTACTTGTGCAAATTTGTGTGCTTGTCTTTGGTTGTGTGTTAATGTGGTTTTTCTTTGTGTGCATTTGCATTGTGTATGTTTGTGTGCATACATTTGTGTTTGTGTGTTTTTCATGTGTGGGTGTGTGAGGCTATGTGTGTGTGCATGTGTGTTTGCATGTGCTTGTGCGTGTGTGTGTGTGTGAGTGCTCACATGTGTGCTTGCATGTGCTAATTCATATGCATGCATATGTACTTTTGTGTTGGTGTGCATTTGCAGGTGAGTGTTTGATGGCAAGTGTGCATGTACTTTTGTGTCTTTGTGTGCATGCAAGTGTGTCTGTGCATGCGTGCATTTATGTGGGTATAGGTGTGGTTGTGTGTGCATATGATTGCAAGTTTTTGTATGTGTGTGTGTGTGCATGTTCGCATTCTTACAAATTTTTATCTGTGTATGCATGCATGTGTGTGTGTGTGGGTACACGTGTGTATGTGTGCATGTGCACACATGTGTGTGTGATTGAGCACATGCATGTGTGTAAATGTGTATATGTGTGTGTGTCTATGAGCTAGTGTTGTGCACATGCATGTGTATGTTTGTATGTGTAGGCATGTGTGTTACTTTGTGTGTGTCTATGTATGTGTGCATGCATCTGTGTGTAGGGGTGCATATATAGAGGTGTGTGTGTGTGTGTGTGTGCATATATGCACAAATATGTCGATAAGTGCGTGGTTGCATGTATTTGTTTGTGTGTGTGTTTGTCTAAGTATGTGTGTTTGTTTGTGTGCATGTTTATGTTTATACACAAGCATATGTATGTAAGTGGGCATATGTGGGGTGTTTGTGCATGACTGTGGCAAGTGTGTGTGCCTACATGTGTATATTTGTGTCTTTGTGTATGCATATGTGTGTGCATGTGTTTGCACATGTGGACATATATGTAGGTATTCGTGCATGTGTGCATGAGTGTACATATGTAAGTGCATGTGTGTATGTATATGCATGAATGTTTACACATGGGTGTGCGTGAGTGCTTGTGTGCATGTGTATGTTCATGCATGTCTGTGTAAGTGTGTGCATTTGCATGTGTTTGTTAACCTATATATAGGTATGTGTGTATGTCTATGTTCTGTATGCGAGTGCATGATTGTGTGCATACGTGTCCATGTATGTGCATGTATGTGTGTGTGTATGCATGTGTATGCTAGCAGGCATGTGTGTAGGTGTGATAGTGTGTGTGTGTGTGTGAGTGTGCCTACTTTTGTGTGCATGCATGCATATGTCTATGCTTGTAAGTGTGCATGTGTGCTTGTGTGTGTATGCAAAATTGTGCACGTGCATATGCATACTTGTATGTCTGTCTATGTGTTCCTCTGTATGTGATTAATGTGTGTGGGGATATGTCTCCATGTGTGTGCATGTTGGTGTGTGGATGTGTCTGTGTGCATCTACATGTGCATGTGTGTGTGTGCCTGCAAACATGTAAATGTGCTTGTATTTACGGCTGTGCACGTGTGTGTTCTTATAAATGTGTGCATTTGTGGATGTGTGTGCATATATGTATGCATCTATTTATGCATGTACATGTGTTTGTTTATGCATGCATTTTTGAAAGTGTATTTGCATGCATACATGTGGGTATATGTGTGTGTGTGTGTATATCTTTGTGTGCATGTGCATATGTGAAAGAGTGTGTGTGGGTGTTTTTGTACACATGCATGTGCATGTATGACTACTTGTGTGTGTCAATTTGTGTGGGTGGTGTTTGTGTTTGTAAGTATGCATGTTTCTATGAGCGTGCCTGCATGTCTATGTGGATGTGCATGTCTACATGTTTGTATTTGTGTGTGTGGTTGTGTGTGTGTATGTGTGTATATATGTGTGTGTGTGTGTGTCTATTTGTTTGTTTCTACATGTATGTTTGTGTTGTCCTTGTGTGCATGTGTGTGTGTATGTGTATGTGCTTGTGTGTACATGTGCATGTTTCTTTATGCATGTGTGGTTATACTAATTTATGTGCATGCATGTCTGTAAGCATCTATGCATATGCATTCAAAGACATGTGTGTATGTACTTATGTGTGTCCTTGTGTGTGCATGTATTTGTATGAGTGTCCATGTTCATATGAATGTGTATGTGTTTGTGCATTCCTATGTGCATTTATGTATGTAGGTCTGCATACATACATTTGTGCATGTGTGTGCATGCAGGAGCATATGTGCGTGTAGTCACATGTATGTGCTTGTGCATGCAAGTATATGTGCATGTTTGTACAAGCTTTTATGTGTGTATGTGTGGATCTGTGTGAGTATTTTTGTTCAGGTGTGTTCATGTGTGTGTGGACATGCTTATGGCGTGTGCATGTTTGTGTGCAGATTTGCACGTGCGTGTGTCTGCAAGCGTGTTTATGTGTGTGCGTGTGCATGTGTTTGTGCATGTGCGTGTTTTTATATGTGTTTGTATTTGTGCATATAGTTTTGCAATTATGTGGGAAAGAATGCATGTGTGTATGTCTTCATCTGCATGTGCATATTGTGTGTGTGTGTGTGTGTTTGTACACATGCATATGTTTGTGTGCATGCTTGTGTGTGTCTATTTGTATAGGTGCATGTGCATGTTTGCATGCATGCATGTATGCATAGGTGTGCATGTATATATTCAAGAGTGTGCATAGGTGTGTGTGTGTGTGCACGTGTGTGTTTGTGCATGATTATATGTGTGTGTTTGTGGCTTTTGCATGTTCATTCATGTGTGTGTTTATACATGTGTGTGTGCATGTGCATGTGTGTTTTTATGTGTGCTCATTTTTGTTTGTATGCTTGTGTGTGCAATTGTGTATGCCTGTGTACATACTTTTCTATGATTGTGTGTAGCTATCTTTATATCTATAGATATGATTGTGTGCATTTGTGCATGTGCATGTGCAAGTGTGCATGTGTGTGTGCGCATGTATGCCTGTGTGTGTATGTGTGCATGAATGTATGTATGTGTGCATCTATGTGTATTCTAGCGCAAGTGTAGGTGCTTTTCTTTGTGTTTTTATGTGCAACAGTGTGTGTGTGTGCTTTTTTGTGTTAGACTTGTTTACATGAGTGTGCATTTGTACGTGCTTGTACGTGTGTGCATGTGTTGTGGATTTGCTTACGTGTAGATGCCTTTGCACATGTATGTGTTGTACCTATGTATGTTTGTGTGTGTCCACCTATGCATGTGCACATGTGCTTGTTTTTTTGTGTGCATGCACCTATGTGGGTGCTTGCATGTGCACATGCTTTTAGGGTCTACAAGCATGCATGTATATGTGTTTATGTATGTGGGTGGATGTGTGCTGTGTGTGCTCATGTAAGCATGTATGTTCGCACATGTGTGGGTCATATGTGTGTGTATATTTGTTGCATGTGTGCCTAAGTGTGTATATGTGTGTGTGCATGTGTATGCTAGTATGCATGTATGTGTGTAGGTGTACATGCATGCATTTGAGTTTGTGCATGCATTTGTGTGTGTGCATGTGTATAAATGTGTATGTGTATGCAAGTGTGAAGATGTGTGTCTGTGTGCTTGTGTTAGTGCACATGTATGTGCATGCTCATGTGTATGCATGTAAGCATGTTTTGTGTCGACACACATGTGCAGTGCTCTTGTGCATGCTTATGTTAGTGTTTGTGTACATGTGTACTTGTTTATGTCTTTGTGTGTGTTTTTTGTGTGCATGTGAGTGTGTTTGTGTGTACATCTGTGTGGATATATTTTATGTGTGTTTATATTTTTGTATGTATATTTACATGTGCCTATTTTTCTGTGTGTGCATATGAGTGGTAATGTGTTAGTGTGTGGGGGTGTGCGAGTGTTTTCATGCTTGGGCAAGTTTTCTTATGTGTGTACGTGGGTACATACACGTGCGCACATGTGCAACCATCCGTGTGTTTTATGCATGCATGAGTTTGTAGTTATGTGTGTGTATGTGTGTGGAAGGGTGTGCTTTTTGTATTTGAATGTGGTCATTTACATGCATGTGTGTGTGTGTTTAAGCATGTGTGCATGTGTCTATTTGAGCATGTGTGGAAGTGTGCCTAGTTTTTCTTATGTGTGCGTGATTAAGTGCATGTGTAGGTGTGTGTGCTTCAGTGCATGTGTAGTATTTGTGCTTGTGTGTGTGAGGGTGCATGCATGTGTGAATGTCCAAGTGTTCATGTTTGAGTTTGTGGCTATTTGTATGCATGTGTGGGTGTGTGTGTGTAGGTGCATATGTGTGTGTGTGTTTATTCTTGTACTAATATGTGTGCATATAAGTGTGCATGTGTTTGCAAGTGCATGTGGGTGCATGTTTGTGTGTGTTTAACATGTGCATGCATGTGTGTCTTAGAACCCATGTGCATATGCATATATGTGTGCTTGTGTTTATGTGCTTCTTCATGTGCATGTATTTCTGTATGTGTTTGTGAGTGATTGTGTATGTGTGTGTGCACTTGTGTATGTTGTTGTCCACATGCATCTAAGTGCATGTATGTGTGTGTCTACATGCATACACATGTGTGCATGATTGTGAATGTGTATGTGTTTATGTCTATAGGTTTTTATGCATTTTCATGTGGAAGTGTGAGCATGTGCAAGTCTATGTGCACGTGTCTATATGTGTATGTGTGTGTTCGTGTGTGTGAGTGTGAGTGGATTTATGTGTGCGGTTGTGTGTGTGTGTTTGCATGCATGGGCATGTGTGTTGGTGTGTGCATGGGTTTGTGCATGTGCACATCTACAAATGCATTCATATGTGTGCATGCATGAGTTTGTAGTTATGTGCATGGGGGACGAGGATGTGTGCAAGATCATATATGTATGAGTGCATGTGCATGTGCATGTGTTTGTGCATGTTTATGTGAGTGCATGGGTGTACGTGTTTGTGCATGAGTGTGCATGTGTGCATGGGTGCACACTTGTGTGTTTGTACAAGCATTCTTATGTATGTGTGCAAGTGCATATGTGTATGTGTGTGTGCATATGTGCATATATATATATATATATATGTTTTTGTGTATGTGCTTGTGCATGCACATGTGCATTCTTTTGTGTGTGTGTGTGTGCACTTGTGTGTAGGCATGTGTACACTGCTTTGCACATGCATGTGAGTACATGTGTGTGTGTCTACATGCATAGACATGTGTGCATGTGTGTATGTGTGTGCATGTGTGGGTTTGCTTGCATATATATATACATATATGCATGTGCATGCAAGTGTATGTGTGTGCATGTGTGTGTTTGCTTGCATATATATATATATGCATGTGCATATGCATTTACATAGGTGTGTGTTCTTGCATACATTTGTCTATATGCATGCACGTGTACACATGCATATATGTACAAGTGCACATGTGTGTGTTTGTGTTCATTTGTGTGGATGTATATTGGTCTTTATGTGTGTGCATATGTATATGCATGCATGAGTGCACGTGTGTGTGTAATTGTGCATGTGTGGTCATGCGGGCACATGTGTGCGTGCATGGGTGGTGGGTATGTGTTCGTATGTGTGTGTATGCATGCATGTGTACTTGTGTGATTGTGAATGTGTGTTTACATGTGTGTGAGTGCATGCTTGTGTGCGTGTATACATGTGCCTATGTTTGTGTATGTTTGTGCAAGTGTTTGTACGTGTGTGTGCACATGTGTGTCTATACCTATGTATATGCATGTGTTTGAGTGTGTGTGTGTGTGCCATTGCATGTGGGTTGTTTGTGCATGCATATGTGTGTCATATGTGTGTGGGTCAGCTAATGCATGTTTGCATTTGTGTGTGTGCACATATGCGTGTACATGTGTATGTGAGCGTGCCAATATGTATATGCATGTTTGAGTTTATGAGCATTTGAGTGTGTGTGTGTGTGTGCTTAGTGGGTGTTTGGTGTTCTTGTTTGTATGAGTGTGTGTGAATACACATACAAATGTACTCTCATAAACACACCCACACAAACTCATACACCTGCATGCCCAACCATGCACACACATACATGCGCAAAGACTTGAATACATAACCACGTATGAACATAGAAACATACAAATAAACACATGCAAAATGACTCAAATATACACCCATGTATACACATGCATGCACATATGCACACACAAACTTTAACACACACTTATGCTCAAAAACCCACACACACATGCATATACACACACAACCATACCTACACACACACATGCACACAAGCACACATACACACATGCACAAAGGCACATGCACTCACACACACTTGTACATAAACACACAACCACACACACGCATGCACACACAAATGCAAACAAACACATACATGCAAAAAAAAATACACTCATAAGGAATAACACACACATGCACTTGTGAGTGTCCTCGAACACAAGGAGACAAACACATTCATGCATGCACACACATGTACACAGACATGGTTGTGCATGCATACAAACAAATGCACACTCACCTACAAACACATGAACATATGCAAACACACATAACACATGCACACATACACTTTTGCAAGTGTATAGACACATAAATAGACACACACATACACACACACACACACACACACACACACATATATATATATATGCCCCAATGTACATAAACATACACAGAGAAAAATGCACTTGCACATGTACACACATGCATATGTATAGACTCACAAAAACACATCCTTGCACACTCATACAACATGCACATATAAATGCACAAACACATGCATGCAAAAGAACACTTACACACATATATACATAGATGCACACACATATGCATATACACAAATGCAAACATGCACACATGCATGCACAAAAAAATATTCACATATACACATACACATACACATGTACTTACACATTTACACTTATATGCACTAGCATGTAGAAGAAAACGCATAAACGTTCACATGCACAGGTACACACACAGGCTCAGACATCGGTTCACACACATATAAACAAAGACACACACATATGCGCACACTTACACAGACATACACACATTCATGTCACACACACACATGTAGATACACACATAAACACATGTACAATCTTGCATACAAGCACACACATGCACTCAATCCCACTCATATATCCAAACAAACAAACATACATATGCACATGCTCACATAAACAAACACACAAACTCACACAAACTTACATGCTTGCACAAACACATACACACACAAACATGTGCACACACGTGCAAACAAACGTGCACATCCACTCGTAGATGTATGCACACACACAATCATATGCAAGAACACACACTAATACACATAAATACATGCACATACACACACATACACACATACACATGTGCTCACACACTTATCCCACACACACATACACACACACACGCACACAAATATATATATATATATATATATATATATATATTTATTTATTTATTTATATTTATATTTAAGTACTCACACATGCACATACACTCGCACGCACTACCACTCTCCAAGGTATGCACATAAACATGCACACACACATGCACATAGAAACATACACACCATTAGACAAGCATATGCACATGCACACTCATGCATACATACAAATGCACACATACACACACACATGAACACATGAACAAAAACACAAACACACACATACACACATTCACATGCAAACATACACAAACATACATGCATGCACACAAACACAAACACTCAAACTCTCAAACATATAGATGTTTCTACACACACATACATGTCGATACACACAAATGCAAATGCCCACAAATATGCACAAATGGTCACACATATATACACCCATGCACACCTACACAAATGCACACTTGCACACACATATGCACATGCAAAAGCAAATATGCATGCACACTTTAGTACACGAACATACACATAGACACATACATGCACAAGCGCAAACACATGCACATGCAAATACAAGAACATGCACATGCACACATACACAAACACATGCACACACATGCCCACACACCATACAAATTCACGTATACACACATGAACATGTGCACATGCACATACCCACATATATGCATGCATGTACACATGCACACATGCACACACACAAATGCACACACATGTACACACATGGACCCAGATGCACCTGCATGCACACATACATAAACACACATGGATACACGCACATGCACACATAGGCACACTCATGTTACCCATGCACATGCATGCACACACACAAAGACAACAACAATCACATATGTTTGGATATAGACACAAACATGCACAAGTACTCATACATGCACAAACACACACAACAACATCCACAAATTAGCACAAGCACAACACACACATACTTGCACATGCACACAAAAAAATACACACACACACACACAAACATGCACACATGCAGACCCATGCAAACACACATGCACATGCACATGCGTATGCACACACATGTGCAAACACATGTATATCTTAACACACACTTGAATAGGCACACAAACACTTGTGCACAAGCAAACACACATGTATATACATGCACACGGAGATTTGCACACAAATAAGAACACATAAATGCACACATATGCATAAACACATGCATGTGCACACACACACAGAGAAGAATGCATGCATATATGCACACATACTAGGGCACACATGCACATATGCACACACACACATAGATATATAAACACACATGCACACACATATATAGATAGACATATGACACACACATAGATATGCACCTATAAATAGACATGTGTGTGTATGCACTTACACACATGCACACACTGATACTCATATACACAAGCTTGCATGCACACACTTACATGAATAAGCACATATGCACCTACACACACAAACACACACATGCAACCATACACTCACCGACACAAACATGTGCATGCATACACACAAACACAGAGTCACACACAGTCACACATGTACACCAAAACACTCTTACCCCCCCCCCCCCCCACAGACACACACACACGTGAGTACATGTAGTTACGTACACACCACACACATACTCACACATGCACACATGACATGCTTGTGGACTCACAAATACACATACAGACATGTACATGCATAGTTACACATACACACAAGCATAAACATATACACATAAACTCATATGCACACACACATATGCACAGATGTACACACATACTAACATGCGCACACACACATCCATGCATATGAAAACACGTACCTACATACACATGTGCACATGCATATGAATTTATGCACTCACATACAAGCACATATACACACGCACACATGCATACACACACTTGTTCTCACACATACACACACCAACAAACACACCCACGCAAAAACACACATGCACAAACATATGCACATGCACACACTTATAAACACGAACACAAATGAAAAAACACAAACAAAGATGCATTGTAAATGCACGTGCACACAAACACAAGCCCATATAAGCACAAACACACAAATGTACACACACCCACATGCATGCTCACACACATTTACACAAACAAGCATAAACACACACATAAATGGATGCATAAATGCAAGCACACATATTACTATACACATACAAGCACACACACTATAAGCACATGTACAGACACAAGCACACACATATGCACTCACATGTGTACACACATGTACACACAAGTATACACACCCATACACACTAAGGTAAGCACATAATTACACACACAACCACATATGCAAGCACATAAGCACACACACACACACAGACACTTACGGACACCCACACACACATATTCACAGTCACTCCGACACAAAAACACAAAACCACACACATAGTCAAATGCACATGCACACATACTCATAAGCATGCATGCACATACATCCTCAATCACAAAAGCATATAGAAATATAGACATATGCACACACACACACAAACATACACATCTATGAAGTCACACATGTATATGCCCACACACATGCACATGTACGCACACCAACATGAAATAACACATGCACACACAGACATGCACTTGCATACATGCACATACATGCATGCATAAACACATGTATCTAGACCCACATATGCACACTTAAACACAAGAACTTACGAACACACATGTACACAAACATGCATATATGTATGCACATTCCCACACAGTCATGTAGAACCACTTACACATGTGCATACATGTACTCATGCACATATGTACAAACATACACACTCACACATGTACCCACATGTAACTACACACAAACATACAAAGACACACATGTACACACATATGCATACACATATGTACACACACGTATGCCCATGCACACATATGTATGTATGCACAAATCGACCACCAACCACACACATGCACACATATGCATAAGCAAACACACATGCAAAAATATGGTCTCACAAATATGCACACACATGGATGCATGTAGCAGACATGCATAGACACAAACACACATGCATGCACACACAAATATATCCACAGATGTGCACATGCATGTTCACATAATTATGCATACAAACAAATGCACACCCACACACACACACACACATCTAAACCCTTATCTGCACATGCACACACTGTGCACATGGACACACACATTCACTCATAAACACACATAAACACATATGTGATGCACAAAAGTGCAAACACATGCTCATGCCAACACATACATATAAATGCACATGCAAACACATGCACACAGATCCATGCATACACACACATGTGTGCACAATCACATTTACATGCACACACACATGTACAAATGGGCATACACACAAGCAAACACATGCATGGACATATAAACACACACACATAAAAGCATGGACGCTCACATACATATGCACCAAAGCACACACACATGTACACACACACACCTGTACATATGCACATGCATGCACACACAAATGTGCATGTAGGCACATGCACATGCATGTATATGCATCCACATACAAACATGTGTATGTGTACAAATACAAATATGTGCACACACATGCACTAGCATAAAAATACCCACACACCTGAACTTACATAAGCATCTATGCACTAACCCACACAAACATGTGTATTCATTCACACATAAAAATCCACACTAGCTTGCACACAACCCCCCAATCTACACACACATGCACTTGCCTACATGCACACAGGCATGCAAGTGCACACAACACAAATTGAGATACACTCACACATATACACATGCATGTAAACAAATACACACCCGTACATACATACATGTTCACCACTACACATCACATGTGTACACATGCATACACATGCACACACATACAAACATAAAATTATGCAAGCAATTGCACAAAAACACACACACACACACACTTATGCACACATACAAATACAAAGAAACATATACACACATGCATGTCCACACACATGTAAGCACACATAGTTACTGATACCCACAACCACACCCACAATAATAAATGCATATAGGCAATGCATACAAACATGCCCATACACACATCCATGTGCACACAGACACATACGCATATGCACACATGAACACACATGCATGCATACACACATACACAACACACACATGCATATGCACATATGTATAAACATACACACCTACACACACAAAAACAAATACACCATACACACACATGCACACATACTCAAAACACATGCACAATAACATAAACACATACACATACACATTCACTCACACACACACAAACATGTATGCACACATATACTCACACGCATGCACACACACACAATGATAAGAATACACAAATGCACAAGCTCATTCAAATAAAACTACACACACATGCATGCATGCTTGTGCATAGGCACACTTACATAGACACCAGCACATGCAAATCACTGATAAGGACACACCCACAAGTGAGCCTACACACATAGGTTCAATAATGCTTAGATGCACACATGTAGATAAACAAATACACACACACACACACAAGATAATGAGCATGCATGCACAAACAAAAAAACATAGATGCATACACTCATGCACACATGTACTCTCACAAAAGGACATCCACACATGGATGTGTGGGTGTCTTTCTACATGTTTATGTGGTTATATGATTCTCTGTGTGTGTACATCTATTTTTGCATTAGTTTTTCTATGTTTTTGTGTATGTGCATGAGAGAGTTTGCAAGTATACATGCATGTGTGTGTGAGTGTCTATGGGTGTACACGTGCATGCATGTGAGCTTGTGTGTGTTAGTGTACGTGTAAGTTTATATATATGTGCATGCATGTGTTTGTGTGTGTGTGCATGCACATGTGTATGTAGCAATTTAGTGAGTGTGTGTGTGTGTGTATATTTATATATAATTATGTGTGTGTGTATGTGTACATGTGTGATCTTGTTTTTGCTTGTGTGCATGTGTGTGTCTATGTTTGTGACTTTGTGTGTGTGTGAGCATGTGTGCATGCATGTGTGTGTTCACATGTGTACATGTTTGCATTTATGTGTGTGAGCAAGCTTGGGTGTGTAGATGGTTATGTATGTGCATTCCTACATCTATGTCTGTGTACCTGTGCATGTCTTTGTGAGTGCGTGTGTGTATTTGTGTAAAGATGTGTGCTTGTGTGTGTGTGCATGTAAGAATTTGCACACATGCCTGCATGTGTGTGTATGGGTATTAATGTGTGTTCACGTGACTATGTCTTTACCTGTGTGCATGTGTGTATGCATGTGAGAATTTGTGCTCATGATTGCTTATGTGTGTGTGCTTATACGTTTGTGCATGTTCATGTATGTGTGTGTTCATGTGTCCATACATGGCTATGTTTATTGGTGCATTTGTACATGTTTACAAGTGTATGTGTGTGGCTATGCATATGCATGTGTTTGTGTGTGTGTAACTACTTGTGTGAGCATTTGCACTTCTGTGCATTTATTTATGCGTGTGTTCATGAGTGCATGTGGTGTGCATGCAACTATGTGTTAGTGTGTGTGTGTTTACATGCATGCATATGTATGTGTGCACTGTGTGTGTTTGTGAGTGAGCATGTTTGTGTGCATGCACATGTGTGTGTGTGTGAAGTCAAGTGTGTGTGCACACAAACATGCTCACTCACAAACACTGTCTTATGTGTATGCATGTGTGTGTAGGTGTGTGTGTGTGTACATGTGTGCATTAATGTGCATGTGTATGTTCCTATTTTTACATGTGTGTGTGTTTGCATTTGTATGTGTGTGTCTGTATGTGCATTTTTGTTCATGTGTGTTTATGTGTGTACAAGGGTGTATGTGTATGCAAGTGTGCATGATGGGTCTACATGTATGCATGTGTGTATATATTTATTCGTGTGTGCATATGCTAATGTGTATGTTTGCATGCATTTGTGTTCTTGGGTATTCATCTATGTGTTTCTACATTCATACATGTGTGAATTTTTGTCTTTGTGCATGGATGTGTGTGTGCGTCTACACATGCATGTTTGTTTGTTCATGTGGGTATGTCTATGTATGTGGGATTATGTGTGTGCATGTTGTTATGTGTGTAGTTGTGAGTGTGCCTATTCAAAAGAATGTGCACATGCATGTAGGTGTGTAGATGGATGTGTGTTCATGTATGTGTCTGTGTACATGTGTGTGTGTGTGTATAGGTATGCATGTATGTGCATTTGTGATTATGTGTGTGTGTGCTTGTGCATATGTGCATGAGCATGTGTGCATGTGTATGTATGTATGCATGTGTGTGTTTGTAGGTTATCTACATGTGCGCATGTGTAGGTGTACTCATGTGTTGTGTTTATAATTGTGTGCATGTATGTATGCATGGGTGTGCACGTTAGTGTGTGTGTGTGTGAGTATGTGTGTGCATGTGTATGCGTTCGTGCGAGCGTGTATGTGTGCATGTGAGTGCAATTGTGTGTGCATGTTTGTGTGTGTGGGTCCATGTGGCTGTTTGTGCTAACGTGTGGGTGTGTGGGCAAATGTTTATGCATGTGTCTTTTTGTACATACAAGCATATGAGGTTGTTGCACTAATGTGCCTATGTGTTCCTGTGTGTGCATGGTTACGTGTATTTGTCTATATGCATGTGTGTGTGTGTGTGCATCTATGCTTGTGAGTTTGTGTGTATGAATACATGTGAGTATGTGTGTCTACGTGTGCATGTGTTTGCATGTATATATGTGAGCATGTTTGTGTATGTGCATCTGAGCATCTATGCGTATCTCCACTACGTGTCTATCTACTTGTGCATATGTGCATCATTACGTAAGCATGTGTTTGTGTGCCTATCTGAATGTGATTGTGTTTGATCGTTTGTACATGTTGTGCATGCACATGTGTGCATGAGAATGCATGCATGAGCATGTAAGTGTGAGCATGACTATATACAAGTGTGTGTCTCTTTGTAAAAATGTTCATGCATGCTTGCATGTGTGTGCTTGTGTTGTGTGCAGGTGTTCAAGTGTGTGTGTGTATGAGTGTGCATGTCTTTGTGGGTGAGTGCATGTGTGAGCTAATGTGTGTGATTATGCATGTGTTTGTTTGCTAATGTGTGCCTATGTTTATGCATTTGAATGTGCATGTGTTTATTTGTTTGCATATATGTGTGTTTCTGTGTAGGGTTGTATGTGTGTTAGTGTTTGTTTATGTGTGTATATGTGTGTGCATTTGCACATTTTTATGTGGTTGTGGATGCAAGCTTGTCTATGTGGGTTCATGTTTGTTGGTGTGCGTGGATGTGTATGCACATGTACGTTCATGTGTCCTTGTGTACTTATTTGTGTGTGGGCATGCACACATATGTCTGCTTGAGCATGTGTGTATGCATATGTGTGTGTGTGTGTGCCTATGTGTGTGCATGTGCATGTCTTCGTATGTGTGTGTGTGTGTGGTTATGCACATGTTCTCATAAATTTTTTACATGTGTGACAGTGCAAGAGTGTGGTTGTGTTTATGCATGTGTTTGAGTGTGTGTGTAAGTGTATGCATGTGTCCATGCTTGTATGTGTATGTGAATGATTGTGTGTGTGTGTGCCTGTGTTTATGTGCTCGTGTATATGTAAGTGTACAATCAAGAGTGTGTGAATATGTGTCTGTATATATTTGTGTGTGTATGCATGATTGTGTCAATATGTTTCTATGTGTGTGTGCATGTGTGTATGTCTATGTGTGTGCTTGTGTCATTGTGTGCCTGTGTGTATGTGTATGTGTGCACATGCAGTTATCTACTTTTGGGTGCTTGTGTGTCTATTTGTTTTTTATGTGTGTGTTTGTGTGCATGTATGTTAGTGTGTGTATGGGTGTGCTAGTATGCATGTGTGGGTGCTCAAGTGCCCTTATGTGTGTGTGCAATTGTTTGGGTGTGTGTGCATGCTTATGTGCATATGCATGTGTATTTATATACGTATGTGTGATCATGTGTGTGTAGGTTCTCCACTTGTTTGGGCATGCCTTTGTGCATATGTACTTGTATTCCTAAATACATGCTTATGTTGGAATGCCGTGTGTGTATGTGATTGTGTTGTATGTATGCATTTGCATGCGTGTGCATTTGTGCAATTGTGTATGTGTGTGTGTTCATGCATTTGTGTAATTGTGTATGTGTGTGTGCATGTGTATTTATGTGCACATATGTATATAAGTGTGTGTGTGTGTGTGTGTGGATGCATGTTCTTGCATAAGTTGTGTATTCGTACATGCGTGTGTGTATGTAGATATCTATTGGTCTGTGAGAGTTTGTGTGTATGTGAGCATGTGTGTGTGCATTTTCATACATGTTCGTTCGTGCATGCGATTATGCATTTGTGTGTAGGTGTGTCATGCATCTGTGTGTGCAATTAATTGTAATTGTTTTGTAGATTAGTGCATGCATGTGTGTGAATGCATACTTTATTTTTTGTGTATGAGTGTGTGTGTGCTTGTATGTGTGTGTCTGCATGTGTGTTTACATGTGTGTGTGTGTGCACATGTATTTATGTGCACAAATTTATGTGTGCATGTGTGGCTATGCATGTATGTGCATGCATGTGCATGCATATCTGTGTGCATGGGCATTTTGAGTGTGCCTTTGTGTGTGTGTTTGCATCTGTGAGAGCATGCGAGCATGTGGCTATGTGTGCACGTGTGTATGTTCATATAAGTGTATGTGTGTGCTTGTGTGCAAGTATTTTTTTGGGAGTGTGTGCATGTTTATTTGCATGTGTGTGCTTATTTTTGCATGTATGTGTGCCTATGTATACCTATGTGTGTGTGTGTGTGCATGTGCATGTGCATGTGTCTATGCATGCATGAATGTGTGTGAATACACATGTATGTGTGAGTGAGTGTACGTGGATGTGTATGTGATTGCATATTTTTGTGTACATGTGTTTTTGCATTAGCATGCATGTAATTATGTACATGTTTAGAAATATAGGTTCATATGTCTACATGAAAGCATGTGTCTGTGTTTTTGCATTTTTGCAACTGCAAGATTATGCATTCTTATGCATTAATGTGTGTGCACATATGTGGGTTCATGTATGTGTACATGTGCTTTTGTGTATGTGTGTGTGTAAGCATTTGAGTGTGTCTTTGCAAGCATGTTCTAGTGCGTGTGTGTGTACGAGTGTGTGCACACATGTGCTTATGAATGCATGTGCACTCATCTATGTGTGTGTTTTTCGATGACTTATATGTTTGTGTGTGTGTGTGTATAGGAGTTCATTCTCATGTGTGTGTGTGTGTGCCTATGTGTGCGTATATGCATGTTTGCATTTAGGTGTGCTAGTGTGTATAAGTGTGCAAATGTCTATGAGCATGTGTGCTTACATGTGCATGCTTATATGTGTGTGTGCACGTACTTATGCAAAATTGTTTACTTGTCTTTTTATGTGTTTGATGGTGTACCTGTATGTGAATGTGCATTGTGCATGTTTGTGTGTATGCATTTGTGTGAGTGTGTTTTTGCATGTGTGGATGTGTTTGGCTATGTGTGTATGTGTGTGCATATATGTGCTTGGGTGCTTACATATGTGTTTGTGTGTGTTAATTCATATGCATGAATGTGTACTTTTGTGATTGTGTATGTTTGCATGTGAGTGAGTGATTATCTATGTGTATAGACTTAAGTGTCTTTATGTGCATGTGAGTGTGTTTGTGCAGGCATTCATTTGTGTAGACATGGGTGTGTGTGCATAAGATTGCATGCATTTGTATGTGTGTGTGTGCATGTTCATGTTCCTATAAGTTTTTATGTCTGTGTGTGGGCACACATGTGCGTATGTGTGTGGGCACACATGTGCGTATGTGTGTGTGTGTGCATTTGTGTATGTGTGATTGAGCAGATGCATGTGTGCAAATGTGTTTATGTGTGTGTTTATGAGCTAGTGTTGAGTGCATACATGTGTATGTGTGTATGTGCAAGCATGTGTGTGTCTATGCATGCATGCATGCATGTGTGTGGTAGTGTGTGTGTGTTGATGTGTGTGTGCATACATGTGTGTGTGTGTGTGCATGGGTGTGTGTGCATATATGCACATATGTCTAGGTGATTGCAATGTTGCATGTATTTATTTGTGTGTGGGTGAGCCTATGCATCTATGTTTGTTTGTGTGAATGTTTGTATATACATAAGCATATGTATGTATGTGGGCATGTGTGTGTGTGTGTGCATGAGAGTGGCAAGTGTGTGTGTATGCATATTTGTGTTCATGTGTGTAGGTGTTTGTGCATGTGTGCATGACTGTGCATATGTGGGAACATGTGTGTAAGCATATGCATGTGTTTTTGCACACGTGTGTGCGTGAGTGCTTGCATGCATGCATTTGTGTGCATGTGTACGTTAATGCATCTATGTGTGTAGGTGTGTATATGTTTTTGTGTGCATGTGAGTGTGTGAATAGGTATGCATGTATGTTAGTGTCTACATGTGAGTGGGTGACTATGTACAAACATGTCCATGTATGTGTGTATGTGTGTGGGCTAGTGTGCATGTTTGTGGGTGAGGGAGTGTTTGTGCATGTGTGTGAGTATGCCTACTTCTATGTGCATGCATGCACATGTGTATGCTTGTATGTGTGCATTTTTTTATTGTGTTTGTATGCATGTGTGGGCATGTATGTGTATGTTCTTGTGTGTGGGCATGCATGTGTGTTTTTGTGCATATGCTTGTGTATGTGCAATTGTGCACGTACATGTGTGTCAATCTATGTGTGTCTCTGTATGTGATTCATATGTGTGGGGATATGTGTTCATGTGTCTGCATGTTGGTGTGTGGATGTGTTTATGTGCATGGGTGTGTTTCTATATATATGTGCATTTATGGATGTGTGTGTGCATATCTGCATGTATACATTTGTGTATGCATGTATCTGTGTGTTTGTGCATGCATTTTTGCATGTGTGTGGGCATGCACACATGTATGTGTTTGTGTGTGTTTGTGTGCATGTGCATGTGCATATTGTGTATGCATACACATGTGTACATGGTTGTGTGTGTATATTTGTGTGGGTGTATTGGTGTGTATCTATTTGTAAGCATACCTATATGCGTGAGTGTGCCTGCATGTGTGTGTCTACTTTTCTACATGTGTGTGTGTGTGTATTTATGAATGTGTGGGTGCAAGCACACATATGTGAATGTTTATGTGTGTTTGTATGTCTATTTGTTTGTGTGCACATGTATGTTTGTGTGGGTGCATGTGCACATGTGTGTATGCAAGTGTATGTGTTTGTGCATATGTGTGCATGTGTGATTAAGCTAATTTGTGTGCGTTCTTACCTATTTGAGTTTGTGTATATGCATTCAAGGGCACGTGTGTATGTACCTACATGTGTACAGCTATGTGCCTGTATGTCTATGAGTGTCCATGTTCATATGCATATGTATGTGTGTGTTTATACATGTGTATGCATGTGCATGTATGTTTTCATGTGTGTTTTTATGTGTGTTCATTTTTGTGTGTATGCTTGTGTGTACATTTGTGTGCTTGTGTACATACATTTTTGGATTGTGTGTAGATGTCTTTATACCAATATATGTGATTTTGTGCATGTAGACGTGTTTGTGTGAGTGTGCATGTGTGTGCACTTATTTTTACGTGTGCATCTATATGTCAACAATGCAAGTTCAAGTGCTTTTATATGTGTGTACATGTGTGTGTGTATGTTTATGTGCATAAGGGTGTGTGTATGCATTTGAGTGTGTGGAGTTGTTTCAATGAGTGTGCATGTGTATATTCTTTTACATGTGTATTTCTGTGTGTGCATATGCTTGCATGTACATGTCTTTGTGCATGCATGTGTGTACCTGTGTATCTGTGTGTCTAGACACTTATGCATATACATGTGCACATGTGCATGTTTTTTTGTGTGCACATGCATTCTTTTGTGTGGGCCTATGTGGATGTATATATATGTGCATGTTATGTGGGTCTACAAGCATGGATGTACTTGTGTTTATGTGTTTGGGTGGATGTGCACATGTGTGTTTGTACATGTGCACGTCATTTGTGTGTGAAAGTATGTGTGTATATTTGCTGTATGTGTGCATGTGTGTGTGCATAAGTGTGTGTTTATGTGTGTCTATTGTGCGTGCATGTGTGCTAATACGCATGTGTGTGTAGGTGTGCATGCATGCATTTGTGTTTGTGCATGTGTGTATGCATGTGCATGTGTGCGAGTGTGTATATGTGTGTGTCTAGACATGTGTTACTGCACATGAATGTGTGTTCTTATGTGAGCACGTATGCATATTTTTGTGTGCATGCATATGTGCATATTTTCTTATGCATGCTTATGTTAGTGTTTGTGTGCATGTTTATGTGTTTGTGTGTGTTCTCTTGTATATATGTGTGTGTCCTTGTGCATACGTCTATGTCAGTGTGCATGTATTTTATGTGGTTTGTATTTTTGTGTGTATGTTTTAAATGTGCCTATTTGTTTGTGCATGTGCATGTGAGTGGATGTGTTAGTGTGTGGGGGTGTGTGTGTGTTTGCATGCTTGGGCATGAGCTCTTATGTGTGTGCATGGATACATATATGTGTGCAATTGTGTAACTATTTGTGTGTTTATGTGTGCATGAGTTTGTGGTTGTGTCTATATGAGTGTGTGTAGGGTGGTGTGTTTATGTGTATTTGAGTGTGCATTTATGTGCACTTGTGTGTTTTTGTGTGTTTGAGCATGTGTGGATGTGCTTCTAGTTTTTCTAATGTGCATGTGCTTGAGTGCGTGTGTGCACTTGTCTATGCTATAGTGCATGCATGTATGAATATGCAAGTGTTTGTGTGTTTTAGTTCATGTGTGAGTTTGTGGCTATGTTTATGCTTGTGTGGATGTGTGTGTGAATGTGCATATATGTATGTGTGTGTGTTTTTGTGCTTGTGTTGGTGTTGTACATATGATGTGTTGGTTTGTATTTTTGTGTGTATGTTTTAAATGTGCCTATTTGTTTGTGCATGTGCATGTGAGTGGTTGTGTTAGTGTGTGGGGGTGTGTGTGTGTTTGCATGCTTGGGCATGAGCTCTTATGTGTGTGCATGGATACATATGTGTGTGCAATTGTGTAACCATTTGTGTGCTTATGTGTGCATGAGTTTGTGGTTGTGTCTATATGAGTGTGTGTAGGGTGGTGTGTTTATGTGTATTTGAGTGTGTGCGTTTATGTGCACTTGTGTGTTTTTGTGTGTTTGAGCATGTGTGGATGTGCTTCTAGTTTTTCTAATGTGCATGTGCTTGAGTGCGTGTGTGCACTTGTCTATGCTAGAGTGCATGCATGTATGAATATGCAAGTGTTTGTGTGTTTTAGTTCATGTGTGAGTTTGTGGCTATGTTTATGCTTGTGTGGATGTGTGTGTGAATGTGCATATATGTATATGTGTGTGTTTTTGTGCTTGTGTTGGTGTTGTACATATGATGTGTTGGTTTGTATTTTTGTGTGTATGTTTTAAATGTGCTTATTTGTTTGTGCATGTGCATGTGAGTGGTTGTGTTAGTGTGTGGGTGTGTGTGTGTGTTTGCATGCTTGGGCATGAGCTCTTATGTGTGTGCATGGATACATATGTGTGTGCAATTGTGTAACCATTTGTGTGTTTATGTGTGCATGAGTTTGTGGTTGTGTCTATATAAGTGTGTGTAGGGTGGTGTGTTTATGTGTATTTGAGTGTGTGCATTTATGTGCACTTGTGTGTTTTTGTGTGTTTGAGCATGTGCGGATGTGCTTCTAGTTTTTCTAATGTGCGTGTGCTTGAGTGCGTGTGTGCACTTGTCTATGCTAGAGTGCATGCATGTATGAATATGCAAGTGTTTGTGTGTTTTAGTTCATGTGTGAGTTTGTGGCTATGTTTATGCTTGTGTGGATGTGTGTGTGAATGTGCATATATGTATGTGTGTGTTTTTTGTGCTTGTGTTGGTGTTGTACATATGATGTTGCGTGTTTGCAAGTTCATGTGGGTGTATGTCTGTGTGTGTTGAGTGTGTGCATGCATGTGTGTCTGAGAACCCATGTGCATATGCATAAATGTGTGCACGTGTTTATGTGTGTATTTGCATTTATGTGCTTGTTCATGTGCATGAATTTCTATGTGTTTGAGTGTGTTTGTACATGTGTGTGCCCTTGTGTATGTCATTGTGTACATGCAATGGAGTGCATGTAAGTGTATGTCTACATGCATGTACATGTGTACATGATTGTGCATGTGTGTATGCATGCATGTGTGAGTGTGTTTGTGTCTATAGGTTTTTATACATGTGCATGTGCAAGTGCAAGCATGTGCAATTCCATGTGAGGTGTGTGTGTGTGAGTGGCTTTGTGTGTTTTTGTATGCATGGGCATATGTGCTTGTGTGTGTGCATGGGTATGTGCATGTGTACATCTATGTATGCATTGATGTGTGTGTATGCATGAGTTTATGATTAGGTGTGTGGAGGATGGGGTTGTGTAATTGAGCATGTGTTATGAGTGCATATGCATATGCACATGTGCATGTGCATGTGTTTGTGTATGTTTATGTGAGTGTGTTGGTGTGCGTGCATGTGAATTGGTGCATGCTTGTGTGCATGTACAAGCATTCCTATGCATGCATGCATGTATGAGTTTGTGGCTATGTATGTGTGTGAGTGAGTATATGCAATTGCATACGTGTGTGTGACTTTGTGTGTGTGTGTGCTTGTGCATGTGAGTGTGTGCATGTGTGCTTGCGAGTGCATGTGAGTACATGTTTGTATGTGTTGAGAAAGTGTACATATGAGTCTGTGTGTACTAGAACACTTGTTTGTATCCGTAAATGTGTGTGTGTGTGTGTGCATGAGCACATATATGAGTGTGAGCATTTGTGCATATGTGTGCTTGTTTTTATGTGCTTGTGCATACACTTTTGTGTTCTTATGTGTGTGTGTGTTTGTGCACTTGTGTGTAGGCATGTCTATATTACTATGCACATGTGTCTGAGTACGTGTGTGTCTGCATGCATGCACATGTATGCATGTGTGTACGTGTGTGCGTGTGTGGGTTTGCTTACATATATGTATGCATGTGTGTGCATGTGTGCTGAGGTGTATGTGTGTGTGCATGAGTTCATGTGTCTATATCCATGCAAATGTACACATGCATATATGTATAGGTGTACAAGTGTGTGTTTGTGTTCTTGTGTATGGATGTATATTGGTCTTTGTGTGTGTGGGTATGTTATGTGTGTATGAGTGCATGTGTGTGTGTGTGAGTTTGTGCGTGTGTGCATGCGGGAACGTGTGTGTGCATGCATGGGTGGTCGTATGTTTTCATGTGTGTGTGCGCATGTGTGCGCATGTGTGTACATGTTTGTGATTGTGAATGTGCACTTGCATGTGTGTGTGTGTGCATGGTTGTGTGCATGTGTGCATGTGCTTATGTGTGTGTATGTCTGTGCATGGGTTTGTTCATATGGGTGTGTGTTTGTGTCTATGCCCATGCATATGAACACATGTGTTTGCATGTATGTGCCATTGTATGTGGGTGCATTTGTGCATGCATATGTGTGTGTGCATATGTGTCTCCTATATGTGTGTATGTACTCACACATGTGTGCATGTGTGTCAACAAATGTGTGTTTGCACTTATGTGTGGGCATGCATTTGTATGTGAGTGTGTCAGTATGTGTATGCATCTTTGAGTCATTTGAGTGTGTATGTGTGTATACGTACATAGAAGGTGTTTGGGTTCTTGTTTGTATGAGTGTGTGTGCATGTGTGCATAAGTTTTTGTGTGTGTGTGTGTGTACATATGTGTGTGTTTGTGCATGTGCGTTTTTGTGTTTGTGGGGTGTGTGTGAATGAGTGTGTGCACAAGTCTATGTGATTGTTTGTGTATATGTGTGTGTGTGCAATTGTATGAACTTATGCATGCAGATGTTTATGCATGTGTGTTTGTGTGTGCACACATGCATGCATACATACAGTTGGGTGTGTGTATGTGTGTGTGCATGTTTGCATGTGCATGCATGCATGCATGCATTTGTGTGTGCCTATGTTAACATTCATCTGTGTGTGTTCATGTGTGTGAGTTTGTTCATGAGCGAGCATACTTGTGCATGTGTACATTTATGTGGGTATTAATGTCTATGTGATTGAGTTTGTGTGTGTGTTTGTACATATGTGCATGCTTGTGCAGGTTCATGCATGTACATGTGTGTACATGAGTGCATGGTTACAAGTGATTGGGTCTGTGTGGAGGTGTATGTGCGTGTTTGTCCATGGTTGTGTGCTTTTGTGTTACCATGTGTATCCGTGGGTGTGCAAGTGTGCGTGTGTGTGTGTGTGCATGCTTATGTGTGTGTGGGCATGTCTGGGTGTTTATGGATGCATGTAAGTCTATGTGCATGTGTGTGTTTGTGTGTGTGCACATGTGTGTTTGTGTGTGCGCACATGTGTGTGCATTTGTCTCTACAAGTTTGTGTGCGTGCATGTGTATATGCATGTTTCAGTGTTTGTGCATGTGTGTGTGAGTGTATGTATGAGCACACGCACAAGTGGGCATATTTGTGCATGTTTGTGTATGTTTGCGTTTGATTTCATACATGTGCTCACGTGTGTCTGTGCGTGTCTACATGTGTATGTGTGTGTGCATGTGTGTGTGCATTCATCTATGTAGCCCATGAGAATGTGTGCATGAGTGCATTTGGATGCATGTGTACATGCAATCTTGTTGATTTGTGTGTATGTGTGTATTTGAGTGAGTGTGTGTCGGTTTATGTTTGTGTGTGCATAGGTTTGTTTGTGTGGGTGTTAGTGTGGGTGTGTGTGCAAGTCTTTGTGCATGTGTGTGTGTTCATGTGTCTATGTATGTTTGTGTGTGCATGCATGTGCATGTGGATGTATGTGTGTTTGTGCATGTCAATATGTGTGTGTCTATGACTGTGTTTATGAGTAGGAATGTTCGTCAATGTGTGAGTGTGTATACGAGCATGTTGTTCACCACGTACATGTGCATGTATGTGTGTACGTGTGTGCATGCTTGTGTGTGTATGTGCATGTGCAGACATGTATGCACACGTGTGTGTAGCCATATGTGTGTTGTATGTGCATGTACATGCATGTGTGTGAGTTTGTGCATGAGTGTGTGTGTGTGTGTGTGAGTGTGTGTTGTGTATGTGAGTGTGTGTTGTGTGTGCATTGGTATAGGTGTTTAATTGTATGTTCAATTGTGTGTGTGCATGTACATATGTGTTCATAACTGTTTGTGCTTGTGAGCATGTGCACTTGTATATGTATATGTGTTTGTGTGTTTATCAGAGTAGGTATGTGCATACATGTGTGTGAGTTCATTTAAATGCAATAATGCATGTGCATGTGCACTTGAGTTTGACTTTGCATGCGTGTGTATGTGTGTCTATGTGTGCATGTTGTGTGCACTTGTGTGCTTATGTATGTGTGCTCGGTCATGTGTGTCTATGCACCAATGAGTGTGAGTGAGTTTTTGTGTTTGCTTGTGAGTATATGTGTGCATGCCTATGTTTGGTTTTGTGTATAGGTGTGCATATATGTGTGTGTGTGTGCTTGTGTTTGTGAATGTGTATAGAATGTGTGATTTTGTGCTTTTATATGTGCATTTGTGCATGTGCATGTACATGAGTGTGCAAGCATGTGCATTTGTGTGTGTGCACACATGCATTCGTGTGTGTGTGTGGGCATGCATGTTTCAATGACTGCTTATTTCTATTGTGTATGTGATTCTTAGTGTATTTGTTTGTGTGTGAGTGAACATGTTTATGTGTGTGTCTACATGCATGTACATATGTGCATGTGTGTGTTTGTGTTCATGCATCTGTGTATGTGGTTGTGGGCATGCATTTTTGTGCTTGTGCATGTCCATGTGTGTATATGCATTTTTTTGCACATGTGTGTGTGCATATGTGTGTTTGTGAGCATGTGTGTGTTCATGTGTGCATGTGTGTGTTGGTCAGTGTGCCTATGCTTAGGTGTTTGTACATGTGTGCTTGTTGTTACTTATGTGTGTGTGCATGTGCACGTGTGTGTCCTTGTGTACTTGGGTGCATGTACATTAGTGTTTGTAGGAATGTATGTGTATGTAGATGTGTTTTTGTGTATGCATTTATGTGTTTGTGAGCATTTGAGTGTCTGTGTGCTTAGTGGGTGTGTAGGAGCATGTTTGCCTGATTGTTTGTGCATGTGCATAAGTTTGTCTGTGTGTGCATGTGTAAGTTTTTGAGAAGGTGTGTGTTGAGTGCAAATGTGTCTTTTTGTCTACATGTGTGTGCATGTGAGTGTGTCAGTTTATGATGTTGCATGTGCTTGTGTGTATGTACCTCTATGTGCATGTGTGCTAGCATATGTATATCTTGGTGAGTGTGTGTATAATCATATTTATGTGTTCATGTGCATGTGTGAGTATGTCTAAGCATGCATTTGAATGTATCTGTGCACATGCACATACACTTGTGAATGTGATTGTGTGTTCATGTGCATACATGTGTGTGTGTGTGTGAATGTTTAAGGTTAGGTGTGTGTTCACGTGCATGCATTTGCATGGGTCTTTATGGAAGTGAGTGTGCATCTGTGTTTTTGGGTGTGTGAGTTTGAGTGTTTCAATGTACATATGCGTGTTTGTGGGTGTTTTAGGATGTATGTGTGAGTTTAGTGCATGTGTGTGTTCATGTGTGTAGGCATGTGTGGGCATATTTCTATGAATGTCTGTGTGTGCTTGCATGTGTATGTGTGTGTGTCTTTGTGCACGTGTGTCTTGTGCATGTCTACATGCATGTGCATGAGTGGGTGTGTTCATACAGGTTTTTGTGCAATTATGTTCATTCTTGTGGATTCACTTGTGTGTATATGCTTGAGTTTGTGTAGTTATGTGTATGTGAGTTCATCTGTGCATGACTACAAGTGTGTACGCATGTGTTTTGCATGTGGGCTGGTGTGTGTGGTTGCATGTGTGTGCACGTGGATATGTTTATATAGTCAATGTGTGCATGCATGTGTGTGTGCGTACAAGCATGTGCATGATTGGGTATCTCTGTGAATGTGTGAATGTGTGTAGGTGCATTCGAGTGTGTGTGCATGATTACATATGTGTGCATGTGTGTGTATGTATGTGTTCATGTGTACATGCCTATGTGTGTGTATGTGCATCTATGTTCATGTGTGTGTGCATGCATGTGCATTTGTGTTAACTTCTGCATGTGCAACTAAGTGTGTGCATATGCATGTGCATGTGTGTGTCTGCATGTGCATAGTCACACTTATGTATGTGTGTGTACATGTGTGTATGTGTGTCTGCACATGTGTGTCCTTGTGAGCATGTGTTATGCATGTGAATGTGTTCATTAGCACATGTGTCTATGTGTTTGTACATGTTCTTGCATGGATGCATGTGTGTGAGTGCGTGCATGTGTGTGTGTGTGCATGTTTATATGTTTGTGCTTGTTGTCATGTGCACATGCATGTTTGCATGCTTGTGTGTATGTCTTCATTTTTATGCATGTGTATGTGGCATGTGTTGGAGTGCTTTTAAATGCATGCTTGCAAATGTGTGTGTGTATATGTGTGCAAGTTTGTGCATATGCATACATGTGTATGTGTCTATGTGTGCATGTGCATGGTATGTGTGTGTGTGTGCATGTGCTAGTCATGTGTATGTGTGTGTGTGTATGTCTGTGTGTCTGTGCACCTATGTGTGTGAGTAAGTTGGTGTGCATCCTTGTTGGTGTGTGTGTGTGCATGTCTATGTTTGGTTTAATGTGCATGTGTGCATAGGTGTATATCTATGTGTTTACGAGCGTGTGTAGGCATGTGTGCCCTTGTGCATATGTATATGTGCATTTGTATCAATGTGTGTGTGAGGGGACATGTGCATGCATGTATGTGCATCCATGTGAGTGGTTGTGGTTGCATATTTTTGTGCATGTGCATAAGTGTATATGTATTTTTATATGCATGTGTGTGTTTGTGTGCATGTGTTTATGCATACATGTGTGCTTGTGTTTGTGTGTGTGTGTGTGCATGTCTGTGTATGTGCAAGTGTGTAGGGGCATGCTTGTGTGTACATGTGTGTGTATGTTTGTGTGCACTAGTGTGCATGTGTGAGTGCATGTGCACATGCCTATGTGTGTGTGGATGTGGATATATGTGTGTAAAATATGTGTGTGTGTGTATGTCCATGTGTATATATGTGCATGCATGTGTATGTTTTTGCAAGTGTTGTTATGCTTTTGTGTATGCATGTGTCTATGTGCTTGGGCACACGTGTGTGTGTGTGTCTATGCATGTGTGTACATGTATATATGTGTGAATGCATTCTTGTGGTTGTCTTTGTGTGCATGTGTCTTTATGTGAACATGTGTGAGTGCATGCATGTTTGCATGTGCAAGTGCATGTGAGTTTGCAAGTGTAAGTGCCCATCTGTGTGTGTTCATCAGTGTATATAGGTGCATGTGTGTGTGTATCTTTTTGTGCATATGTGTATGTCTACATGCACATGCCCAATTGTGTGCATATTTGTGTCGGAGTGTGCATGTTTGTTTGTGTGCATAAGTGTGCATTTTTGTGTAAGAGTGCATATGTGTGTGTGGAAGTACATGTGTAAACATTTGTATGTGCTTTTGTGTGTGTATGTGCATGCATGTGTTTATGCTTGCATGTGCCTAATTATGGGTGTTATTGTGTGTGTATGCATGTGTGTGCATGTGTGTGCTTGTCTTTGTACATGTGTTTGCATTTGTGTGCACTTGTGTTTGTGCATCTGTAGGTGTATGTGAGTGTATGCTTCTATGATTACATATGCATGTGTGTGTGTGTGTGTTAATATCTGTGTGCGTGTACATGTTTTTTCAAGTGTGTGTGAGCATATGTATTTGTGTGTTAGTGGTCGTGTGCATTTATGAGTGCATGTTTGCATACTTGTCTATCTGAACATGCCTATGCATGTGTGTGTGTGTGTTTGTGTGGGTGTGTATATGCATGTAGGTATGAGTGTGTGTGCATGTGTGTGTGTGTATGTGCTTATGGGTGTGTGGGTGCTTGCATGTGTGCTAGTCTGCATTCATTTATGTGCATGTGTTCATTTTTATGTGCATGTGTGTGTGAGCATATACATTTGCATATGTGAATTTGAGTGTGTGTATGTATGCATGTGAGTGGATGAGTTTGTGCATGTCTATGCACTTACGTGTGTGTGCATGTGTGTGTATATGGGTGTGGGTGTAGGTGTGTGTGCATGTTCATGTGTTCATGTGTACTTTTGCATGTGTTTGCCTGTGTGCTTGTGCATGTATGTGTGTATGTCTATTCAAGTGTGTATTTACACATGTGTAAGCACATGGGTGTTAGTGCATATGCGTTGCTATGCATGTGTGTGTGTATGTTTGTGTGTCTATATGCATGTGCATGCGTGCATGCATGTGTAAGTGTGTGTGTCTGTGGGTGCATGTGTGATGGTGTGCATGTGAGATGTTGTGCATGCATGCGTGTGCCTACATGTATTTATGTGCATGCATACATGTGTGTGTACATGTGCATGCATGCACATATGTGTGTGTCTGAGTGTTTGTATGTGTGTGCACATGTGAGTGAGTGTAGATATGAGCACATGTGTGTGTATATTACTATGTGTGTGTGTGTGTGTGTGCATATTATTGTGTACAATTGCACATATATGTCTACATGTGCATGCATCTATGTGCGTGTGAGTGCATGAGTGTGCATGCATGTCTACACATGAGTGTTTGCAAGCATGTGTTTGCACATGTGTGTGTGCGAGTGTGCATGTCCATGTGTGCATACTTGTGTGCACATATCCATGTGTGAGTGCAAGTGTTTGTGTCTACGTGGATCTATTTTCGTGTGTTTACGTAAGTGTCAGTATGTTAGTGCATGTGTTTGTGTGGGAGTGAGTGAGTGTGTGCAAGCACATATTTCTATGCACATGTGTGTGTATGCTAATGCATGCTTGTGTGTGTTCTAGTATATGTGGCACGTGCATGTGTCTATGCACATGTGTGTGTGCTCATGTGTGTGTGTGTAGGTGTGTGTATGTGTGAGTTTGTGTGCATGTTAGTATGTGTGTGTGTAATTATATGACGGTATCAGTGTTTTGTAATTTTGGAGTGTATACATGCATGTGTGTGTTTTTATGAGTTTGTGGGTGTGTGTGTGTGTGCTTATATGTGCCTATGTGATGTGTGCATATATGTGTGTGTCTATTTATGCATATGCATATTTGTGATTGAGTGTATGTGTTTGCATATGTATATGTATGCATCAGATGTCTATTTGTGTATGTGCATGTGTGGTTGTGTAAGTGCATGTACGTGTGTGTTCGAGGGCATTTTTGTGTGTTTTTATGTGTGTGCATTTGTGTGTGTGTTTGTTTTTGTTCAAGCATGAGTGTGGATATGTGTGTGTATGTGCACATAGTTTTGTGTGCATATGTGTACAAGTAAGTATATTTGCATGCATGATTACACAATTCTTTATATGTGCATGCATGTGTGTGTGAGCCTATGTATGCATGTGTCTATATGCATTCATGTGCATGCATATGTGCTTGTGTGTGTGTGTGTGATTGTGCATGTGTGTGCTTGTGTGTGTGTGTGTTTGTCTATAAGCGTTTGTGTGTATAGGTGGCATCTTTGTGCATTTTCATTGATGTACATGTGTGTATGTTTATTTGCATACTTATTCTTGTGTTTATGTATATGTGCATGTCTACATGCACATGCCCATGTGTGTACATATTTGTGTGGGAGTGTGCATGCTTGTACATGTGCATAAGTGTACATATATGTGCATTTGTGTGTATGAGAGTGCATGTGTGTGTGTGCAAGTGCATGTGTAAGAATTTGTATATGCCTGTGCGTGTATGTGCATGCATGTGTGTGTCTACATGTGTCTATTCATGGGTGTGCTTTTGTTGGTACGCTTGTGTGTGCATGTGTGCTTGTGCGTGTACATGTGTTTGCATTTGTATGCACATGTGTGTGTGCATCTGTGCATGCATGTTTGTGTGCATATGTTTTTATAGATGCATGTTTGTGTGTTAGTATGTGTGTGTGCATTTGCATGTTTGTGCACGAGTGCAATGTGTGTGCGTGTGTGTACATGTGTATTTGTGTGTTTGTGTATATGGTTGTGTGTGCATTCATGAGTGTGTGCTTTCCTGCATGTGTGTTTGAACATGTGAATGCATCTGTGTGTGTTTGTGTGTGGGTGTGCAAGAATATGTGTATGAGTGCATGTGCATGTGTGTGTATATGTGCTTATATGTGTGTGGGTGCTTGCTGGTGTGCTAGTGTGCAAGCATTCGTATGCATATGTGCATGTATATATGTGTGTGCATGTGCATTTGCATATGTGAATTTGAGTTTGTGCACATATGCCTTTGAGTGAGTGAGTGTGGGCGTGAGTGTATGCACACTCATATGTGTGTTTATATAAGTGTGGGTGTGTGTGGATGTTCATGTGTTCATGTGTACTTATGCATGCTTTTGCTTGGGGCTTTTTCATGTGTGTCTTCCCATGTGCGTATATCTATGCATCCATGAGCATGTGAGTGCATTATGTTGTTGTGCATGTGCATGTGTACATTTGTGCGTGCATGTGACTGTATGCATGTGTAAGTGTGTTTGTGCATGTGAGCTTGTATGATGATGTGCATGTGTGATGATGTGCACGTATGTGTGTGTCCGTGTGCACCTATGTGCATAGATACATGTGAGTGTACTTGTGCATGCATGCACATATGTGTGTGTAGGTGCATGAGTGTGAATGTTCATGTGTGTGGGTGTGTGTGCACATGTGAGTGAGTGTGGACATGAACGCATGTGTGTACATTCATTTGGGTGTGCATATTATTGTGCATGATTGTACATTTATGCCTGCATGTGTACGCATTTGTGTGTGCATGCATTTCTACACATGAGTGTTTGTGTGCATATGTTTGCACGTGTGTGGTGTGAGCGTGCTTGTGCATGTGTTCATACTTGTGTGTGCACATGCATGTGCAAATAAAGTGTTTGTATTTATGTGGATGTGTTTTTATGTGTTTACTTATTTGTTTGTCCATGTGTATGTGTGGGAGTAAGTGAGTGTGTGTAAGCACATATTTGTGTGCACATGTGTGTGTGTATGCTAGTGCATGCTTGTGTGTATGTTCTAGTATATGTGCATGCATCTATGCACATGGGTGTGTGCATGCATATGTGTGTGTGTGTCTACATGTATATGCGCTCTGTGTGTGTGGTGCTCATATGTGTGTATCTTTGTATGTAGATGTGTGTATGTGTGAGTTTGTGTGCATGTTAGTGTGTGTGTATTTGTGTATGTATTTGTATGTGTGTGTGTGTGACTATATGAGTGTATAAGTGTGTGTTTCGATTGTGTGAGTGTATACATGCATGAGTTTGTGTGTGCTTCTATGTTTGTGGGTGTGTGTGTGCATGCATGTGCCTATGCAATGTGTGCATATGTGTGTATATCTATTTGTGCTTATGAACATGTGTCATTGAGTGCTTGTGTTTGCATGTGTATATGTACGTATCACATGTCTATGTTTGTGTATGCATGTGTGGTTGTGTAAGTGTATGTGCATGTGTGTTTGTGGACATGTATGTGTGCCTGTGTCTGCAAGCAGGTGTGTCCATTTTTTTGTGTTCATGCATATGTGTGGATATGTATGTCTGAGTATGTGTGCATATGCATGCAAGTGCGTATATCCTCAGGCGTGTGTGCACTAGTTTGAGTGTGCATGCATGCGTGCATGTGTCTACGTGTATGCACATGCAGGCACATGTGCATGTGTTTGTGTGATTGTGCATGTGTGCATGCCTTTGTGTGTATGGCTATGAACATTTGTGTGTGTATGGGTGGCATATGTGTGTATGTTAACTCACGCACGTGTGTGTATTTGTTTGCGCATTTGTGTAGTCATTTGTGTGCATTTGCATATGTATGCAAGCATATGTTCAGGTGAATGTGTTCATGCATGTGTGTCTGTGAGCATGTATGAGTGAGTGTTTGAGTGGGGTGTAAATCTATGTGTGCATGTGATTGTGCTCGTGTGTGCCTAGGTGTGTGTGTGTGTGTTCATGTGAGTGTTTGCCCATGCATTTGTGTGCATGGGTACATGTTTGTCTATTCATGTGTGTGTGTGTGTGTGCATATAAGTAAGCATGCATGTTTGGATGTGTGTGTGTTTGTGCATGTGTGCTTTGTCGTGTTTGTGTGTATGTGTAAGAGAGTGCATTTGTGTGTGTGTCTATGTGTGTTTATGTTTGTGCATGCATGTGTGCATTTGCATCTCCATATGTGTGTGTGTCTATATGTATTTTTGGATGTGTTCATTCATGTGTGTGCGAGTGTGTGCTCACATTTGCAAGTGTGTGTACTTGCTTATGCATGTGAGTTAGTGGGTATACAAATATGTGTATGTGTGTGTCGCACATACTTGTACCTATGTGCATGTGTATGCATGCATGCATGCAAGTCTGTGTGTATATAAGTGCATGTGCATGTATGTGTTTGTGTGTGTTTGTGCATGTGTGTGCTTGCATTGGCATGAGGGTGCATGCATGTGTGTTTATGTGTATTTGTGCATGTATATGCATATGTGTGTATTTATGTGTGCATTTTTGTGTCTATGTGCATGGATGTCTACATGTCTGTGTATGAATGTTGTTTGTGTGTAAGCATTCATGTGTGTGAAATTGTGATTGTGTGCATGCATTAATGTGATTACATGCATGTGCATTTGTGTGTGTTCTTACATTTAGTAGTCTTTGCATGTCTGCATCAGCATGTAAGTGTATGTGTATTCTTATGTGTGAGTGTGTGTGTGTGTGCATCTATGTAGGTGTGCATGTGTGTGTGCTTGTGCATGTGTGAGTGTGTGTATTCATGTGTGCTTGCTTGTGCATGTGTGAGTGTGTACGTGTGTGTCTTTGTGTGTGTGTGTGCATGTGCAAGTGCAGGAGTTAGTATTTGCATGTGTGTTTGTGTGTGTCTACATTTATGTGTGTGGGTATGTGTGTGTGTTCATGTGTGTGTATGCTTGTGCATGTGTGTATATGTGTATATAAGAGTGTGTGTGTGTGTGTATGTGTGTGCATGCATGTGAGTTGGCACATGTATGCATGTGTGTATGTGGCACAAATGTGTCTACATGTGCATGTGTGTGTGCATAAGTGCATGTAAAACTTTTTTTGAGTATCTCTATGTGTGTTTATTCTTGTCTATGTTTGTGTGTATGTGTCTGTGTGTGTTTGAGTGCATGCATTGTGCTTACATTTTCATATGTCTATCTATATTCTTTTGTTCATGTTCATGTTCATGCGTGTCATTATGTGTTTGTGTGCATGTGCATGTTCATGTTTGAGTAAGCACGCACATGTGAATGTGTCCATGTGTATGCATGTGCATTCGGGAGTGTCCTTGTGTGTCTACATGCAAACATGGGCATGTGTGAGTGTGCAAGCATGCATGTGTGCATATATGGTTGTGGGTGTGTTCATGCACCTATATATGTGTGCATGTGTGTGTGTGTGTTTGTATTCTTATTTGTGTGTGTGTGTCAATTTATATGTGTGCTAGTGTGTGTATGGGTATGTGTGAACGTCTGCATGTGTTTTATGCATGCATGTGTGCATGTGCATGTGTGTATGTAGATGTGTGTGTGTGTTCATTTGTGTGTGCATGTGGGGGAGCATGTGTGCATGGATTTATGTCTTATATGTAAGTGTGTACATGTGTGTGCTTGCATTTATATGTGTATGTGTACATGTTTGTGAGCAAGAACACATGTGTATTAGTGTAGGTGTGCATGTGCTTATGCATGAGCGTGTGTGTGGGTGTGTTCATGTGTATGTGGCATTCGCATACATGTTTGTGTGCGTGTGTGCATATATCTGCATGTGTGTTTATGACTTTTTTGGGCATGTATGTTTGCCTATATGTGTGCATGTTTGTGTGTGTGTGTGCATGTGTGTATGTGTGCTTGCACCCATGTGTTTGCCATTATATGTGCATGGATTTGTGTGGGTACATGCACGTGAGCACATGTTTTTGTGTGCATGCATACATTTGTGCATGTGTTTCTGTCATTGTATGCATGCCTATGTGCATGTGTTTATGCATGCGTAGTTGTCTGCATGTTATAGTGTATGTAGGTGTACATGTGTGTGTGCATGTGTTTATGCATGCATATGTGTCTAAATGTTTGGGTGTGTGTAGGTGTACATGTGTGTGTTTGTGTATGTGTATGGGCATGAGTTATTATGTGCTTGTTTGTATATGAGCTCATGCAGGTGTTCTAGTTGTGCAAAAGTTCCAACATGCATTGCATGCTTGTGTGTGTGTATATCTACATGTGTGTGCATGTGTGACTATGTCTATGTGTGTATGTTTGTGAGCACGTGCATTAGTGTATGTGTGCACTTGTGTGTGTCCACATGTCTGTGTGGGTCTGTAAATGTGTGTATAGGTATAATTTGTGGGTGTGTGCATTGGTGTGCATGCATTCATGTGAGTTGGTGTTTACATATTTTTGTGCATGCGCAAATATACAAGTGCACCTATGTATGTATGCATGTGAGTGTGTGTGCACAAATGCATGTGCATGTTTGTGCATGTGTAGATGCATGTGTGTTCATGTGTATATGTGCTTGTGTATGTATTTGTGAATGTGTGCATGTGCTCATGGGAGATTACATGTGAGCAAGTGTGTGTGTGTGTGTGCAAGTGTGCATGTGTATTTGTGTGTGTTGTGTTTGTGTGCATATGTGTGTGTGCATGGGTGTGAGCTTTTGTGTGCATGCATGTGTATGCATATTAATTTGTGTGGGTGTGCATGTGTTTGCATGTAGATGTATTGCATGTGTGTGTCTATGTGTGTGCATGTGCTTGTGTTTATGCATTTTTATGTGTGTATGTAGGTTTCTATGTTTTTGTTTTAGTATGTTTGTGTTCATGTTTATGTTTGTGCATGCATGCTCTTATCATTCTATGTGTGTATGCATGAATGCTTGTGTGTGTGGGTGTTCATGTGTGTGCATGTCTGCACGCATTTGTATCCCTGTTTCTATGCATGCTTTTGTATGTGAGTGTTTGTGTTTGCTCGTCCATGTGTTTGTTCATTTGTGCACATGTTTAACAGTATGGTTGTACCTGTGAGCATGTGTACATATGTGTTCGTGTCTGTCTGTATGTGTGCATAAGGTGTTTGCATGAGTGTATGAGTGCCTATTTTTCTATGTTATGCAAGCATGTGTGTGTCGATATATGTGTGTGCACATGTGAATGCATATGCTCTTGCTTGTAGATCTAGGTGTGTGTGTGTGTGTATGTGCCTGCTTGTGCTTATGTGGAGGTGCTTGTGTGTGTGCATGTATGTGTGTATTTGTACATGCATATGTGTGTGTGTGTATGTGTGTGTGTTTATGCATGTGTGGGTGTGCTTGTGTATGTCTTTCTTTATATGCGTTAGTGCACATAAGGGTGCATAAATGAATGCAAGCGCATATGTGCGTGTGTGTGTATGTGTCTTCATGTTTGTGTATTTGTGCATGTGTATGATTCTATTTGTGAGTGTGCATGTGTGTGTGTGCATATTTCTTTGTGTGTGTGCATGTGTGTGAATATGTGTGCATGTGTGTGAAGATGTGTGCATGTGTGTGTGTATGTGTGAATGTGTGTGCATGTGTGTCCATGTCTATGTGTGTGCACATATGTGTACATGTGTGTCTGGTTTTGTGACAGTGCATGCAAGTGTATGCCTATGTGCTTGTGTGTGTAATACTTGCTTATGTATGTGTGTGGAAGCATGTGTATCTCTATGTCTATGTTTGTACATGGGTGTCTATACATGTGAGTAAGTGTGTGCATCCATAGGTGTATGCTTATTTTCTTCTGTATATGTATGCATGAGTTTCTATGTTGTATGTGTGTGTGTGTCTGGCTACGCACATGTGTGAATGGATGTATAGAGATGCATGTATGTGTGTGTGTGTGCACATGCATATGGTAGTTTGTGTCTTTTTGCATCTATATGTGCTTGAAAGTGCATGTATGGCCATGTTTCTATGTGCCTATGGGCACATGTGTGTGTGCTTTTCTTTATGTTCAAACCTGTGTGTGGGTGTGTGTGGTTGTGTGTGTGTGCATTGGTCTGTGCATCCTTGTGTGTGCTTATGTTTGTGTGCAAGAGTGTGTGTGTGTGTACAAGTGTGTCTGTGCATGTGTTCTTATCTATGTGTATGTGTGTCTGCATGCGAGTGCTTATGTGTGTGGGTGCATGCATCTGTCTTTGTTATTTTATGTTCATGTGTGTGTCCATGTGTATTCATGTGTGTGTGCATATGTATGTGCACATGCATGCATATATGTGTGTGTGTGCATATACTCGTATGTGCGTGTGCATGAGTGTGTGTCTATGAATGTACATGTGTGTGCACATGTAAGTGTGTATGTGTGTGTGTGTGTCCATGTGCATGTGCATGTATATGTATATGTGCATTCATGTGTGAATGCATGTGTGCGTTGTTCATGCATGGGTGTATGTGTGTGTATATGTGCATGCGTTCGCAAATGTAAGTGTGTGTATCCTTATGTGTGTTTTCATGTGTTTGTATGGCTTGTGTGTGCGTGTTCTTATGTGCATGTGTGCAAGCATATGCATGTATGTGTGTGGTGCATGTGTGTGCTTGTGTATGTATGGTTGTGTGTCTTTATGCATGTACATATGTGTGTGTGTCTGTGAGCATGTCTTTGTGTGCATGTGTGCAGGTGTGTGTGTGTTTGTGCTTGTTTATGTGTGTTGGGGAGGTGCGTGTTAATGTGTCTGCATGCTTACTCGTGTGCATGCACATGTGTGTCTATTAGTATGTGTACACATGTGTGTGGGTATTGGTTTGTGGCTACGTGTGTGTATTCATGTGTGAGGGTGTTTGTAGATTTGTGTGTGCACATGTGTGTGTTTATGTGCATGCTTGTGTGTGGGTATGTATTAAGCATGAACAATTGCATACATGAGAGTGTGATTGCGTGTGTTTGTGTGAGTGGTCCTATTTGTGTATGTCTACATGTGCAAGTGTGTGTGCATGTGCATGTATGCATGTGCGTGTATGTGTTAATATGTGTATTCATGTATGCATGTGTGTGAGTGTGCTTATGCATTCCTGTGTATTGGTGTGTATGTGTGTGAGCATATGCAAGTATGTGCGTGTGTGTACATGTGTGTATGAGCATGTGTAACTACGCTTGTGCACATGCATGTGTATATGTATGTTTATATTGCATGTGTGTATGTGTATGTCTATGTGTGTGCATGTGCGTGAGTGCTAGTGTGTGTGTATGTGTGTGTATGCATGTGTAGTTATAAGTGTGTGTGCATGTTATTATGTTTTCAAGTGCATGTATACTTGTGTGTTCATGTATGGGTTCATGTTTGTGGGTGTATTTCTATGTGTTTATAGGTGTGCTTCGATGTCCATGGTGTGCATGTCTGTACATGTCTGTGCATGTCTATGCGTGTGTTTGTGGGTGTGTGTGTATGCATGCGTGTGTGCATGTAAGTGTGTGCTTGTGTGCATGTAAGCATGTGCATGCATATGAATTGTGTGCATGTGTGCTGGTTGTCTGTAGGTGCATTCATGCACGTGTGCAAGTGTGTATGAGTTCATGCACACATGCATGTTTTGTGTGCATGTGTATTCTTATGAGTGTACATGTGCGTTGGGGTGTGTGTGTGTACATTCGCATATAGGCATGTGTGCATTTACATGCACCCGTGTGCAAGGGTGTATTTTTGCATTCGTGTGTGCGCATGTGTAAGTGTGCATGTCTAAGCATGTGTATGTATTAATGTGCATGTGGTTGGGCATGTGCATGTGTGCGTGAGAATGCGTGTGTGTATGTATTTGTGCATGAATGGTCATATGCATATGTGTGTGTGTCTCTATGTGTGTCTATGCACATATGTGAATTCAAGTGTTTAAGCCTATGTGTGTGCTTGTGTTTGTACTTATGTAGGTATGTGTGCGTGTGTGTCTGTGCATATGCATGCATGTACATGTGCCTCTATGTGCATTGGTGTGCACATGCTTGCATGTGTGCTTGTATATGTATGTGTGTTTGCATCTATGCATGAGTGTATGAGTTTATATATTTGTGTGTGCTTTATGTGTGTGTGTATTTATGTGAGTGCATGCTTATGTGTGTTTTTGTGTATTAATCTATATGCATCTGTTTGCATATATTTGTGTGTATGTCCATATGTTTGTGCATGTGCATGTATGGAGGGGTTTACATATATATCTGTGTGTGTGTGCATTTGTGCGTGTATGTGTATGCAAGTTTGTGCATGTGAGCTTATGTGTGCATGTATGCATTTGTGTGTGTGTGTGCTTGTAGGTGCATGTATGTGGATTTGCATATTTATGTGTGTGTATGTGTATTGTTTGCATGTGTGGACACATGCATGTGTGAGTGTGTGCACACGTGCATGTGTGTGCATGTGTGCGTATGTGTATGTATGTGTATGTGCTTGTGTATATTTGTGTGTGTTTCTGCATTTTTGTGTGTTTGAGTTTATGTGTCTGTGCTTATGTGTGCGCTTGCATGCATTCATGTTTGTGTGTGTCCATTCATATGAGTAAGAGTTTGTGTCTGCATATCAGAGTGGACGCACGTGTTTATATGTGTGTGTGTACATGTGCATACTTGTGTGTGTGTGAATGCTTGTGCGTATATATCTTTTTGTGTGTGCATGTGTGTGTGTGTATACATTTGTTCATGAGTGTGTATGTGTGTCTATATATGTGTGCTTGCAAGTATGTGTAGGTGTGTGTGTGTGTGTGTTTGAGTGCTTATGCATGTTCTTGTGTGTGTATGTTTATTTGTGTATGTGTACATATGCCTGTGCCTTTGCATGTGCATGCATGTGGATGTAAGAATTTGATTGTGTTTTTGTGTCTACGTGGCTACACATGTGCAAGCATGTTTATGAGTGAGTGCATATGTGTGAGTGTTTGTTTGTGAGTATGTGTGCATGTGTGTGTGTGCTTGCATATGTGCATATATATATATATATATATATATATATATATATATATATATATATATATATATATATATATATAATCTGTGTGTGTGTGCATATGTTTATGTGTGCATGCACGCATGTGTGTACAAGTATGTGTGCATGTCTTTGTTTGTGTCAGCGTGTTTACATGTTTGTTCGTTTGTGCATGCATGTGTGTGATTGTGTGCCTATGTATGCACATGAGCCTGAGCATGTGTGTGTGTTCATGTGTTTGTGTGTGTGTACACAAGTGTGGTTTTTATAAACGTGTGTGTGTGGGTGTGCATGTGTGTATGTGGTGGTATGTATGCATGCTTTTGTGATCATGTGTTCTTATAGTTCTATGTGTGTCAATGATTGCATGTGCATATGCATTTAAGCATGTGTGCATAAATGCATGTATATGTGCATGCATGAATATGAGTGCATGTAATATGTGCATGTGTGAGTGAGTGAGTGTGCACATGTATGTACATGTGTGTGTGTGTGTGCATATGAGTGCATGTGCGCATTTATGTGTGTGCATGTGTGCATGAGTGCATGTGTGTTTGTGTTTGTTCAAGTATGCATATGTGTTAGTTCTTGTGTGAGCATGTGCATACAAATGTTTATGACTATGTGTATGCATGTGCATGTGTGTTTATATATATGTGTGTGTGAGTGTACATGTGTGTGCACTAGTTGTGCATATCTGTATGAATTCTTAATGGCATTATGCATGCATGCATGTGTGTGCATGCTTATATGTGCATGTGTGTGTATGCATCTATGCATTTAAGACTATGTGTGTGTATTGGAGTGGTTGTGTGTTTATTTGTGTGTGTGTGTGTATGTGGGTGTAGTTTTGTGTTTGACGATGTGTGCATACGTGTGTCCATGATATTATGTTTGTATGTGTAGGGCTAGTGTGTGTATGGGTGCACATGTGCACATGTAAATGTGTGTGTGTGAGTGTGAATGTGTGTGCATGTGTGTGCGCACAAGTGTGTGTTCTATAAGCATAGGTGCATGCATGTGTGTGTGAGCACATGTACATTCGTATGCATACGTGTGTTTGTATGTTTGTTCTTTTGTATGAGTCATGCATGCATGTGTTATTCCTATGTCTATCTCTATGTGTGCATGCATGTGTGTGAGTGGGTACAGGCCTTTATGCATGAGCACATGTGTGTGCTTGTGTGTGTTTTCATGTGTGCATGTGTGAAGTGTTCCGTGCTAAGGAAATCCCACAAGAGGGGGGGGGGGGGGGGCTGAATTGTGTATTTAAAAATTTTTATAACTTTCGAAATTAAAACTTAAAAGTTTTAAGCACGAATAAAGAAATTTGAACACAAAAGTTTTTAGGTGGTTCGACTCAAAACCGAGTCTATGTCCACCCCCAACCGGTGTTGGGAAAAATCCACTAAATGCACCAATTACAAGTGAGGTTTTTCGTAAGGTTCACCTCAAACCTACTTGAGATTTTTACTACGACTAATCCCAAACCTACTTGAGTTTTTCTCCAGGCTCAATTCAAACCCAGGGCTTTAGCACTACTGCCGGGATGCCCTTACCCCAAAACAAAAAAATACAATGATTGGCAAAAAGAACTTAGGAGAAATAGGAGAAAAGGGAGGCACACACAATTGAAAAATTAGAAGGATAGAAATGAGAAAAATTGAATCATGAACCTCTAATTTCAAGTGCCTTGTTGCAGTTTTCCTTTTGAGCTTGAAGGCACCGTTTTTGCTTGTGATTGCTCGATTTGTGATCAGAAATCTTTGGAAGAATTTAGCAAAGGTAAACTAAATAAATCTTAATTCTTCCCTATTTATAGAGCATAAAATTGAGCTTAAAAAAAACCTTCAACGGCTCCTAAAAAAACTAGCCGTTTGGGCAACGGACGGAAAGCAGCCACCATCTGATCCGGGCCCAAAATCGAACTGCGCTGATCAAATTTAAGAAATAGCCATTCGATTTTGATCTCAAGCATTAGATCCGTGCGCTGAACGAACGGCGACGATTAAACTCGCGAAACAGCCATTCGATTTTAATCTAGAGCGTTGGATCAGCATGTTGAACGAATGGTGCTGATTAAAATCAGGAAACAGCCATTCGATTTCAATCTCGCGCGTTGGATCTGGGCGGGCTTGATCTGCACCTTTGGATCCTGCAGAAGTTATAAGGTGGGATTTTTAGTCCCACACTGCAGAACTAAAGTCGACGCACCGCCTTATAAGGAATTTGCATTGTTTAATTCTCGAGCCTCTGTAGGGCTGGCACCCCCCTTCCTTGACTGGGATTTCATCGCCTGGTCGGGTTGACTTGACCATGCACTGTTCATTGACCGTTGACTGTCGCTGTAGTTTGACCTAGCTGAGCTCCTCTCTGCGGGCTTCGGGCGGGCTTGGCTTAGTCAAGCACTGTTCATTTGACCGTTGACCACCGCTGTAGTTTGACCTCGCCGTGCTCCTCTAAGCGGGCTTTGGGCGGTCTTGGCTCGCCCTTTTTGGGTCAACCAATTTTCTTTTTTTTTTTAATTTCCAAAAGACCTGGACGGGCTAATTGCGTGATGGGTTGGCCTGCCCAGTGCTACAGTGCCCGAGACTTAAGCTTTTTAAGGTTGATTGGAAGAATTTTTGTGCTAAAATTTTAAATATAAGTGTAACAAAATAATTTTATATTATCATAGTATTATAAGTTTTCTAAATTATATGAAAATAAATTTATGAAAAATAATTTCTAAATAATTTTAAAAAATCAAATACCAATGTCTATACTTTTTGTCAATAAAGCTTGGCCCAAAAATCAAAATTCAATAATTATTAATTTTATAACATTTTTAAATTTTAAAACTACTAGTGTGCCTCATAATCTCAAAAATTGGACATCTCAATTTCAAGAAAATTAATAAAATCTCAAATATGAAAATGGTAGTACATGTCTCAAATTTCCTTGAAGTATGACATGGCTTCAAGGTCCTTAGAGACCACTATTTCAGACATGTGAAATACATGGCTTGATTTAATTAAATATTAACAATTTTACTAAAATCAAGCCAAAATAAAATATAAATATTTATACTTGACTCATCAAACACAAGGGTGTAACAATATGTGTGCACAAGTTTATGTTTAGCTATTTGTGTGCATGTGTGTACATGTATGTCTATAGGTGTGTCAACTTATAGCTGTATATGTGTATGGGTACACGTGTTTGTAGGGTTTGGTGGTTTTTATGTGTGTACATGCATGCATAAGAAGATATGTTTGTTGGTGTGTGTGTGTGTATGTGTGTGTGCATGCATACGTCCATATGTTTATGTGCATGTTTTTGTGTGCTGTATATGTTTGTGTGAATGTGTGGGTTCTAGTATGTGTATGTGTGGGTGCATGGGTGTGTGTGTTCATGCATGTTGTTGTGTTGGTTTACTTAGTTGTATGAGCATGTGTCTCTATGTTTATGTGTGTGTTTGTTACATCTGCATGCGTGTATGTAGATGTGTGCATACATGTGTGAGAGTATTAACATGTGTGTGGGCATGTGCTTATGTATTCATGTGTGAGTGCGTACATGCATACATATAAGAATTTGTGTGTTTATAGATCCATGCATATGTATGCATGTGTCTATTTGTGCATGCATGAATTTTACTGTGTGTGTATGTGCATATGTGTATGTGCATATGTGTATGTATGGGTGTTTTTTATTATTGTAAGTGTGTATAAGCATGCATCTATGTTAGATAAGTGTACAAGAACTTGCTTGTGTGCACCTATGTCTTTGTGTGTGTATGTGTATGCCTATGTGCTTACGTGTGCATGTGTGTGCACACATCTATGCATGCGCATATATGTGTACTAGTGTATAAGATTGTGTATGCCTACTTAGAGGTGTGTGTGGGCATGTGTGTACATGCATGTATTCACGTGTGTTTGTGTGCATATGTGTATGTCTACTTGCATATGTGTGTGTGCACATTTGAGCATGTGTATGTATGCATTTGTGTATATGTGGGTGGGTGTATGCACTTTTGTGGGCTTGTGCATTTGTGTGTGCTTGCTCGTGGCTTGTGCATGTGTGTGTGCATGTAAGTGCATACATGTGTGTGTGTGCATCTATGTGCATGTATGTTTCTTTGTGTGTGTACACTTTCACGTGAGTGTGTGTGTGTTTGTGCATTCATATGTGTGCACATTCACTTGCACAACTGCATGTGTGTGCATTTATGCATGTCTCTTTTTGTGTGCAAATATGTGTGTACATGTGTGTGTGTGTGCTTCTATGTTTGTGAGTGTATGTGTGTGCTTGTGTGACTATTTATGTACTTGTTTGCATGTTTGTGTGTGTACATGCATGTGTCTTGTGCATATGTGTGCTTACATAAGTGCGTGTGTGTGTGCATCCTTGTACATTCCTATCTGGGTGGCAACATATGCTTGTCTATGTGCATGTTTGTATGTGTATGTGCACGTAAGTGCCTATTGATGTAATTTGTGCTAAGCTAATGCATAAGAGATGAGTAAATTATGTTTTTAACCCTTTTTACTAGTTTGAAAACCTTTTCTTAAATTGAAATTTTGTAATTATAAAATTGTTGATTTATTGATTTTTAAATAAAAATATAAAAGGAAAAAAAATATGATTTTTAAATACCTTTCAATAAAATATTTTATGCTTGATACAAATAATTTTGAAAATTATTTATATATATATATATTAAATTAAATGATATTAAATAAAATAAATATCATAAATTACATAATAACAAAGAAAATAAAACTACAAAGGATTTTTAGGTGGTTCGCTTTAAGTCGTGCCTACATCCAACCCCAGTCTACTTGACCAAGATTCTACTAACAAAACCATTTTCTTTCACCATAGCAATTAAACTTAATCTTTACAAACCACACCTTTGTGCTACAGCATATAGGGGTTCATTATCATAATTTTAATTGTAAAAGTTTACAATATTAAAGCACAACAAAAAGGTAATAATTAATCGCAACATTCTATTATTCACTAATAAAAATATATATAGCATGTCTATAGATTATGATGTCAGAATATGAATATACTTATAAAAAATTTTGTAACAACCTAAATGATCTAATTTTGAAATATTAAATCAAAAGATTTATCAATATGTACTAGCATTGTTAAGAAAAATAAAATAAACACAGATTTTTCAATATTATGATCTTTTGTAGAAGACTAAAAGGAAATAAGAAAATGAACAACCAATTATGAAGAAGTCATAAATAAGATGTGCAATCAAAGAAAAATCTGAAGCAAGAAAGGGGTAAAATGAGTTTCAAACACAACTCCAACAAAGGTGTCAAAATCAGATTGCAATTCTTGGTTTTGCATAGTATCTTCTCAAAATATTAATGTCGCAAGGTAAAATCAACTTTATCCAACTCCTAAGGCTTGTCTATGTATATTAACATATTATAAATTAAAATATAATTTTTTAAATAGCTAGAAAGGTCCTCAAAGTAGCCATTAGCATTTCGACAATAAAAACAACTACAAATAGTTTTTTGGAATGTTGATTATGAACTAGAATAGTGATGACCATCCAATATGGGAAAACAAAAAAAAACAACTACCTAATCAAAATGCAAAATAAAGGGTCCAAATCTAATCCAAAATGGATTTGATCTAGTTGTTATATTCAACATTTTGGGCGTACAATGATGATATGTAAGAGCACTTTTCATAATGGTGGCGACGATCAAATCTATTCAATTGAGCTTTACGAATAGGCAACTAGATGAAATGCACTATTCATAAATGTAGAGAAGATCTCAACCATTTGATTAGATTTTATGGATCAATGGTTTATGAAAATTACTATTCAAAATGACAAAACTTATCTCAACCATTTGATTAGGCCTATCCTATGAGGGCTTAAATAGAATCTACTAGTCACAAAAATGGGCACAATCCAGATCGTTCGAGGGCAAAAATGCATGATCAAATGGCACTGAGTCACTCCAACTTTGGCTACAATAAGCACTAAAATCTTAGTCTCATATTCTCTAATTGCTGTGGAATTTTCAAGTTATAAAGATTCCTCACCTCCTATAAGATGAGCCAATACATGGGATAAATAATCACATCAGTAGATGTTTTAGAGATGAACTCTTCATGGTTAGCTACTCCACCAAAAGTTTAATCAATGACCCCTTGATATGCCACTTAAGCAACACCCTATAGCCATAAAAACAATTTAATATTTCTCGACTTGTAGATTATTCAATGAGATATTTAGTCAAAATTCTCTAATTGATTGATCTCTAGGAGCTTAAGAAACATGAACTAAAAGGTACTCCAAAAAAATATTAGAGAAACTAACGCAAAGGTTTTGTTGCATCAAATAAGTGTTGTCATGACCAAGAGTATAACAATCTCTTCCTTTTGATGATAACAAAGCCATTAAGAAAATAATGAAATGAAAAGATAAAAATCATGCAAGCATACACATGCTTCTCCATAATATATAAAATTCATATAATTATGCCTTAAACTTGGGATGTAAAGAATATGTTTCATTTCTCACAAATCTCTCCTTTTTTGTTTGCATTAAAAGATAAAAATAAATAAAAGATGTAAATAAGGGATGCACACAATAATAACATTTGTGCATAATTTATATTTTAAAAAGTAAAGGTACAAGATATAATAAATATTTGTTGGAAAAGAACTTATCAAAAAAATGATTTATTAATTTTTAAGCATAAAAAAAGATAATCATTAAACTTTATATGGAGAACTATTAGCGATCTTGTACAATTATAACAATACTAATTAACTTGTCATATATTTTGTCCATGTTTAGTTTATTAATATTGATCATTTTAAACTATGTTACTCTATTTACATATGTTTTAATAATTCTTATGAGGCCTCAACTTAAAACAAAGCCATGAGATCAAATATGCTTACAAGTACCATTAGGTCACCTTTGTATTTGATGAGTCAAGTATTAAATATTTAACATTTTATTCTAATGGGTTTGTTTAGTATGAATCAAGTATAATTTTTAATGAACAAGCCATGCACCATTGAAGATGGTGAATCAATGGTCTTCAAAGAACCTTGGAGTGTTTAGCAAGTTTCAGGGATTGAAGACATATGCACCAAAGCATTAATAAGTTTTCTTTATATGAAATAGAATATTAGCTTGTTGATTTTAAGACACTCTAATTTTGTTTCAATTTCAAATCACTTCGAACATCAAATTGTTCCATCATCTTCTTTATTTAGCAAATGAATAAGATTCCTTTTTTTAATCTAATTACCCATTTCTTAGTTAAATTGTATCCTTGTCAAATTCCAAGTTAGTTTGCTTACTAAGCATGGATTAAACTAATATATATATATATATATATATATATATATATATATATATATATATATATATATATATATATATATATATATCTACCACATCCCAACTTGTGCCAAAGTGTAAAGCTTCTTGCGTCAGGCAAGCCCAAGCAGTCACTCACAAGCTTCGGGTCAAGAAATAGTCGAAACCAAATCTAGTCAAGCCCATTCTAGCTAATGATGAATTCTTGAATAGAATGGGGTAAGACATTGGGTGAAGTCTGGCACCACTCACACTAGGTAATGTATAAGTTGACTCGTATAAACCTATATGTTATAAGTACACCAAGGAGATGAATTCTCGAGCACGCAGAGGGGGAGCCAGCCCAAATTAAGCTTTGAATACTGCTCTTATGCAAAAAAATTACGAAATCCAAATGCTTATCTTTCTTTGTAATGTGGGACGAAATCCCTTATGCCTATCTGCATCGAAAATCGGGAACACCAGCACCATCTAATCATATATTTTCATGATTACATACTGGAGCTCTCCTCTACTTCATTTAACATTAGATCTCATGATTTGTATGACCTTCATTCAGATCCAATGACCCAAGTTCATCCTACCTAATGGTTAATTATTTAGTAATTGCATTAGCCATTTTAAAAAAATATTTTAACATATTTGTAAAAACTTAAAGTTATTTGGCAACAATTTTTCAAATAGCTTTCTACACATTCTGTCACCTACAATCAAAATTTTTTTATGAATACCTAACCATTATAAATAGAATAACTAATGAATTTGAATGAAACTTTGAGATCTCAACAAAGCACTACTTAATATTCTATTGGCATAAATTCTACCAGTAGTAACTACATCTCCTTAAATCATCAAAATTTTCCAACAAATCCTTATAGGTATAAACTTTTAAATTCTTATTTCTATTCTTATAATTTAGCTCATTGTAGCTTGTTCCATTAATCTACAAGTATAAGTAGGTATATAAATTTATTGAATTTTTTTCGTCTTGTTGTATTTTTCTTTTCTATTTAGTTTGGTGGCTTTACTTTTGCAAAAACTCAAGTTTGATTTCATCTCATAAAAAAAACTAAGTTAAGATTGAACTCATAAAAGCTTAGGTTATGGTTGAACTAGTAAACATTAGTAGGTTGGAGAAGAGCTATATGAAAAAACCTCAAATTGTAACCTTTTATTAGTGGTGTTTTTTCTTGATCTCAATTGGGGGGTCTGTGGGTTCTTATTTGAATTGAATCATCTAAAAATTATTGTATCTCAATTTAATTTTTATATTCTTTTTTTATTATTTTTAAAATAATATATATATATATATCGTCAATATTTTTTATAAATATAAAATTAGTTTTGAGAAATAAATACTTTCAAATAAAAAAAAATATTTCTAAGAATATAATTAAACCCCCTCTTATGAGATTCATAAACTAGTTTTCATTTCAATTAGTATTAGTCCAAGTTCCCTATATAAAGTGCGTTAAATCACTTGGATGATCCATCATGTCCTTTTTAATTATTTTGTTTAGTTTTCTTAATTATCATTTTCATTTCATACTAATTTAAATCTCTCTTTTATCATTTTTGCTTTCATTCCAAAATACTTGTTTATTAATTACTTCTTAATTTTTTAATATCTTCATTCATTATTAATATTGTTGTGACACCTGATGAAGGTTCTTCTTCAGTTTATCCACCATTATTCATTGGTGAGTTTTATTTATATTAGAAAAATTGATTTAAAATTTTTGTTCTTTCATTTGATTTAGAACTCTTGAAAGTTATTACTAGATCATATGATTTACATAGAGGTATGAATAAATAAAATCAAGCCTTTTAGTGAATTTAGTAGTGATCAAAGAAGAATGACATAACTTAATACAAGATTACTAAAGTACCTTCATTATAGTATGTCTCCAAGTGAATTTCATCAAGTTATGAATTTTTATACCACACATAAAGTTTGGAAAAAATTAAAAATTACTTATGAAGAACTTTGCAAGTAAAAGAAATTAAATTAAATCTCCATACGCATGGTTATAAGCTATATAAAATAGATTTAAGAGAAATTACAATAATATGTTTATTCAAATCACTAATATTACTAATGGATTAGCAAATCTTGGAAAAGTACTTTCTAATATAGATCTTATAAAAAACGTACTAAGAATTTTATCCAAAGATTATGATCCTCTTATTATGATAATAAAGGCAATCAAAGATAGAAATAAGCTCCGTTTGATGAACTATTTGGAAAGTTATTAACAACAAAAATTGAGATGAATAAAAGAGGTGAAGAGGAGGATTTTATTTGCAAGCCAAAGCATGGGGCAAGAAAAGAGAAACCATTGGCATTTAATGCAAGAGAGGAAGATTCAGATTCGATATCCATCTCTTTTATTGATTTGGAGGGAGAGGTAAATTTTCAAATTAAAAGCTTAGCAAAAAACATGACAAAAGGTTTTGTATATAAGAAAAAAAAGAAAAGAAGGGAGAAGCTAAAGGAACCAAGGTATTATAATTATAGTTAAACAAGCCATATTAGACCAGATTGTCCACAACTCACAAATACTAAAAGAAAAGATGAGAAATAGAATAGAATAAAGAAGAAGAAAGCCTTTCAAGCTACTTGGAGTGCTTTAGAACATTATACCCCTACAACTTCAAATAGTAAGGACAAAGGGATTTTGTGCTTCAAGGCAAATGGTGATTGAAGCACATCTAGTAAAAAAGAAAAGAATGAGGTAAGCCATTGGCCTTATGATGTTTGTAAAAATAATTACATAGAATTTATTAGTAATTTAACTTCTTTAATGTGTGTACATTAAACATGAAAAACGTTTTACAATGAAAAGATTGTTTTTTAGTTTTTTATGAAAGAAGTTGAGAACAAGAAAATAAAAATGATTCAAATTTGTGATGAAACAATTTCAATGATTATTGACAATTCTATTTTGAAAGTGGAAATTACTAGTTTTAAAATAAAAATCTACTTTCCCAAAACATGCAAAATTTTCTAATACTTTACATGGTGTTTATTTTTCTAAATATAAGGATATGTGTCATTTTAAATACATGCAAAACTTTTCAAATATTACATACTTTTATTATTATACAAAAATGACATTCCATCAAGGATTATAAAATTAAGAAAAACTTTCCTTGTTTAAAATCATGCTTCAAATCAGAAATAAAATTGATATTATGAATTCTTCTGTAGTGAATATTTATATCCAATCCAAGTTTTCTTGGGTTCCCAATGTTAGATAACAAAAATATTAACATATGTCATCTCCATAATTGTGGTGTAGAGATATGATGTATTGAAAACATTCATAAGTTAGAAATAATATACTTAAAAATTATGTGTACGAGAAAGAATATAAACTAAGCAAATAAGAGTTATATTTTATGATTAAGAAGTTAATATTTTTTAATTTATGCTGTAATACGTACAGAACAAAATGAAGATTTAGCTCTTAATTATTGGATAGTAGATGCTCATGACATATGACTAAAGAGAGATCAAAATTTGTATCAATAGAACATTGACCAAATAAATAGGTAACACTAAGGGACAATTCTAAGGAAAAGGTAATTGGAATTGGTAATATAGGTATGCCTAATTTTATACTTTTAAATATTTTCTCAACTAATAGATTAGAATTTAATTTAATTAGTATTAGTCAATTATATGATAATGGTTATTTTGTTAATTTGATACTCAATATTAAAAAAAATCAAAAGATGATTATGTATTACTATTTGATAGAAGATAAAGTGACACTTATATGATTAAGTTTGATCAACTAGAAGTTAAAAGACAAGTGTATCTTGTTGCACATTTAAATGAGAATAATTTATGGCATAAGAGACTAGGTCATGTAGCTTATTCTATCATGAAGAAAATAAGAAAGTTAAATATAGGTATAGATCTTCCTAAGCCAAACAAAACTAATTGGAAAATATGTGAATCATGTCAAAAAGGAAAGCAAGTTAAATCTTCCTCTAAATTAAAAGATGGCTTAACTATTAGGATACCTTTAGGGAGTTTCTTTAGACCTCTTTGAACCCATACAACTCTTTAGTTTAGGTGGAAAGAAATATGGATTTGTGACTATTAATGATGTTTTTAGATATGCTTGTGTTGTATTTCTTAAGAGAAAGGATGAGACCTTTGAAAATTTTGTTAATTTAGTGAAAAAGATAAAAAAACAAACCAATTACAAATTAATTTATTTTCAAAGTGATAATAGTAGTGAATTTAAGAATAAGGATTTCTATGATTATTGCAAAGGAAAGAGAATCATACATCATTTTATATATCCTTATATACCTCAACAAAATGGGATTGTAGAAAGAAAGAATAAAAACTTTGTAGAAATTGGTAGAACAATGTCGGCTAAATACAATATACCAAAGTATCTTTGCGTTGAAGCAATTAATACAAATTATTATATAATAAATAGAATTAATTTAAGGCCAATACTTAAGAAAACTTCTTATAAATGTTTTACAAATAAGGGGCCAAATATTAGCTACTTTCATATTTTTTGGGTGTAAATGTACCCTTCTTAATAATAAAAGACTCAACATGAATAAGTTTGATGAAAAACTAAGTATAAGAATTCTATTTGGATACTCTTTTCGCAGGAAAGCCTATAGAATTTATAACACAAAAACTCAAAAAGTAAAGGAGATGATGTATGTAATATTTTATGAGTCTATTCAAGAGATAAATAATAAAAAATTACATGAAGAGATAAAGTCTTTAAAAAGCTTAGACTTAAAAGAGGATGAAGAAAAAATTGAAAGTAAAAAAGGAGAAGAGATTAGTCATCAATTGCCTAAAGATTGGAAGTATCAAGATTCACAACCAAAAGAATTAATAATAGGAGATGTTAATCAAATAGTTAAGACTAGAGCTTCTATGAAAGAAATTAATCATAGTGTATTTGTATCTTTCATAAAACTAGTATCTATAGAAGATTCACTTAAGGATGACTAGGGTTCAAGCAATGAATGAAAAATTAGATGAATTTGAAAGAAACAAAATTATGGGAATTAGTTTCTAAGTGTAGTGTTTAATAAGTAATTGGAACCAAGTGGGTATTCAAATAAATTTGAGGAAAATAGAGTGACCATTAAAAACAAAACTAAACTTGTTACTAAGGTTTATAATCAAGTTGAATGTATAGATTTTGAGGAGTGATTTGCACCTATAAAAAGATTAAAGGTATTAAACTTCTCTTAATATATTCTTGTCATAAAAATTTGAAATTATTTTAAATGGATGTAAAAAGTATATTTTTAAAAGAGATAATAAAAGAATATATGAATGCAGAATAACCCATTAATTTTGGGACTCATGCACATGGTGATTATGTATATAAGCTTAAGAAGACACTTTATGGGCTTAAGAAAGCTCCCCATGCAAGGTATCATAGATTGAGCAGTTATCTGATTGGTAATGGTTCTGGGAAAGGAAAAGTGGATGCCCTATTATTCCTAAAATCATTAAATGATAATTTATTGCTTGTAAAAGTTTATATTTGATGAAATAATGTTTGAAAGCATAAATTAAAATATGTGTAATGAATTTAGCTACTTAATGACAAGATAGTTAGAGATGAGTATGATGGGTAAGATGATCTTTTTCTTAGGATTACGAATTAAACAATTAAAAGATAAGATTTGTATTACTTAAACTAAGTATTTAAAAGAATTATTCAAGAAATTTAGCTATAAAAATATGAAACATAGAAAGATTCTAATAAATCAATTAATCGATTTAGAATGAGAAAAAATTAGGAAACCCATTAATCAAAAACTTTTATGGAGATTTTATTAGAACATTATTATATCTCACAAAAAGTAGATCAGATAAATTTTTTAGTGTTAGCTTATGTACTACATTCTAATCAAATCCTAAGGAAAGCCATATAAAGATAGTAAAATCAACTTTCAAGCATTTAAAAGTTACAATGAATTCTAGTGTATGATACCATAAAAATATTTTTTCAAGTGATCTTATAGATTACATAGATTCAAACTTTGTAGGTGTTATGGTAAATAGGAAAAGTAGCTTAGGTATATAAGAAATTGTCTAATTTCATGGTTAAGAAGCAAAATTGCATATCCCTATCGACCTCAAAAACCATGTAATAGCTAAGAGTTGTGTTGCCCTTGTATTATGGTTAAGGCAATAACTTCATGATTATGCTTTATATCTCTTATATATTTCTATTTTAATTAATATTACTAGTTCCTTGGCCTTAACATTGAATCAAATTCATCATTTTAGGACCAAGCACATTGATATAAGATATCATTTTATTAGAGATCAAGAAGCCAAAGGCTTAATAGAATTTGAATATGTTTCTACCAATAAGAATTGGTCAACATATTTACTAAGTCATTCCAACAAAGTAATTTCAAATCATAAGAAAACAATTAAGTGTAATAGAAATTATATAAATTATACATCTCTTTTTGATGGTGTCAAAAGGAGTGAATGATTGTTGTTTAGATAAGTGAGAGAGAGAATTTAATAAAGGGGAGCATGAAGTAAGGGTGAGCATATATATTTAATTTTTAATATCACTTATTAATTGTTAAATATGTGCATGTGTGTGTGTGTTCTTGTGCATGTATTTGTGTGTGTATTTGTGTGCGTATTTGTGTGTGTGTGTGCATACGTATGCGTTATATGGGTGTATGCTTATCTTCACTTGTGTGTACTTTTACACATGCATGTTTATGTATGTGTGCATGATTATACATATGCATGGACATGCATGTGTTTGTGCATACACATATGTATTCATGCATGCACGTGTGCCTATGTGTGGGTACATGCAGATTTATGTTTGTGCATGTATGTAAATATAAGTGTAAGTTTGTGTGCATTTTTTTGGGTGTGCATGCATGCAAAATGATGCAAGTGTGTGTGTGTGTTACGCATATGTATTTGCTTGTTCGTGTGCATGCATGCAAAATGATGCAAGTGTGTGTGTGTTACGCATATGTATTTGCTTGTTCGTGTGCATATGAGTGTCTAGATGCAAGTGAGCATGCATTGGTGCTTGCATGTGTGTGTGCATGTGCAAGTGTGTGTGTGTGTGTTCATAAGCATGTGTGCACATGTGTACACATATGTGTCTACTTGTGCGTACATATGCATGAGTGCATGTGCATTTGTGTGTGTAAGCATGTGTGTGCATTTGTATGTGTGGGCTATGGATGCACATAAATGTGCATGGGTGCACATGTGCGTGTGTGCATATTGGCAAGGTTATCTGTGTCTATGTGTGTGCATGTGTGTGCTTGTTTTCATGTATATGGGTATGTGTGTGCATTCCTACATGTATATTTTCATATTTGTGTGCATGTACATCTATGTGTGTTCATGAGTTTATATGCCCTTATGTTTGTGTGTGTGCTCACCTGTTTGTGCATCTGTCTATGTTGTGCATATGTGTGTGTGTGGTAGTGTACGCATGTGTTACTGTGTTCACATATGTGTCTATGCATATGTGTGCTTGAGCCTGTACATGCATGTTCACATGTGCTTGTGTGACTATATGTGTGTTTATGATTGTGCATGTCTATGTGTGTTTGTAGGTGGGTGTGTTTGCATGTGTGTGGTTTCATGTACATGTAGTGTCTACATAGTTTCATGCATATGTCTCTATACATGTGCATGTCTACTTTGGTGTGCATGTGCATATGTGTGCATGTATGTTTGTGTGTATTCATGTGCATGATGTGTGTGTAAGTATGTGTTTATGAGTGTGCTTATGCATGTAGATGTGTGTGCTTATATGTTTATGCAAGCTCTAATATGTGTGTGTGTGTGTGTGCATGCAAGCATGCATGTGTGTGTGCAGGTACACACAATTTTGTAGGTGCACTCATGTGTATGTATTCTTATGTGTGTGAGTTTGTGCATATGTGTATGCATGTGTGTGTGTGTTCTTTTGTATATGTGTGCATGTATCTTTATGTCTGTGTTTTTGTGCATGCATGTGTGAATATGTGTGTCAGTGTTTGCATCTTTGTGTGTTCATGTGCATGTGCGCTTTTGCTAGTTTGTATGTGTGAGTGTGTGTGCAAGGTTTTATGTTTGTGTTAGTGTGCTTATGTATGTTTCAATGCGTTGGCATGTGCATGTGTCTATGTGTGGATGTATGCACATGTGCCTGTAGGTTTGGACAAGTGCATGTGTGTAGATCTGTGTAGGTGTATGTGTGCATGTGCATTGGTGTGCATGCATGCGTGTGTCTGCATTTGTCTGTGTGTGTGTGCATGTTTGTGTATGCATGCGTATACATGTCTATGTGCCTGTCTATGCATGTGTGTGTGTGCATATTTTGTTGATGTGTGAGCTTGCATTTGAGCATGCTTGTGTGTGTGTGAAGGTGCCTATGGATATGCTTTTGTGTAGGTGCACATGTTTGTTTATATATTTGTGGGCAAGTTTATGTCTGTGTACATATGCATGTGCATGCATACATGCAATTACATGTGTTTATGTTTGTGTGGGTATACATGTGTGTGTATCTATGCATGTATGCATGTGTGTGTGTGTGTGTGTCATTAGGCATCAACGAATTCCATTGTGTGTTTATGCAAGGGTATGTGTATATGTGTGTATGCCTTTTTGTGTGTTTGTGTGTGTATGTATGTAAACATGTGTATGCTTGCATCATGTTCGTGTGCATGTGTGCGTAAGTAGTTGTGCATGTGTATGTGTGTCCATGTGTATGTTTGTGTGCATGTCTTTGCATGTATGTGTGTGTATGTTTGTTTGTGTTCATGTGAGTTTGTGTGTGCTTATGTGTGTGTGGGCATGCATGTGTGCATAGGTGCATTTTCTTGTATTTGTGTGCACCAGTATATGTGTGCACTAAGGAGCATTCATGTTTGCACATGTGTATGTGTGCATATTTGGGTATACATGTGTGTTCATGCATGTGTATGATGTGTGTGTGAGCATTTATGCATTGGTATGTTTGTGTATGTGTATGTGCATGCATGTAGGTGCATGTGCAAGCATGCCTATACTTGTTTATGTGTTTGTGTGTATGTGCATATCTGTGTGCATGTGCACGAGTCTACATCAATGCTTATGTGTATAGTAGATCATGTGTGAGCACATGTGTGTGTACGTCTATTTGCATGTATCTATGTATGTATGTATGCATGTGCATGTTAGTGTGTGTATAGGTGTATATGTTCCTGTGCATAAGCATGGTTGTGCCTATGTGTTATTATGGGTGCACGTGTGTGTTTATACAAATGTGCGTGTGCATTCATGTTTGTATGTGCATGCAAGGATGTGTGTATTTGTGTATGTTTGCATGTTTATAAGCATGTTTATGTGGGCGTGTGCACATGAGCATATTCAAGTGTGTGTGTGTGTGTGTGTATGTGCATGGGTGGGTATATGCATGCATGCTTGAATGCGTGTGCATGTGCATGTGTGCATTGTTTTGTGTGTGCTATTGTGTGTATGTGCTTGTGTGATAGTGATTATCTATGTGCATGTGCATGCAAGTGTATTTGTGTGTATGTGTTATTATTTTTATGCATGTGTGTATCTATGTATGTATGGTGTTCATGCATGTTTGTGTGTGTGATGTGCATGTGTGTATGTGTGCATGAGCAACCTATTTTATATGTATGTGTGTTTGTGTGTGTGTGTACATGTGTTTGTGCATGTGTGTGTGTGTGCATATGAGTGGATGTGTGGGTGTGCATACATGTGTGTGAGTTTGTGTATATTTGTGTGCTTATGCATGTGCATGTGCATGTACATACTTATGTGTGCATGTGTGTAAGCATGTGTGTGCCTATGTTTGTTTGTTTATTTGTTCCTTTATTCGTATATTTGTACATGTGTGCATGTGCATTTATGATCATGTGTGTGTGCAAGTCATGTGTCTACATGGTTACACATGACGTTTGTGTGCATGTATGTGTGTGTGTACAAGCATGCGCATGTGTGTATGCATATGTGCATGCATGTGTATATGTATAGGTGTGTGTGCATGTGTGTGAGTTGTGTGCTTATTTATGTATTTATGTTTGCATATGTGTAAGTGGGTGTGTGTCTGCCTGTGTCTGTGCATGTGTTTGTGTGTGTGTTCGTGTGTCCATACGACTGTGTACATGTATGTGCAAGTGAGTTTGTGTGTTTATATATTTCCATGTGTGTTAGCATTGATGTGCCTATGCATGTGTGTGTGAGCATGTATGCATGTGTGCATGTGCTCATACATTTGTGTGTGCATGCATGTGTATGGGTGGTTGTACTTGTATTTGTATATTTCTATGCTTGTGTGTGGGGGGGTGCATGCATGTGTACATGTATTCAACTATGTGAATATAGCTCTAGGCACGTGTGCATGCATTCAATTATGTGTATATATGTTTGGGAAAGTGTGCATGTATGCATCTGCATGGGTGCATATACACTTGTGCATGTCTGTATGCGTGCATATCTATATGTGTATGCATATTTGTATGTGTATGCATCAATATGCATGTGTGTATGCATTATCTCATCTTTGTGTATGTTCACATTTGTACATACATGCATGTCTAGGTGCATTTGCACACATGTGCACATTCTCGTCTACGAGTGTGCATGTTTGTGTGTGCACATGCCTATGTGTAATGTGTGCACAATTGTGTGCATCTGAGTGCATGACCATGTGCATGCATCTGTGTGTGCCTACTTGTGTGTGTGTGTGTGTATATGTGTGTGCATGTGCATGTGTATTTGTGTTATATGCGTGAGTGTCCTTTTCTGTGTGTGTGTGTGTGTGTGTGCATGTATTTGTGCATGAATGTGCATGCATTTGTATGTCTGTGCACGTGTATGTGAATTTTCGTGCACATGTGAGCATGCTTCTATGTTTTTGTGTGGGTGTGTATGTGTGTTTCTACGAGGGTATATGCATGTTTATGCAAGTGCGTGTGCATGCATTTCTTGTGTGTATAATTTTATTAGTGTGTTTGCTAGGGTGCATGTCTTTGTTTGTTTGTACGTGCATGCTCTTTAGTGGTTGAGTGCATATGTATATGCATGTTTTTGTTTGGGTGTATTTTTGGCTATATGCATATATGTGTATTTTTGTGTTTTTGTGTAGGGATGTATGTGGTTTCTTGCATATGAGTGTGAGTGCATGTGTGTGTGTGTCCATCTATTTGTGAGCATGTGTAGGTGTGTGTACACACATGTGTGCATGCGTGTGTGTGTGTGTGACTACATCTGTGTGCGTGCATGTAAATGTTTTTGTGTGCATGTCTGTGCAAATGTGGTTGCACGTGTGTGTGCGAGCAAGTATGTGTGCGTGTGTGCATGCATGAATTTGTGATTGCATGTGTTCTCATGTACCTACCTTTGTCTATATGTATGGGTGTGCATGTGTGTGTGCATGAATGTGTGTGTGTGAGTGTGTGTGTTTGCATATATGTATGTTTGTTTGCGTGTGTGTGTGTGCTTATATCTATGTATGTGTGAATGTGTGTCTATTGGCAAATAGACATGTGTGACTTTGTGTGTAGATGTGTGTGTGCATTTGTGTATGTGTGGGTGCATGCATGTGTGTGCATGTGTTTTTTTATGTGCATATGCATATGCATGTGTGTTTGTATATGCTCATGTAAGGGGTATTGTGAGTGTAAGTGTGCTTGTGCATGCATTTGTGTATATGTGTCCATATCCATATATGTACATGTTTGGTTGTGTCTATGTGGGTGTGTGTGTGTGTTTGCTTGTGTAGGTTGGCATTTCTATGTGTGCATGTGCACGTGTGAGTGTATGTTTGTGCATGTGTGTGCATTTGTGTGCATGTGTTCATGTACATATGTATGTACATTTGTATGCATGTTCATGTGGGTGCGTGTGTGTTCATGTGTGTGTATGTGCATTTTTTATGGATGTCTGTGTTCCTATGAGTATGTGATTGTGTGTGTGTGTAGATGTGTTTGTATATGGCTATCAACATGTGTGTGTGCATGTGTATGTGTATATTCGTATGCATATTTTTTGTGCGAGTATTTATGTACATGTGCATATGTCTATGTGTCTTAGTGTGTGTGTTGGTATGTGTGCATGCATGTGCTTATGTGTGTGTTTGCACATGTGCATTTGTGTGTGCACATGTGTGCATGTCTGCATGAGTGTGTACATGTGTGCATGGGTGCATACATGCACAAGTCTATGTGTGTGTGCCTCTAAGTGTATGTGCTTGTGGGTGCATGCACATATGTGTGTGTGTGCATGGGCATGTGTGTGTGTATATGTGCATGTGTGTGTTTGTATGTAAATGTGTGTGTACTTATGTGTGTACAAGTATGCATATACATTCATGTGTATATGGGAATGTGTGTGCATGTTCATCTCTATGCATGAGTGCATATGTGTGCCTTGCAAGCACATGTGTCTATGAGTGTGTGTGCATGTGTGTATGTGTGTGATGTTGTAAGTGTGCATGCAATTGTATGCATGTGGAGGTGTCTACAAGTGTGTGTGGTTGTCCATGTTTTTGCTTTTATATGTGCATTTATGCATGCATGTCTGTTTGTGTGTGTATGCTTGTCTTTTGTGTGTGAAAGTGTGTGATTGCATGTGCATGTGTGTGCATATGTGTGTGTATGAGTATTTGTGTGCGTGTGTGTGTGCTTGAGTGTATGCATGTGTTCATGTGTTCATGTGCATGTGTGTTTGTCTATCTGTGTGTACATGTGTATATGAGTGCATGTATAAGTGTATGTGTGTGTATATTTGACTATGTGTGCACATGTGTGCATTCATTTGTGTGTGTGAGTACATATCTGTGCACCTGTATGTGCATGTGAGCATGTCTGTGTTCGTGTTTGAGTGTGTTGTGTATGCATGTGTGTATGTTGGCATGAGTGTGTACTCATGCACATGTGTGTATGCATGTGTGTGTGTGTATGTGTGCATGTGTACTTCTGTGTTTGATTGTTTTTGAATTTGTGTGTGTGTGTTCATATGTGTGGTTGTGTGTGGGCGTTTATGCTTTTACATTTTTATGATTGTACATGTTTGTATGTGCATGTTATCACATTTGTGTGTGTGTGGGTGCATGTTTGAGTGTCTTCATATGCGTTTGTGTGCACATGCATGTATGCAATTGTGCATTTTTTTTGCATTAATATGCACATGTGCATGTGCTTGCATGTGTGTCTGTTTGGACATATGTATTTGTTTATGCATGTGTGTCTATGTTTGTGCTAATACATACATGTGTGTGTGTGCACATGGGAGTTTGTGTAGAATTATTTGCTTATTCATGTATTTATGTGTTTTTTTATGCATGCATGTGCTTGTATATGAGCCTGTGTGCATTTTTAGTTTGTGTGGAAGTTTGTGTGTTTGTGTGTGTGTGCATTTGAGCTTGTGTGAGCGTATGAGTGCATTTTGTATATTTGTGTGCATGTGCATGTGTGTGTGTGTTTGCAAATGCATGTGTATGAATGTGTGTACGCATGAGTGTTTTTGTGTGTGTGCACTTATGCATTTGTTTATGTGTTTTTTTGTGTGTGCTCAAGTGTCCATTTGTGTGTATGTGTGCATATGTTTGAGTTTGTGTATATGCATGTCTATTTGTGTGTGTGTGTGCCTACATGTGTGTTTTTGAGTGAATATGTGGTTGTGTATGTTTGTTAGGATACATGTGTAAATGTTTGTGTACATTTTTGTATATGTGGATGTGTGTGTGCTCTTGTGTGCACAAGTGCATGTGTGCATGTGGGCATGTGAGTGTATATATGGTAAAATGTGTAAAGGGTGTGTGGGAGCATGTGTGAGTATTTGTGTATATGTTTGCATGTTCATATGTGCGTGTATGGTTGTGTGTTTGTGTGGGTCAGTTTGTATACAAATGCAGGTGTGAGTGCATGCCTATGCATTTGTGTGTATGTGTTTTTGTTTTTGTCATATGTGTGTGCATGAGTGTTTGAATGCATATTTGTGTGGGTGTATGTGTGCATATGCATGTGTGTTCGTGTGTGTGTGCCTATCTATGCATGCATGTGTGTGTGTGTGTGTGTGTGCATGAGTGCATGAATGTGTAGATGTGTCTATGTGTATGTTGCTAAGTGTATAGGTATGTCCATATGCATGTGCATGTGTATGTACTGTCTGTGTTTGTCCTAGTGTGTGTGTGGGTTTGTGTGCATGTATGTGCTTATGTGTGTATTTGTGTACACACATGTGTGTATGTCTGTGTGTGTGCATGAGCATGCATGTGTGTGCCTATGTGCATGCATATGCATGTTTTTGTGTGTGTGTGCATGTTTATGTGTTCAAGTACATGTTCTCATGTGTGCATGTGTGTGTGCTTGTGTGATGTTGTGTGTGTGTATGTAGTTGTGTGCATGTGGGTGTATACAAGTATGTGTGGTTGTGCATGTGTTTGCTTGTGCAAGTGCATTTTTGTGTGTCTATCTATTTGTGTTTTGTGTATTCATTTGTTTTCTTTATGTATATTTGTGTGAAAGTTTGTGCATGCATCTATGTGTGTGCATGTTTGCATGTATTCATGCTCATGTGTACATGCATTCATGTGTGCCAATGTGCGAGTGTGTGCATGTGTATGTTTATGTGTGTGTGTGCATGTGCTTATGCATGTGTGCATGTATTTGTGTGTGTGTGCATGTTTGAATACGTGTGTGTGCGAGCACATATGTGTCCCTATTTGGGTGTGTTGTGCACATGTGTGTGTGTGTGTGTACATGGGCATGAGTGTATGCTCATGCATATGTGTGCATGCATGTGTGTCTGAGTGTATGTGTACATGTGTGTGCTTGCATTTATATGTTAGAGTGTGTGTGTGTGTGTGTGATTGTTTGTTTTTGAACAAGTGTGTGCAAGTGTGTGTGTGCATGAACTTGTGTTGTGTGCATGTGTCCATTTGTATGTTCATGTGTGTGTGATTATGCATCTAAGTTTGTATGTGTATTTATATTTGTAAGTTTGCATATGTGTACATGTGTATGTGTGTGTATGTGCTTGTGTGTCTGTGTCGAGGTTGTTTGCATGTGTGTGTAGGTGTCTTGATGGACCTACATATTTGTGTGTCTGTGCATGCATGTGCACATGCACAAATGTGTGCTTGTAGGTATGCATATGTGTGTGTTCATATGTGTGGGTATTTGTGTTTATTCATCTATATGTGCCTATGAATAAGAGCATGTGTGTGCCTGTGTGGATGAATGTTTGTGTCGTGATGTATGTGTGTTTGTGCATGTGCAAGTGTGTGCGCAAGAAATGTGTGTTTGTGTTAGTGTGTACATGTGCATATGCTTTCATGGGTGTGTGCATGTATTTGCGAGTGTGTGTGCTCACGTGTACTTTTGTTTATGCACGTGCATGTTTTTGCATGCATGTTTGTGTGTGTACACTTTGGTGTTTTTGTAGTGTGTTTGTGTATGCACATATGCATCCCTATGTGTACATCTATATGTGTATGCATCCATGTGTATGTCCATGTGTGTGTGTATGTGTGCATGTGACTGTATATTCATGTATATGTGGGTGTGTGAGTGCGTGTAGGTGTGTGTGAGTTTATGTATGTGCATGCATGCGTGTGTGAATGTGCATGAGCATGCGTGTGTGAATGTGCATGAGCATGCATGTGTGCATGAGTGTATGTGTGTGTGTGTGTGTGTGTGTGTTTGCATGTCTGTGTATGCATGTGTGAGTGTTTGTGTATGTGCATGTGTATGAGTCAATGTGCAAGTGTGTGCATAGGTGTGTGCATATGCAATGCGTCCATGCATTTGTGTGTGTGTATGGGTGTGTGTTTGAGTCATTGTGCATGTGCATGATTACATACATGCACAAGTGTTTACATGTGGAAGCACACACTTGTATGTGCAATGGGTTTGTGCTCAAGTCTATGTTGACAAGTGTATGAGTGCATATGTATTTGCATGTCTCAGTGTGTGTGTGTGCATGCATGCATGCAAGTAGTGCGTGTACATTTGTATGTGTGTGCACATTTTTGTGTTTCTTATGCATGTATGTATGGGCATGTGTGCATTCGCACGCATGTCTATATGTGCATGGGTGCATGCATTATAGTTTGTGTAGATGTTCATGTGAATGCATGAGTGCACATGTGTGTAAATCAATGTGTATTTTTACAATTGTGCATTTGTGCACGTGTGGGTGTTTATGCATGTGCACATGCATGTTGGTGTTGATGTAGGTTTGTGTGCATTTATTTTGGTACATGTGTATGTATAATTGCATATGTGTGTGTAGATTGTGTATACGTGCATGTGTGTGTGAATGTGTGCATGCTTGTACATGTGTGCTCAAGTGGCAATGCATGCACATGCATGTGTGTGTTCCTATTTGTGTGCATGTGAGCCTATGCATGTGCATGTGCATCTCCATGTGAGCAAGTGAGCGATGATATGTGTGTGTGTGTTTTTGCATTGTTATGTTTTTATGCATATGTATTTTTGTGTGCATTTTTATATTGATTTGCATGTGTGTGTGCATAAGTACACATTTGTATGTGTGTTTGCATGTGTGTGTATAGATGTACATCTGTGTGTGTATGTGTGCATGTGTGCTTGTGCGTGTAATTGTTTTTTTTTAAAAAAGAGTGCGTGCGTTCATATGTGTGATTATGTGTGGCTATTTGTGCTTTTGCATCTATGTGATTGTACATGGTTGTATATGTATGGTGGCACATGTGTGTGTGTGGGGGGTGGGGTGCATGTTTGAGTGTCTTCATTTTTGTGTGTGTGTGCACTTGCATGTGTGTGAATGTGCATTTTTTTGGGATCAATATGCACATGTGCATGTGTCTATGTATGTGTCTGTGTGTATTTTGAGTTTGCATGCAAGTGTGTGTGTGTGTACGTATTTGAGCTCGTGTGAGCATATGAGTGCATGTGTATGTTTGTATGTATTTGTTTGTGTGCATGTGCATGTGTGAATGTGTATGAATGTGTGTGTGCATGTGTGTTTTTGTGTGTGTGCACATATGTGTTTGTTTATGTATTTGTTTGTGTGTGTTCACGTGTCCATTTGTGTGTACGTGTGCATATGTTTGTGTTTGTGTATATGCATGTCTATTTGTGTGTGTGTGCCTACATGTGTGCCTTTGAGTGAATGTGTGTTTGTGTATGTATGTTGGGATACAAACATGTGCGTCTTTGTGTGTATATGTTTGTGTACATTTTTGTATGTGTGGTTGTATGTGTGTTCTTGTGTGCACAAGTGTGTGTGCATGTGCCAATGTGTATGTTTGTGTACATGGTCATATGTGTAAGAGGTGTGTGTGTGCATGTGTGAGCATTTGTGTATATGTGTGCATTTGCATGTGTGCATGCATGATTGTGTGTGTGTATGTGCATGCATGTGTGTGTGTGTGTTTGTATTTGTTAGTTTGCATGCAAATGCAAGTGTGAGTGCATGTCTATAAATTTGTGTGTATGTGTTTGTGTTTGTGTACATATGCATGTGCAAGTGTGTTTGCATGTGTATGTGTGTAGGTGTACGTTTGCATATGTATGTGTGTTTGCGTCTGCATGCCTATGCATGCATATGTTTGTATGTGTGTGTGCATGAGTGCATGAATGTGCATATTAATCTATATGTGTGTCCCTATGTTTGTGTCTATGTGTTTGGGTATGTCCATATGCATGTGTATGTATATGTACATTTGTTTGGGTGTGTCCTAGTGTGTGCATGGGTTTGTGCACTCACGCATGTATTTGTGTGTGCACATGTGTATGTTCATGTGTGTGTGCATGAGCATGCATGTCTATGCTTGTGTGCATGCATGTGCACGTCTTTGTGTGTGTGAGTGTGTGTGTGTCTATGTGTACTTTTACCTATGCATGTGTTTTTGTGTGTGTGTGTGCATGGTCATGTGCATCTTTGTGCATGCATGTCTATGTGTTCATGGTTGTATGTGCATTGTTGTACGTGAGCATGTTCATGTGTTGTGCATGTTGATGTCTTCATGCTTATCTATGTGAGTGTGTACGAGGGTGTGTTGGTGAGTGTGCATGTGTGTGCTTGTATACATGTGTGTGTACATGTATAGACGTGTGCATGTGCATAGGTGTGTATATGTGTGTGTATGTGTGTGTATGTGCATGTGTATAGATGTGTCTATGCATGTTCATGTTTGTGTCAATATTATACATACACATATGCATGTGTATGTGTGTGGACGTGTTTGTACATGTAATTATGTGTGTGTTTATGTGTACTCATGTGCTTGTGCAAGTCTATGTGTAAGGGTATGTGTTTGTGTGCTTGTGCATTTGCATATATGTTTGTGGGTGCAAGCATGTGCTTATGTTTGTGTGCTTAGATGTGCTTGTGTATGTGTTTGTGCTGCATGTGTGCATGTGTGTGTGCATGTGTGGATGCATGTGTGGATGCATGTGTACATATTAAATTGTGTGTGTGTGTCTTTGTGCAACCTTATGTGTGTGTGTATGTGTGCATGGGTAAGAGTTTGTTTGGGTGTGTGTGACTTTGAGTGTACATGCATGCATTCTTGTGTGTGCATATGTGTGTGCATGCATATACTATGAGTGTGTGTGTGCATGTATATGTGCATGCATGTGTGCATGCGTGTAAGTTCATGCATGTGTGTGTAAGTGTTTGTGCATACATTAACACATGTGAGTGCATGTAGGTGCATGAGTGTGCGTGTGCACACATGTGGTGTTAATTTGTGTGTGTGCATGTTTGCATGTACATGTTCATGTGTGTGTGTATATTTGTGTGTGTATGTGCATTTGCATGTGTGTGCATTTGTGTGTACCTATGTGAGTGAGTGCATATTTTTGTAAACATGGGTATGTGTGTGCATATATGTGTACATGTGTGCTTGTGCATGTGTATGTTTGTGTGTGCCTGAGTGTGCACATGTGTGTGTGCAAGTGTTTTCTTACGTGCTTTTGTGTGTGTATTTATGTGTGTAGATTGCATTTGTGTGCATATGTGTAAACATGTCTATGTGCTTCAATGTGTAGATGTATGTGCAATCATGGGTGCATGTGTCTACATACACATATTTGTGCATAGGTACGTGTGTGTGTGTGTGTGTTTTACTATGCATGTACACATAAGTGTTTATGTGTGTGTGTGTATGTAAGTTTGCATGTGCGTGTGCATTTGTTTGTAAGCATGTATGTGTGGGTGTGTATATGTGCATAGGGGTGTGTAGGTGTGAGTGTTGTTTTGTGTATGTGTTCTTATCTGTGTATTGGTGCTTACATATGAGCTTGTGAGTGTGTGTTCATGTATGTTTGTGCATGTATATTGGGGTGATTATGTATGTGTGTGTGTGTGTGCATATGTACTTATATAAGTGGCTGCATGTGTGAATGGGTGTGTATGCACACACACATTTGTGTATGCATATTTGTACATGTGCTGTGTGTGAGTGTGCATGTGTGTGCATGTTCTTGTAATTGTTTGAGTGTGTTCATATTTACTTGTGTGCAAGTGTGTTTTGCATGTTTGTGAGTGTGTTCATGTGTGTTCCTATGTATGTTTGTGTTTTTGTTTCTATAAGTGTATTATTATACATAAGTGTGTGTGTGTGTGTGTGTGTCTTTGTGCATATGCATTATGCTTGCATGTGTGTGTTTGGGAAAGGAGCGATGGGTTATGTGTGTGCATGCATATGTGTATGTGTGTATGTGCATGTGTGTGTAGTAGGTAGGGTGTTTGTGTATTTGCATGTGTGTGTGCATGTCTTCGTGTGCCTATGTATGTGTGTGTGTGTATGCATGCACAATTGCTTGTGTGTGGGTGTGCATGTGTATGTGCGCATATTTATGTGTATATATGTGTTGGTGTTTATGGTAGAGTGTTCGTGTTTGTGCATGTGTGCTTACTCGTGTGTGTCTGAACACGAGCACATGTTTGTGTGTGTGTGCATTTGTGTGATTCTGCATGTTTGTTTGCATGTGCACGCATGTGTGTGTGTGCATGTGTGTGTATGTGTTCATGTGTGCTTGTGCACGTGTGTGTATGCTCATATGTGTGTGCAAGCTTGTGTGTGTATGCTTTTGAGAAGATGTATGTGTGTATTATGTGTGCATGTGCTTGTGTGAGCATGGATGTGTTTATGTTTGTGCTTGGACATGTGTATGTTTATGTGTGTATGCTTTTGTGTGCTTGTGCATGTGTGTGCATGTGGTGCCTAAAAATATGTGTGTATGCTTTTGTGTGTTTTTGCATGTTTGTGTGTGTTTGTGCATGCTTGTGTGTTTCTATGTTCAGGTGTGTGCATATGTGTTTGTATGCATATGTGTATATATGCATGTGTACATGTTTGAGTGCATGTGTATGGTTGTGTATGTGTGTGCAAGCATGTGCATCTGAGTGAGCGCACACATGCCTCGGCATGTGGGTGTGCATGCATGTGTTGTCATGGGTGTATTTATGTATGTTTGTGTACGTGTCTATGTCGGTGTGTGTGTGTGCATGAGTTTGCATGCATGCGTGTGGGTGTGTATTTATGTGTGTGCACTGTGTGTGCATATGTTAGTGTGTTTGTGTATGTACATGCATGTGTATATGCATGTCTATGTGTGTCTATGTGTATATGCGTGTGCATTTGTTTGTGTTTATGTGTTTGTATTAATGTACATGTATGTGTGCATTTGTGCACATGTATGTATGCTAGTGTGTGAATGTTTCTTAGTTTGTTCATGTGTGTATGTGCTTGTGTGTGTGTTTGTCAGAGTGTGCACATGTGTGTGTGTGTGTGTATGTTCATGTGTATGTTTACGTATTTGTGCGACTGTGTGAGTGTGTGCACATGTGGGTGTGTTCATGCATGTGCAAGTGTGCATGTATCTGGATGCATATGTGCTTGCATGTGCATGAGTGTGTGTGTGTATTTGCATGTATGTGCATATATGTGTAGGTGTGCATGAGGATGTGTGTTAGCATGAGTTTTTGTGCATGAATGTATGGCTATGTAATTGAGTGTGCATACATGTTCATGTGTATGTGTTAGTCCATATGTGTTTGTGTGATTTTGTGCATGTGTATGTGTGCGTGCGTGAGTGTGTGCAGGGTTGCATGTGAATATGGACATGTGTCTGTGTGTTTGTACTTGTGGGCATATGTTTGTGCATGTGCGCATGTGCTTATGTGCATAGATGTGCACATGTGTGTATGTGTTTGTGTGCATGTGTCTGGGTTTATGTGTGTGACTCCTTATATATTTGCATGTGTGTGTCCATGTGTGTGTGCATGTTTGTGATTGTTTGTGTGGGAGTGTATTTTTTGTGTGCATGCATTAGGTGTTTTCCTGCTATGTGTATGTGTTTGTGAAAACGCATCAACATGTGTGCATGTGTTTGTATACATCTATGTTCATGGGTTCTTGTATGTGCATGCATGCACGCTTGTGTTCATGTTAATAAATTTGTGTCTGTGTGTGTGCTTGTACTTGTGTATGAGTGTAACTGAGACGTGTGCTTGTTTCTATATGTTTATGTGTTTGTGTGCATGTGTGTGTGCAAGTGTCTATGTGGATGTGTACATTTGTTTTAACATGTCCATGTATGTCTATGATAATGCTTGTGAGCTTGCATGTGCATCTATATTTGTGTGTGCATGTGCATGTGCATACATGTGTCTTTATGCTTACATTTATGTGTGCATGTGTGTTTGTGATTTTGTAGTTTTTTATGTGTGGTGTACATATGATGGTGAGTATGTGTGTGGGCATGAGTGTGTGTGGGTGTGTGCACATGTGTATGTATGCATGTGAATGCATGAGTGTTTGTGTGTGGGTGTGCATGCATGTGTGTCTATATGAGTGTGAGCATGTGTGGGTGCATTTGTGTGTGTGTATGTGTGTTTTGGTGCATGTGTATGATTGTATGTGTGGATGCGTGCATTAGTGTGTTCGAGTTCATGTGTGTGTTTTGTGTATTTGTGTATTTTTGCATATGCATGCACATGTATGCATTACCTATATATATGAGTGCATGTGTGTGTCCATATGTGAGTGTGTGTGCTTGTCTGTGTGAGTGTATGCATCTATTTGTCCATTTGCATTTGCTTGCTCATGCTTGTGTATTTATGTGTACACACGTGTGTGCTTGTGAGTGTGTGTGCATGATTGAGCTTGTGACTCAATGTGCAAATGGTTATGCATATGTGTTTATGTGCATGTGATTGTGTATACATGTGTTCCTTTTTGAGTTCATGTATTTGTGAATGCATATGCTTTTTTGTGCATAGGTGCATACATGCAAGTGTTTTTGTGTTTATGTGTGCATGTGTGTATGTGCACGTGTGTCTGCTTGTTTGTGTGTGAGAGGGTTATGTGTGCATGTGTATAAGGGGTGAGGATCTATGGGTGTTTGTGGATGTAAATGTGTGTGTCTGTGTATATAGTGCATATATGTGGGTGGGTGAATACATGTGTGTTTGTGTGTGAACATTTGTGTACATGTGTACACGTGCCTATGTATGAATGTATGAGAGTGTGTATGTTTGTGTAGGTGCGTATGCACATATGAGTAGATGTGAGTAAGCATTTATGTGGTGTGTATTCAAGCATGTGCACGTGTTTGTGATGTGTGTACATGTGTGTGCATGTGTATTCTTATGTATTTATATGCATCTGCATATGTCTGTATGCTGGAGTGTGTGCATTGTTCTATGCATATGTACATGTACATGTATGTGTGACTGTGTCTACATCTATGTACATGTGTTCATTCATGCATGTACACTCCCACACATGTGCATGTGTGTGGGTTTATGTGTGTGTGTGTATGCATGTGCATGTTCTTACATGCATATTTGTGTGTGCATTCATGTGTGTGTATGTGATTACATATGTTCATATGTATTTTTATGTGAGTGTGTGCATGTATTTGTGCATGTCTGTGTGCATGTTTATGTGCATGCCTGTGCATGTGTGAGTGGCTGTGAGTGCAAGTATTTGTTCATGTTTGTGTGTGTATGTGTATGTGCATATGTCTGTGTGTTTAGGCTTGCATGTGGACACATGTGAATGTGTGGATGTGTGTGGTAATATGCATGTGTGCAAGTGTTCATGAATGCATGGTGCATGGATGTGTATGTGTGTGTTTGCTTGGTTGATTTGGGTGTACATGCCACTCACGTCTATGTGTGTGTGTGTGTGTGCATGTGTGTGCTGATATAGGTTTATTTTATGTCTGCATGTGTGTATGAGTCCATGGGCATGTGTGTGTGGGTGTGTATGATTATCTATGCATGTCTTTCGATGTGTGCATGTGTGAGTGTGTGTACATATGTACATGTGTATGTGAACATATGTGTATGTCTGTGTGCATCTGTATATGTGTATGCACATGCATGTGTGTGACTGAGTGTGTGCACATGCATGTGTGCATGGGTGTGCATTGTGTGCATGTGTAAACACATGTATGTTGCATGTGTGTTTGTGAATGAGTGTGTCTGATTGCATATATGTTTTTATATGCATGTTCATGGATATGTGCGTGCGTGTGCATGGGTGCATGTTTTTTGGTGCTTGTGTGTGGGCTTGCATGCATTTCTAGCTGTGTGTATATGGTTGTGCACATATATTTTGGTACATAAGTGTGTGTGTGTGTGTATGTGTTTGTGTATCCATGTGTTCTTACATGTGTTTGTGTGTCCATGATTGTATTTTTGTGTATGTGCATGCACATGTGATTTTGTTTACATGTGTCGGTGTTTGTGTGACTATGTGTGTGTATTGTATGTGGGTATGATTATGCATGCGTGTGTGCCTGCATGTGCACACAGGTGTGTATAAGGGTGTGTGTGCATGTGTGGGTGTGTACATTTGTGTGAGTATGCTTGTGTACATGTTTGGATTCGTAAGTGTGTGCATGCATGCAGATATGCGTGTTTTGTGTGTGCATGTACAATGTGGTCATGCATGTGTCCATGTTTATGAAGGTGTGTAGGCTTGAATGCGTGCATTCGTGTGTGCACATGCATGTGCATGTGCATGTTTGTATGTTTTAGTGTGTACTTGCATGTGTGTTCCTATGCTTGTGCATGCACATGTGTGCATGTTTGTTTATGTATGTCTATGTGCTTGTACTTTTTGTGTACATGTATAAGTGTCTCTATTTATATGTGTGTTTGTGTATGGATGCATGTGTTTGTGCATGTGTGTGTGCGTGTGTGTGTTGTGTCTGATTGTTTATGCATGTGCATGCATGCAAGTATGCCTTAGAGCATGTATGTGTGCATGTGTTTGTCCATGTGTACATTTGTTTGTGAGCTTATACACGTTCATATGTGTTGGCAGACATGCATGTCTAATTGTGTGTGACTACAAGTATATGTGTGTGTGTGTATGTGTGCATCTTTATCTATGCATGGATGTGTGTGTATACATGCATATACATGTGTAAATGTGCATGTGAGTTTGTGTGCATGTGTGAATGTGTTTGTCTACAGGCATGTTTGTACATGTTTGTGTGTTCATGTGTGAGTGTGTGTACATGTATGTATATGTGGGTTTCTATGTGTGTGTATAGGTACATGTGTGTGGGTGTGCATATGTGTGTACATATGTGTATATGTCAATGCATGAGTGCATGTGTGTGTGTTTGTGTAGATTAGTATTCATGTGTGCATGCATGCGTTCATGTTTGTATGTGTGTATGGATATATTTATGTGTGTGTGTACAAGTTGTCCTCATGTGTGTTTCTATGTGCATGTGTATGCATATATTTATGTGTATGCATGCGTGTGAGTGTGGGCATGTATGTGTGCGTGTGCATGTGTTTGAATTTGCATCATACGTATGTGTGTGTGCTTTCATCTGTGTTTGTGGGTGCATACACATATATATGCATGCTCTATGTGTGTTTGTCCTTACATGAGTATGTTTATGTGCATGGACATGCATGTTTCTTTTATACATGCATCCATATGCATCCACATGTGATTGTAAGTACATGCATGTGTGCATTTGTGTGAGTATGTGTGCATATATGTGCATGAGTGTGTGTTCATGTACATGTGTGCAAGCGTGTGTATTTATATATGTGCATGTGTGTAGATGTAGGCAAAAGTGTGTGTGTGCATGATCATGAGCTTGCACTTGTATTATTGCTTGTGTTTGTGATTGTGTGTGTACTTATGCAAGTGCATGTGTATGTATACCTGTGCATACATGTGCTGTACTTGTGTATGCATGAGCATGAATATTTATGTAAATGTTTGTGTGTGCATGCTTATTCATGCATATGCTTGTGTTGATGTGTGTGTGTGTGTAGATTTGTTTATGTGTGTGTGTTTGTCTTGATGTATATGTGTGTCTATGCTTGTTTGCATGCATGTATATGAGCTTATCTGTGTGCATCTGTGTGTACCTCGATGTGCATGCCTTTTTGCATGTGTGTGTATGTGTACATGTGTGTGGATAAGTGTGTTTCAAGGTATATGTGCATATGTGTGCATGTATGTGCATTTGAGTGTGTGCATGTAAGCATGTGTTTGCATGTTTGTGTGTGTTTGTGCATGTGTAGTTGAGTTTGTGTTTATGTTCATGTGTGTGTGTTCATATGTGTGAATGTGTGTTTGTGTGCATGTTTGTACATGTGTATGTGTGTATTTAGATGTGTGTGTGTGTGTATTAACATGTTTGTGTGTGTACAAGTGAGTGTGTATGTGCATTCTAACATGCATGTGTGTGTATTTATGCATTAGTGTGTGTGTGAGGATTTGTGCACATGTGAGTTTGTATACATGTGTGTGTGCCCATGCGTCATGCATGTTGTACTTGCATGTGTGTGCATGTGTGCTTGTGTATGTTTATGTGTTTGTATGTATGTCCATGTGCCTATGTGAGTGTGCTTAATTCTTTGTATGTGTTTATGTTTGTGCATTTGTGCATTTGTGTTTGTACGTGTCTCTACATGTGTGTGCTTATGCATGCATGCACATTTTCAATTGTGTGTGTGTGTATGTGTTCAAACATGCATGTGTTTGTGGGTGCCTATTTGTGTGTGCATCTATTACTGCAAGTGTGTGCAGGTGTGTGTGTGTGCTTGCATGCATATGTACTTGTGTGTATGAATAGCTACATGTGTGTGTGTATGTGTGCACTTGTGTGCGAGCATGTGTGCATGTGCATGTGTGTATTTGTCTACATGGGCAGACATGTGTGTGTGGGTACTTGGATATAAGGGTTAATGTGCATAAGTGCATGTTGGTGTGTATGTATGCATGTGTGCATTTGTGCACATGTGTGTCTGTGAGGGTGTGTGCACACGTGTGTGTCTTTATATGTTTGTGTGCTTGTGTGTATTTTCATTCATATATGTATGCATGTGTTTGTGCAAGTGTGTGTTCATGTTCTTATGCACATGTGGATATGCATGTGTGTGTGTGTGTGAGTGTTTGTGTGTGCATATGTGTGTACATGTATGTGTGTGTTTGCACAAGACACTAGTGTGGGTTTGTGTGTGTGTGCATGTTCATATTTTTGTAGATGTATGAATGTGCCCACATGTGTGTGTGTGTGCACGTATGTACATAAATATTGTGCATATGAGTGCATATGTGCACATGTGCATATATGCATTCATGTGTGCTTGTGTGCTTGTCCACATGTGCGTTTGTGTGCATGCATGCATGTATGAATCTGTGTTTACATTTGTTTGACTGTGTGTGTATGTGTACATTCGTGCTTGCATGCATGTGTTTATGTGCTTGTGCATGTGTTTTTATGTGCATGTGCAAATGCGTGTGCTTGTTCTTGTGTATTTGTACGTTTTTGTGTGCATGTCTATGTGCGTGTCTGAATTGTGGATGTGTTTGTGCATGCATGTTCATGTTTTGTGCATGTGTGTGCTTGCACATGTGTGTGTCTTTGTTTGAACACATCTACATGAGTGTGTGTGTGTGTATGTGCATGCTTGTTTGTGCATATATGTGTATTGTGCATGGGTGCATGTGTACAAATATGCATGTGTTTATGTGATTGTCCATGAGTGTTTATGTATGTGCAAGCATGTTTATGTGAATGATTGTCTACATACATGCATGTTTGTGTTTGTGCATTTGTGTATGCATGCATGTGTGTGTCTATGTGCATATGCGTGTGTGTGTGTATCTATGTGTGACTATTTGTGTACATGTGTGTGTGATTGCGTGGTGGTGTGTGTACATATCTATCCAAATATGTGTGTGATTGTGTGGTGGTGTGTGTGTACAAATGCATGTGTGTGTCTATGTGCATATGCATGTGTGTGTATCTATGTGTGACTATTTGTGTACTTGTGTGGATTTATACATGTGTGTGTGATTGTGTGGTGGTGTGTGTACATATGTATCCAAATATGGGTGTGTGTGTGAATGGGCATGCTTGTGAGTGTGTGCATTGGTATTGTGCATATATGCTTTCTTATTCATGTATGTCTACCTATGTGTGCATGCATGTGTGTATGTGTTGGTGCATATGTATATGCTCGTGTGCATGTGTGTTTGTATTTGTTTATGCTTGTATGTATGAGTTTGTGTATGTGTATGCATGTTCATGTTTTTGTGTGTGTGTGAGCATGACCATGCATATATTTATGTGTGTATGTGTGTCCATATCTACATGAGTGTTGTCCATGTACATGCATTTGAGTGTGCACATGTGCATAAGTGCATGTATCTAAGTGTTTGTGTACTTTCCCTTGGGTCTATCTGTGCATGCAAATGTGTATGAATATGTGTTTGCTTGTGTGTGTGTGTATATATGTGTATGATCATGTGTGCATATATGTTTTCCTATGCAATTATGTCTGGTTATGCATGCATGCATGTGTATGCATGTGCATATGTGTGTGTTTGTATGCATGCAAATGTGTGTGTAGGTGTCTATGAGTGTTCATACACTTTCATCTATGGGTGCATGTGTGCCTGCGTGCATGCTCATGTATGTATTTGTGTGTGCTTGTGTGTGTGCATGTTCATGTTTTTGTGTGTGTGAGCATGACCATGTCTGTGTGTTAGTGTGTGTGCATATGTGCATGCATGAAAGTGTGCGTGTTTGCATATATGCATGTATCCATGTGTTTGTTTGCTTGTCTATGTGTGTATGTGTGCATATAAAAGTGTATGAATATGTGTTCGCTTGTGTGTGTGTGCATGTGTGAATACATGCATGCCTGTGCTAGTGTGTGGGGGTGTGTTTATGCATGTGCATATGTGTGTGTATGTGTGTGTTTGCATGCATGTACATGTGTGTGTGTGTGGCTATTTGTATGTGTTCATCTGTGTGTGCATGCTTGGGTGTGTATGCCCACATGCATATATGTGTGCATGTAGGGGCACACGCATGTCTGTGTCTTCGTATGTTTGTGTACATGTGTATGCATAAGCTTGCCATGACTCCAAGAGCCTTGAAGATCATTATTTTAGTCATTTAAAGTTCATGGCTTGATTAAATTGAATATTAATAATTTCACTTAAAGCAAGCCCATATGAGATATAAACATTTATGCTTAACTAAAAAACATCAAACACAAGGGTGTAACAAAAATACTATAGAACATTGATACTCAAAAAGGTATTCTGCTTAGTAGAAAAATCTTCATTATACGGGATATTATTTATTGTAGTATAAAAATTGCGCTCAAATTAGGCTAAAGTGTAGTGTAACTATTCATTCTATCACTAAGAGAACAATGGAAAAAGATTATGATGAATGGACCATCACTATCATAGACATGTATAGTCAATGAAATAGACCATGATGTCACAATTCATCTAGATTCAAATATTAATATAATGCTTTTTTACATATTTATTATCCTGGATACAATTTATTAAAAATTTACTCCAAAATAATAAGACAAAATCCTAATACATATTAAAAAATAATATCAAGTTAAAGATAAAATTTGTCTAGACTAATAACAAAATTTTAAATATTGTTTCTATTTTTCTCAATCTCTAATTGTTAAAAAATATATATATTTTTTATCTAATTTTTATTTATTTATATAAAACTCTTTTTTAATATTCTTTTTTCAAATCTTTATTTTATAATCTCTCATTTTCAACATTAAGATAAAAAATTAATGCAATCATTTTTTTCGTTTAGTTGGGCTTTTAAATGCTATTTCTATTTTTTTTCTTTTTTTGCTGATTAATGTTTATTTGAAAGAAAATACATATAGCTGCTTCGTTCGTCATGTAATTATAAATAGGGCATGTTTGGGTCATTTCGAAATCTCTGGCATGCACATTTTCAAGAAATTACAAATCTCAAAGCTCACCCCTTCGCTTGTGTACAGAGGGGAAGACAATTGTATCGTCATTCTCGAGACCAAACAAATCCTTGGAAAGATATAGAAATGGTTTTTTCTTTATCTTTGGTTTGTAATTTTTTGTCTGATGCTTTCTGTCTTCTATTCCACATCCAACCACTGCACCTCATTAGGGTTCCACTTCAGCCCTACCCCTACGTAGCTTCGTTGTATCGTTTTTCTCTCATTGACGATGCACACGAGGAACCAGAACAAACCCCCACTGACTACTGGGTATAGTGTTTCTCAAAGCCGCTTTAATGTAAGGTTTACTTCTCGTCACATTCAGTTTCAATCCGTTCTATGGCTAGTGTTCTCCTTGGCTTGGAAGTCTTACATGTAGATTGATTTGTAGAAGAGCTAGAACTTGGACGAATCACAGTTAAATAGGCGGCAGAAGATTGGAGGCGAGAATATGGTAGTAAAGGCAAACTTCGCGCGTTGTTGCCTACCTCTATTGAGTATGAATAATATATCTGGGGATAATCAAGGTGTTCCCGATACTGCCAGCTCTAATGGAGATTGTTGTGGTGTTGGGGTTGTGTTTAACTCAAGGGAGGATGTAGCGAAGTTACTGTTTGAGAAATCAAAGCTCAGAAACAAAGCAGATGTCCAGGCAACCAAGCTTCCTAATCTTTATGTTACAATAACAATCTATCTCTTTTTTTCTTGAGTAATTGTGTTTTTTCCAATTTTTACAGTTTTATTTTTGCAGGGAAGGATGAATGATATGAGAAACTAATCAAGAGGCTAAAGTCCTACATTAGTTGCTACATTGATCTAGAAGATTGTTATCTTGCGATACAGGATGAGTTAAATAGTTCGTTGGAGTCAGAAAAGAGAAAGCATTCTGAAATTAGTGAATGTTTTCAATTTACATTTTCACGTGATGATGAATTTTTTTTACTATTAAACTTTGGAAATTTCATTTCTTTTTAGAATAACAAATGAATTCCAAAATAGAAGAGCTTACTTCACTAATTGAGGAATACCAGACAATGAAGGTGTCCTTAGAGAAGAATCTTAAGAGGGAGGAGTCCAACAAATTAGCACCTTCTAAAAATTAAATATAGTTTCTTTATTGACTTATATATAATGATAATACTCATGAAACATATCAGGTTGCCATTAAAGCTCAGGAGAAATAAGCTGAAGCATGGGCTACTTCTAAAAATTTACGTTATGGTCTCATGGAAGTTCTTGAGAAAGCTACACAAGAAAAAATCATCTTAATAGTCACGTAGAGCAACATGCATTGTTGAACTTAATTGAAAGAAATATTTATATATTTTGTTTTTTTTGATATTTTCTGTATTTTGTTACTACATAGATAAAAATGATTAAAGGGACAAACAAACTACTACAAGAGTACAACAATAGCTTGCAACAGTATAACCTTCAGCTACTGGCTGATGCTATCAAGAATGGTGATACTATATCAAAGTTATAGAAGGAGAAAAATGCATTGGTGGAGATTATTACTAGATTAACGGATCAGGCTAGCTTGTTTATGAATCAACTTGAGAATATGAGGTTGAGATTATCAATTTAAATTGAGTTTACTATCATATAAATGCACTCCACAAAATTAAAAAACAAAACCTTTTCTTCATGTAATTCTGCCTCAATTATTTTCATTCTAACTCTGTGTTTTAGTTAAAAAATTTGAATGCTACCACTCTTAATTTATATACTGAGAAATAGAGTTTAGTGGTTGTGCTATCATAGCTTAAATCAATCTTGTCAATGGCTTAATTTGTCATCTAACAAATGCCTTTTAATCAGCAACCTTTTTCTAATCTAGTAATTTGCCATAGAACATGGTTGAAATTTTTGTAGTAACAATGATGTTGAAAGCTAGCTTGTTTTTGAAGAGTTGAGACATGCACAAGAGGAAGTAGAATTGTACTTTTTTTTTCAGTTTTTTCAAAAATTTACAAAGATAAAAATAGCCTTATTTTAAAATAGTATTTTTTAAAAAGTGTGTGCACTTGTAGTATAACTAACAAAAAATAATGATGAAGTAATGAATAGAAATTTTTAAGTGATATGGACAATTATTGTTTATATTTACTCATAATCATAAAAGATCAAACTTACTCCATTTTAGTTTTTTTTAGTTGGTAGAAAAAATTTCATAACAATCCATAGAAGAGTTATATACTATAGTTCATTATGCAACTCAAAGGGGGTTACAATAGATCAAAAGATCCCATACTTGAGCTAAAAGCAGTCATAATAGAAGAATTAATGCAATAAATATAGAATATATAATGGAAACTTTATATTTATAATAGAGTGAAAACCTTAACAACAACTTGGCATTTTAAATCAATGATCAATACTGCAAAAGATCTTCCACAAAAACCTTAATGACAATGAGTTTTTTCTTGTAATACACTTGATGGTTGATGCAAATGCCATTATTTTTCATATTTTGTTTGTTCGCATGTCATGTTTTTCCATCTCAAACAAACATTGACAACCTTTGAAGTTGTGAGTGACTTTACATAAGAGCTTATTGTGATCTCTATAGTAGTGACAATGCCGTAGAAGTACTATGAGTTAGCAACAATAAAAGCAATGTGAGTAGTAAAAAGATTTAGATATTTATCTAACAAGGTACCTTTCGATATCATTGGTTTTTTTTGTCATTGATTTTTTCTTAGATTTGCTCTTTTCCTCTTGTAAATGGAACCATGATCGCTATAACTTGGGGCTTATAGATGCTTGCTTCTTTGATGAGAGTGCTTGGGCATAAGCCAACTTGGGATGTTGACATGCTACTTCTTTACTTGTTAGTTGCCCAATGTTAAATTCCAAAGAAACATGATGAGTTATTATTGACAATTCTTAGCAATGCCACTTATTAATGCTTCTAAAGTAGCACTTGTTTTAGAAACTTTGTTAATAAATTATGGTTCGTGACTTTCAACAATTATGACTCTAATAATAATATTATCATTATCATTAGAATCAATTATCAATGATCTGCTTGTGAGGTTTTCTCATCTTGAACCCTCGTCAATAGGCTTTTTTTCCGAATGATAACAACAGAAGTGAAAGTGTAATAATGGTGAGCAAAGAAAGAAGGAGAAAGAGAAGGATAAGAGGGTTTTAACCACAAGGAGGTTGAATTCCTGAAGAAGAATTCCTTTAAAGGTGTTTGAATTTACAAAGTTCTGATTCTCAAAACTTGCTGAATTTCTTATGTTCTGACGTTCTATGAGTTTTGACGTCTCAAATTTTTTTTTTAATTTTTTGGAATTATTTCATTCATTATTTCTACCTTATATAGTGGTTGGGATACAATTTTTAAATATAAAACAAAAAAAATGTGATTTTGACCGAAAATTAAAAATTTCTCAAATTTTACAAATTTTGCACCTATTAATGTCTGTCTTTACGAGCGTGCATCCTAAGGTGCACAATTGTATGATCGAGCCAAGGGTTTATCCATGCATGCTGGTAGCTTATTGTGCATGTAGAACACGAATTTGCTTGACTGTTGATAAGGTGCACGAGCAGCATGGAAAAGAAATGAACTATTGAAAATAAATGGCTTATTTCGTAAAATTAATGAGGTCACCATTTGTCCATATAGTTATGGGGTTGGGTACTAAAAAAGAAATGAAATAAATAACAAAATTAAAAACAATAACGATCACTTGTCTTTGTGGCTAGGTCATGCAAAAAATAAATTATAAAAAGAAATATTGTTAAAAAATTGAGTGGCTATAATCTATCTAAGTGACTAAAAAGAGTATTTTTGAAAAGTTAAAAGTAGGTAATACAATAAAAGGATAACATTCAAAATAAATGTTTTATAATTAAACATTTAAATTAGGCAATATTTATTTATGTTATCAATTTGCAAATTATTAAAAGAATAAACATAAAAGTAATGTTATGGATAATTGAGCAAGAGAAATATTAACAAAAGATAAATTGAATGTGAAACCAGTCTTTGCTGTTTGAAATTCGGTGACACTGAGTCTTGTAAATCTCATCCATTAGAACCATTATTGTAGCTATCAAGAACATTTTCTAACTGACCCACCCGAGATCTTTTATTGTTATAAAATAAAGGTATTTAGGTAATTTTGTACTGGATTTGGAAGCAAAAATTAGGTTAAGGGTGGGGGAGATTGATTTTAGCCAAGATTAGCTGTAACCTTGAGTTGAACCAAACAAATAATTTTGTTGAGTGTTGGACTGAAAATAGTTTTAAACTATTTGAAATTGTGGTTTTGGTCCAAACCAATAAACATGCATGTGTATCACTCAATTTCTTCTTTTCCACAAGCCATGTATGTGTCTCCATTTGCAAGGATATGTTTCTCCATGCCAAAGTGTTTATTAATATTTTGATATTTTCATAAAAGCTGCATCATTGGGCAGCAAAACACATAAAATTTGAATGGTGATTTGGCATTTGAACCCGAAATAGTTGTATTAAAGAAAAAGTTCATTTTTCTTTGCAGCTTTTTTTCCATAAAATCTTATAGCCTTTGATAGTTATTCCATTGGAAAGTTGTACAAGAAACATGTCCAAATTATAAATTCATATCTGATATTTATACCACACATATTATACTTTTACTGAGCTTTAATGTTTTGCATGAACTAAAAGGAAACATTGTAGTTTTTTGTAGAGTGTGACCTTTTTTATCAGATGTTGATGCCAGGGGAGCAGATGGTTCAGTTATTTCATATCCAACAAGCATTGAGTCTCTTGGGAGAGGCATTGATTTGATGTTCAGTGGTAAGGAATTTTTTTCTAATTTATTACATGCAAGCTTTCATCTGTTTTATAATGTCTTACGGAAACTATAGTCGGTAAGGATGAGCCTTCTATAGCTGATGCTTTTTCTTTTGCTTTATTTGTAAACAGCTCAAAAGTATTGTTTCACTTTTGACAATGTTTTTTCTCACGGTCATCTCAGGAGGATGTGTTTTTAGAAATCTCGCAGCTAGTGCAAAGTGCACTTGATGGATGTCAGGTGGTATATTCTAGGCATTAAATCCATTATGTAATATATTTTTTTTCAGTTTTCTTTTGTGAATTTTATCTTATCCACGTTTTTAATTGTTTCATCATTTATTAGTACTAAATTAAATTTAGAAATTATCTTATGTGCATCTTATGGGTATGCAATCTAAATAAGATTTTATTAAACCTTATGTTCATGGATGCATAAATATTAATAGATGGTACATATATTATCCCAAAATATGGAGCAAGAGGCATTTGTTTAGATAGTTTTATTTTAGTTATTTGTATAGCATGCAAGACAAAAACCATGATCACTTATTTAATCCTATTTTAGTAAGTGTTATGATAGCTATTTACCATTTATGTTGTATGCATATGCAAAGTTATCATGTTAGGTTACAATTTGCTAGATCATCATATGCTTGATGATTAACATGAGGCATGTCATTTTAAAATTGGACAAGCCTTCTATGACAAAACCTTCTCGTGAGAACAAGATTAAAAGGTGTAAGATTTCTAGAAATCAAGTGTTAGAGAAATAGCTCTCAAGGTGTTGGGTCACACAGATCACTTTCAATGTCTAGATTGATTAGGATTCATCAAGCATGATTGGTATTATCATTGTTCAAGTTGAATAGGATAAAACTTAGTTCAGAGAAGGACAGAATATTAATGAAATTTGCAAATTTATCATGTGTAAAGGGTATTGTTCTTTGGTTATAATTAACTTGCCGCTCCATTATGGTTTAGTTTATGTACCATTTGGGTGCATTGGGCAATTTTCCTAAATATAATTTTTTGTCTTTTAGGGAATTTCTCTTTGCTTATCCCTCTCTGTTCTTAGCTATGTCTTATATACAAAATTACCTTCTTGTGATTCTTTAGCTAAGGGGAAGTAAATCATTTCTTCTTCTTGGAATTTGTAATTAGTTTCAACACTTTTCTAACATTGCATTTTGGAATTAGTGAGTAGATAGAAGATGAGAACTATAGTTCAAGAAGTTGTCCTTGTTGATGATCTTTTTTTTAATGTTTCAACGATGTAAGTGATCACTAACTCTATCCCTCCACCTCTTAAGAATGATCCTCCTTTTGAGCCATCCTTCCACATGTTTTAGTAACATTTGGAAATATTTTTGTTAAGGTCATTTCTATCCATTTGAAACTCTTGTTTCACTAAAGTCAATGATTCTAGCTCATGTTTCAATTGTCTTAAATGAGCTTGTTCATTTTCTTATGATGAACTATCCTTTTTCAACACATTCATTTCCCTTTATTTCTCTACTAATTAATTAATTTTTGTAAGTGGGATACCTTTTGCTTGTGCTACTTCTTAATTTCCTTTTTACCTTTGTTGTCCTTGGATGTGTTCATTTAGATAAGAGCGTGGCATGGTGTATGATGCATGTTAGATATTATTCTTACATTAGCATTATAATTGCCCCTTATTTAATAGGGATTTTTTTCCCTTCTAAATTTCAAATTCTTACTTTTTGTTATGACAAATAAGACCCATTAATTTTTCTATGTCAATTTGAGACACTTACATCTTTTTTTTCTTGCTTTTTGGTGCAATTAAGTGAACAATTTTCTCCATCTTGCTTCATGGATGCAACATCAAACTGGCTTTAGAAGGTATCTCGTTATTCCCAATTTCAAGTTTTTGAAAAGGATCTTTGCTTCTTCCTTTGCTAGTTATGTCAAGCCAGAAACTTTTGGTTGAATGTTTGCTAGATCTTAGTCAAAATTAAAATGGAAGCCCCAAAATTTTACCTCCAATGTTTCCATGAAAGCCTAAGTGAGGTGGAGCTAGAAGAAACCCAGGTGACTCAAGCATCCTTAGTATTTTTTCTTTGGGACAATGAATTTGAGAAGCCCAGGCTTTGTTTACCATCTCATATCTTGCTAAAAAGCTTTTATTGTTCTTAGTTAATGAAGATGACTTATCTATTTCCAACACATTTGGAAGCAAGAGAAGGCTTAAGGAAATTACTAATGAGCTCACCTCAACAATGAAGAAATCTAAATATTTTCATTAAGGGAGTAATTGATAATCATTATCATCCATCATAGACCATTAGTTACCTCTTCAATAGTTTGAGAATACTGCATTGATTGTATCTCTCAAGAAAATTTTTATTGCCACATTACCTTTGGTTATCTTCCATGAAGACTTTGATTAAAAAAATATTTTAAGAAGGTTAGCTGCAATAATATTATGGTAAGAAGGGTGAAAGAGAGCCATAAAGTAGCTCTCTTAGTTCCATGTTGGATGGTCAATTGGCTTTATTTAAGAGGAAGCAAGGCTTGACCAAGGGTTTGTAGAGAGAGGATGATGAAAGTGAGGGTTTTGAGAGTGAAAGGGAGGAAAGTAGAGAAGAGGTTGTGATTTAATTTTAGGTGAGGCAAACTTGAGAAAAGGAAAGCATGTGACAATCTTGGAGGTTTTGGAGTGAGGTATTTTGAGGTTTAAGATGGTTTTTAGGTTTATTGAGTTTGCTTAGACTAAAAAGGAATAAAAAAGAAAAAAAAGAGAGCAAGAAGGAGGTCATTAAGAGTTTCAAGATGTTGGATTGATATTAAAGTCTTGTCAAACATAAGCCCTCAAGCTATGCAAGAGTTATCACCAAAAAAAATTATCTAAAACATTCATTTATCTTATATTTTTTTAATACAAGAGCTCTTGAAAAAGAATAAAAATGGAAAGAAATGTTCATGGAAATAAAAATCTTAATTAAACTCTTCTTAATTTTCAGCAACTTATTTTAGGAAAGAAAGCATGAAGAAATAAAGAGAGGTCACAAAGAAATAAAAAACAATAATGCTATTCTAAACCATGGCACTTTTTATGTAATTCGTTTAAAGGAATTCATCCAAAAGGGAGCTTAACTAGCCAAAGCAAGTATCAAAGAGATTGAAAATCCATGAAAAGCTCCCAAACATGCTTCCTGTTGTCTTAATCTATGGAAAGGTGTCCAATTTGGTTTCAAGTGAAGGAACCATTGAATTGAACTACAATGTACTATAATAAAATATAATAAAGCACTCATAAATCATGAAGAGCTATCATATGAAATGAACAAAGTTATGTGTCATCATCTGCAAAGATTGTGAAGCAAGGTTTGATCTGAGCAGCTTTGTGATTGGTTTATGCTTTATGAAGTTTCTATGGATTAAAAGAGGTTCAAACTCCACATTTACTATTGCATCACCTTGAAGGAAAACCATTTAAGACCTATCGAGACTTTTCATCTCTCTTTAGGGCCACTGATAAGCACATGTTAATATTATTTTGGTAATCTTTGGAGGGAATCAAGCATGTCCTTATAAATTAACTCTAAAATCTTTTAAGGCAAATAATTTGTCAAATGTAATAATGAGAATATTTTGTTTGCTCCCAAACTCTTTTGAGCCAAAGCAACTTTGTTATTTAGAATTTCTTAAAACCACCATCGTGTTCACATGACTTATTGCAAACATTGATGTGTGTTTGGTGTTGTGGATATTGTAGATTTGTTGATTCTTTATTTTGGCATGTCTTCAATAAGATGGGAATTTGTTTAAGTCTTGTTCTCCCCTATGTTGGTTCTCCAATCAGCTTCTTGGGAGAATAAACTAAGCTTAAAGTTAGCTTTCTTTTTTTGCATATAGGAATGAAGTATAAGTAGTCATGTAGATGGAAAATTTAATGAACATGACAATATCATTATTTGTAATTTTTTATTTACCTACAATAAATAAATTTCACATTATGGCTTCAAATCCTTCTATGTATAAATTTTATAACCTAGTTTTATTATGTCGAGATATTGTTTCATTTGATCATCTGATTTAGACCAAAGAGGGTTTTATTCTGAAAATTTTTTTAGACATTTTAAGGCTAAATTATCACATAAATCTCAAATCATTTTCTTTATAGTAAATGTGGGATTATTTGATTTTATACCCTTCAAACTAAATCCTACAAAAATTACTCTTTGTTAAGTAATTTCAATCTTGGTCATCACCTATTAGGTACTCCTCACACTCTTTGATCCCTTATGTTCAAATAAAGTCTTACGCCATTAGGTTTCACATGTTTAAGGAGAACTGCTTCAGTTGAAGAGTTGCTACCTGAGTACAATGATGGGAAGTCGTGGCATTTTGTCAATTTATTGGAAGTCTTGGTTCTTCTTCATAGATTGTTTTTTTCTTTTCTTCTTGATCTTTTAGTTCCTTTCAAAGTGTACATATATTTGTTAACTTCAATGGAGAGCAAAGGGTTTGAATTAATAGCAAAGGGAGACCATTCTCTCACTCCTAGTTCAACACTTTGATATTTTTGCATGGTCCTATTTTGATATGTTTGTGTTACTTGAGTTTTGTTTTACCAACATCTTAAGGTTAACTACGAATGCTTAAGAATATGACAGAAGAAGACACACTTAGCTAAGAAAAAAAAGCCCTAGCTAAAGAGAACTAGCTTATATTCTTAAGGTTTGATTCATTGTTGTTGTGTAATACCTCAAGTGGTTGGAAAAGATTTTGCTTGTCAAGAAAAGTAATGCAAATGACACATTTGAGCTGACTCTTTGTTTTATCTTATTTGGCCTGACCAAAATTTTCTTTTTTATCAAGAATTGATGATTCAATGAGCTTGATTGTAACTTTTAATCATTTAAGCTTTTTTGAATGTCTTTTTTGGATGAAAATAGATCGAGATTTTTGAGTTAAACAATGAAAAACTTCATCTATCATCATTTTTCAATATGTTGCTAAAAGGCCATGTCATTTGTTTTAAAAACTGAAAGGGCAACATATCAATACATGGTTAATATAGTTTTTAGCCAACAATGAGGAATGAATCTTGATGCATATGTTGAGGAGTTTTTAGTCAAAAGCAATCATTCTTCGCCTATGTTGAGGGTCTTAAAGAGAACTTTCAAGAATTATGAAAATTTGGGTTGCAAGTCAATCCACTCGAGTGTAATTTTGGCATCTTGTCAAGCACAATTAAAGAAAGGAAGTGAAGCTAACCCTGATGGCATCTGAGGCTTTTTGAAAATGCATTAACCAAAGACATTTTGAGACTCATATAAGTTAGTTGGTCATATTGCTTCGTTGTGTACATATCTTTCTATGATGGAGGATTAACCATTTTCAAGCCATTGAGAGGCAAAATCTGATTGTAGCTTATAAAAAACTAGGAGAATGCGATGGAATTAGGAAGCTCACCCGTTATGTCTTTCATGTTCTTAAAAATTTGGAATAATGTTATCCAATCTCACAAGCTTTTTGACATTATTAAAGCCATTTATTTTGAGGATTATTGATGCAGCTTTTTTGGTTATAACCTAGCCATGAGTTTTTTTAAAAAGAATTGTGCTAGATAACAATGCAAATGAATGTTGCACAATATGTTGAGATTGTAAAATTATTATTTTAATAAACATTTGCCCCAATAACTAACAAGATCAATGAAAGCCATTAATGTATTATGGCATTTCCTAGTTTATGAAAAAAATTTTCCATGGGCAAACATTGGTATTTTGTTGTTATAGTTGATTTCTTCAAAAAATAGATTGAAGTAAAATCCTTGATTCAAAGACCACAACTAAATGAACTTTAGAATCCTTGTGTAATATAGTGCAAGCTCTTGAAATAACATAGCAAATTAGATTTTAATCCATATACATTTTCTATGAAGTTCTAAAGTTCTTTGAGGTGCTTCTTGGACACATGATAATCATAGTCGTAAAACATTTTTTGTCTTCACTTAATAGTATTCTTATCTACTCCACAATAAGTGATCTATGAGTCATCCTATCTTATGATAATTTATAGAATATACTAAATAGATAAATTAGATTACATAACAAATATTTAAAGTGTTTATTATTATCAAAATAAGATACTATTTTTATTGTCATGGAATTCAATACTACCTTGTCATGTTAATGGGTTTTCTAATGACTTACTTGTCCATAAATATTTTATTAGCATTTAGCATATGGAGTTGAGAGGAGGGAGGAGAGAGAGAGAGAAAAAGGGGAATATTTAATTGGCTATATTTGATTTTCTCTCTTATGGTGATTTTTTCTTTGTTTATCTCTTTATTATTTCTAAGTTCAAATCGTGAACTTGGAAGATCTTCCTTTTTGTAGTACCCCATTGTACGTAGTAATTCTTCAACACAAATTCTCTTTTGTTTCTTAAAATCTATAGTTAGCCTCCATACTTTACATTAAGGCTAGTATAGATGGTCAAGACAGTGATTTTTAAAATTGTTTGAGTATAAGTGCTTAAATCAAATGAAGCTTATGAGAAGGTATTTTGTATTTCTAAAACCATATAAAATTTTTAAATTTTAAAGAAGCCACTATAACTTTTGATAAAATGCATTAGATATCATCCGATGCTCTAGCAAGATTAGAAAATTCATATAATTGATCAATTTTTATTGCTACCTTATTTTGTGTTACAGATCAAAATAAAAACTGTTATTCTATTGAATGGGCTTATTTTGCATGTTTCTTGATTTATGAACTTAATTATACTTTTGTTGTTTTTATTTATTGTTTTTTTAAGTGTGATGGGGTGGGTTGGCCTTCGCTTGGAAGGAACTGAAGTATGATTGGTAGAAATAGCTTGTCGAGCTTGTCCAGTATATTGGTTTATTTTACACTATTAAATGCTGAAATGGTAAAAAATGGAACCGAAGTAGCTAAGCCAAGGAGTAGTGATTTAGCAGTATTTTTTTTATCTAACAAACATTTTAATTTAGAGTAAATGAATATGGAAGTTAAACTTATAGTTGGGATAAATTTTTCTGTTATTTTGTTTTTGATGTGTTTCTATTTTCTTCATTCACTTTTTTTCAAAAATCTTTTCATATCTTTTTACTACGGCAGACATGAATATGGACAAAAAAAATTTAAATGATCATGCTCACATCACTAGGTTAGCACGATTGAATCGGATGATCCAACCAGTTGTTGAGCTAGTTGAATGCCCAGTTTGGTCTTCAACATTAATTCTCTATCTTGAAGAAAATGCATATAATAAGCTTCAGCTCTCATTCATTATTCCTAACTCCTTGTTTTACTATCTCTTCTTTAAAAAGGTTTGAATCTTTGCTTATGGACAAACTGGTTTAGGTAAAACTTATACCATGATGGGTAAGTCTGAAGCCACTGAGCAGAAAGGATTAATACCATGTTCCTTGGAGCAGATCTTTGAGACTGGCGAATCACTACAATGCCAAGGTTGGACTTACAAAATATAGGTGTGAATATCAATTTACATGAAAACATAAATTGTGCTCAATCTTTCCACTTTCAAACCATGCTTTTCATCTTTTACAGGCATCAATGTTAGAGATCTACAATGAAACGATTTATGACTTGTTATCACCCAATCGTAGCACAAGCAGTTGTCTAACTTTTCTTAACAAGCAATATACCATCAAGCACGATTCAGCTGGTAATACACATGTGCTAGACCTTACTGTTGTCGATGTGTGTAGCATAAAGGATATTTCCTTTCTACTTGATCAAGTAGCAAGGAGCAGTTAATTAAAATCAACATAGACATAGTAAATTGGAGCATGCTTTCATCTTTTATTTTCTTGTTTCTGGTGGCCAACTGAATACATCATGTGTATTCAATTTCCCAAATGTTCCATATTCTTGGGTACCAAGCATTGTTTTGCTTGCATGCATGCATTCATCTTCTATTTTCTGGTTTCTGATGGCTAACTAAATACGACATGTGTATGCTTTAATTTCATGTTCCATATTCTGGGGTACCAAGTTGTGTTTTGCTTGCATGCTTTTGAACGTATGACTCTATATCAGCATTTTTTCACTTTAGGATCATTCATCTCTTTCCCAACCTAACTAGCCACAAGACTATCATCGCAAGAGATTGGAACTAATGATTGAGGTTTTACTTTGTTAATCATGTCTGTTGGCAAGACTCAGATTAATGAACAATCATCAAGAAGCCATTTTGTTTTCACCTTAAGAATATATGGGATGAATGTTGTCAGTGGTGGCTGTTCCTTATTCCTTTGAGCAATTAAGCTTGTTACCTAAGACATTTGTTGACCTGACTCTTTCATTGTAGCCACGGAACAATAGGTTCAAGGTGTTTTGAACTTGATTGATTTTGTCGAAAGCGAGCGCCTTGCTAAAAGTGGCTCGACCGGAGATCATCTAAAGGAAAACAAGACAAGAATTGCTTCTCATTTATGCTGAAAATTCCTGTTTTAGATGAATATGTAGAAATAAGTTTTGTTCTTGAATCAGGCAATTAACAAAAGCTTGTGTTCACTAAGCGATGTTATATTTGCAGTTGCCAAGAAGGAGGATCATGTTCCTTACAGAAACTAAAAATTGACATACCTTCTACAGGTACATGGCTATTGGATTTCTGGGATGTTTAGTATATTGACATACCATCTACTTTTTTTTATTTGATTTTTAGATTAGGGGATTCTTGTAGTAGGTGGATTATACAAAACTAAATGTTGGAATTTGGAATTGGAGAAGAGGTCTTTTTTATCTTTATGAGGTCATGAATACATTATTGTTCATGTTATTGTTCACTAAATGCTTATTTTTTGAAGTTGTGTGATATTGCTAGTGTTTTCCATTGGAATGACGGCATAATTGCTAATTACCTTTAGTTTTGTACTCGTTTAATGAATAACTATTTCCTTTCTTTTGGTTAACATATAAGGTACAAACATGTGATGTTAGAAGCTTTTGATCAGCAATGTGATGAGGCAACTAAGATATTTGTAGAGTGCCAAAAACAACTTCATTAAAATGTAAGCCAAGCAAGAGACATTAGGTGGTTGATTACAGATAGTGCTACTGATTCTGTTGGTGAGATCCATTTGCACAGTGAGAAAAGTAGTCTACACAATGGTCAAGGGTAGCAAAAAATCAGATGATGTCATTTTACTTGAGACATCACGAGATATAATCATTAGATCGGCATGCGAGTCTCTTGCAAGGCATATGAGAATCCAAATTACCTTCCCGGTGTATGATGGGATTGGAATGAACTCCAGTATTGAAGTAGATGCTACCAAGTTTCTCAATGACTTGGAAGGTGTTGTACCTGAAGATGTAATGGCTGTGATAACTGAGTCTCTTAGAAATCCTTCACAGTTACTTCAGTCAATCACGACATACACATTGTGCTACAACAAATTGATCCATAGGGAGACTGAAAATATTGATGTCCGAGCTGAAGCAGAGCTTTTGAGGTAATTCTTTTTATCTTCAGATCATTGTTTTATTTTTTCTTTCCACATAGGCTGAATTTATAAAAGATTTTCTTTAGCTTTGATAAATCTTTGTTTGTTTCAAAAGTTTTGGAAGTTCTATGAGGCAGTTATCATACATTTATAGCTTCAAAAATACATTGGAGCATAATGGTTTTAGATAGAAAAATATTACAAAGTTCAACGTCAATGTCGCACTACCAATTTTTTTCTTATGGAAATCGTGTATGTACGGTTATGGTTATTGTTTGATACTATTTAAGAGCTACTTCTACTTTGTTGTCATATTGATATTACACTTTAATTTCATTTTTTATTCTATAACTTATGCAAAGGCCATATCAATGTCATTTCAATCATCTAAGGGTGCTGTCATTAAAATGTACTAGTGAAACATTAACAAACTTATTTCATTTTTTTGTTTAATCTTTGTCTATTTTCATCTATAAACTCATTCAATGTACACTTATTGTGAAATGTTTTTTTAATTTGTAGTCTATGTTAACTCCTTATGTAGCTTGTTAGCATTTAGTTATTTGGGTTTGATGATGTCAACTTAATTAAGAATTTGTTCATGAAGCATTGATAAGATAGGAATACAAAATTAATAGAGCATGAACTAAGGAGAAAAAGAGAGGTTAGAAAAGGCTCTAGAAAGGTTAGTACATCGATTGAATATAATAATATTTTTTAAATTATTAAAAAAAGTTCAAGATTATGATCAGATTTGTATTCTTGCCAGAATTGTAAAAAACTAATGTCAAGGTCAAATTAATGTGTAGAGCAAATGTCTTGTTAGTGCTAAATCGATGTTAAACTGGTATTATGATGAGTTTTTATAAAGATGTTTATTTCTCTTTAATTAAATTCTATTTCTTAGAGTTTTTATTAAGAATTAGATTTGTGATAAATAATATATTTTATTGGCTATTGTAGGAAGTTGGATAATTTATTCATTTCAATTACATGGTTAATCATTCCTTAAGATAAAATTAAAAATAGCATATAAAAAAATGGTTAACTAATGATTATGATATTTTTTGTTTTGTTTGGTGATGTTATATCGAAAAATTTTAAGAAGACAATTAAATATTAATATTTTACTAGTATAAATAATATTTTAGGATAATTATTATTTATCCATTTTTTGGTTGAAAGTTTAATTTTTTCATGAATTATTAGTTTTACCTTTTTACCACAAAATATTTTATTTAATAATCGAAAATTAGTCAAGAAGTTCCTAAAAATGATCCCTAAAGGTCTTTTCCCCGGAGGAGGCCCTACCCCCAATCTTCAATAGTACCCCTACGATGGCCCTACTTGAGAAGGCTGAGAGCTTAACCTTGGAGTTCAAAGTCTTTAACCAATTCTCATCCTTGTCAATCTTCTATTTGTTCTTTCCTTCAATTGTTTCAAAGACAAAGGGTGTATAACACCATTTCCTATGCTCTATGCTTTTAATCGTAGATTTTTCAGGGTATCATGGTGTCTTTCTAAGGGATTGTAGGTCTATTCATTAGTTTTGATTTGTGGTGTACAATTGCATGGAATGTAGGTAGTGATCATGACCTATTTGATAGAATAAATCGTCGCATCTTCCTTCGTTTCTTTCTAAAAGATATTCAATCAATTAGAATGGAGATCAAGAGCCTAGGAACTATTCCCTTCAATCGTACTGTTGATAATTAGTGGTACTAATGATAATTGGACACCGCTATAAACAAAAGTTGTTGAATTGGCCTATTTCTTGCACGTACCAATTGAATGGTATAAAGAAGTGAAATGAATCGAAGAATCAATCTAAGTGTGTGGGAAAAAACTTCTTAATTGCCTTTTTCATACAACTGAAGCTTCTTCAAGAAGTGTGTGTGGGGGGGGGAGGGGTACTTTTTAAACTATTCATTTTAGCTAAAGATACTTAGGCTATATTCTATTTCGTTTCGATGAAGACTCGAACAATCCTTTTGAAGTAATGAACCTTGTTTGGATTACAAGATGAATGCTATCAAACCCTTTCATTTGGTTGTTTTGTTCATTCTATATGTGTGATGTCAATTTCGAATGAATTTGTTTCTTTTGTCAATTCTATCTAAATCTAAGATTTCTATACAAGTTCTAGAACAAGAGGTTATAATTCGAAGAAGAACAAGGTATCAGAATTTCCTATTTTAGTTTTTGTGCCAAAATTGAGTCTTTGAATCTAGTATAGAACCATAAAAGAAGGTACCTTTTCCAATAAAAAAAGAATGCAGCAACTTTTCTCTCAAATATGGTGTCTATACTATTCTGGCCTTGGCCTTGGTTGATTTCTCTCACACTTAACAAAGCCCTAGAAAGTTGGATTCTTCATTGGTGGAATACCAGGCACTTTGAAATCCTTTTGAATGATATTGAAGAGGAAAATGTTTTAGAAAAATGGATGGAATTTGAAGAACTCTTCTTGTTGGTAGAGATGATAAAGGACTACTCGGAGACCGATATACAAAGGCTTTGTATAGAAATGCATAATGAAATGATACAATTGGTGAAAAGAGGCAATGAATCTCATTTCCATATCATTTTGCATTTCACTACCTATCTAATCTGTTTCAATTTTTCACAGGAATTTTCATATAACTTCAATGACACAATTAAAGCATTTTTCATTCTTTTCATTGTTGATTTATGTTTTGGATTTCACTCGACCCATTGTTGGGATCTAATGATTCGTTAAATCTGCGATTATTTTTTTTTATTTGCTCAAAATGAGCAAATAAGATCTCTTCTTGTTTCCATTTTTCGAGTGATTATATATGTAATTGAGAAATATGGGATCTTCCTTTTTGGAAATCGTGTATCTCCATCGCTTGTCAAAATTTATTATTCAATGAATGAATGAAGAATTCATCGGATCTCTCAATATCAATCCAATTAGATTCTTTTTTTCGTGTATAAAAAAATATTTTTCGTCTAACTTATTCTTTATACTTCTTATACTTCTACCTTTTCTGTTCAGGCCCTTCATATTGTGTTACAATTACAGTCAAATTCAAATTATTTTTAGTACAATCAATACAATGGCCAATTTGTCAATATGGAATTCTACCAGCTACCTATCCAATTTCTTGTAGAAATTTTAGGATCAATGATTGGACCATGAAAAAATGAATGACTTTTTCTTGTGTAAACAAACATATGACTTGATCCATTTCTTAATTGATCATTATATATGTAATAACTTGAGGATTTATTTCAAATGCATATCCCATTTCTGCACAATAGGGTTACAAAAGTCCACGAGAAGCAACTGGTTGAATTGTATGTGCCAATTGCCATTTAGCTAATAAGCTAGTGGATATTGAAGTTCCCAAGCTATACTTCTTCATACTGTATTTGAAGGAATTTTTCGTATTCTTTATGATATGCAATTGAAAAAATAACTTGCTAATGGTAAAAAAGAATCTTTGAATGTAGCAGCTATCCTTATTGTACTCGAGCAATTCGAATTAGCCCCCTACTCTTGTCCCCAAGAAGCAACTGGTTGAATTATATGTGTCAATTGCCATTTAGCTAATAACCTAGTGGTTATTGAAGTTCTAGCTGTACTTCTTGATACTTTATTTGAAGAGATTTTTTGTATTCCTTATGATATGCAATTGAAAAAAAACTTTCTAATGGTAAAAAAGGATCTTTGAATGTCGGAGCTATCCTTATTATACCCGAGCAATTCGAATTAGCCCCTTACCCCCCTCGATCATTTTTCTCTTAAATGAAAGAAAAGATGGTCAATGTTTCTTTTCAGTGTTATCATCCTAATCACTAAAATCTACTTGTGATAGGTCCTATTCTTGGTAAGAAATATAGTGAAATTGTCTTTGCCATTCTTTCAACTAACCCTACTACGAAAGAAGATGCTCACATATGAAAATATCCCATATATGTAGGTAGGAATAAAGGAAGGGGTCAGATTTATCTTGATGGTAGCAAGAGTAACAAAACAATTTCTAATGCTACATCGATCGGTATAGTGAGTCGAATAGTATGTCCAGAAAAAAGAGGATTTGAAATAACCATAGTGGATGCAGAAAATGGACATCAGGTGGTATATGTTGGTACAAGTGAAAAGTGTTGAATTCTTGTCGATCGATAGAATTATGTATGATTCCAAACAAACAAAAACTTAGAACAATTCAAGAATCCTTGTGCCGAATTCTCTTCGATCGATAGATTTAGTGTTACATGTAGAAAAATAGCCAATCAGGATAATTGTAGGGATCAAGTTCATGAGTGGGAGTAGGCAGATCAGCGGCGAGGCTACGAGGAAGTCCATATTACTAAGTCATGTTTATAAAAGAGTAGGGATTCACACCTTGGTAGAATTCCCCTTTGTTTCAAGTGTTTGGCCAGCAAGGAATGAGCACTCTAGAAAGCTGATTAGTTATAAGACCTTCACTTGGAAGAAGTTCCCTAAAGGTCTTTCCCTATAGGGGTCCCTCCCCTTTCGAAAAGTCACTCATGAATTGGACATCTCTCTCAAACACTATGGTCTTCAGTAAGCCATGATGCTTCACTATTCTCTTATCTCACTCAAGAAATTAGTGGCGATAAGAGAAGCATCACTTACTTTCTAACATGCAATCAGATGGTGCATCTTTGAAAATCTATCAGCAACAACCATTATACTACTGATTCCCTTGGTTATGCAGGGTAAGCCTAACACAAATTCAATACTGACATCTTCATGCGTCTTCAGGGGAATTGGCAAATGTGTGTATATGTCGGTGTTTTGCTTTCCTTTCCTCCCTTTGCCGCTGGACAAACTCGACATCTCCCTACATCTTTGCTTTGGCTACATCTCTCTTGATATAAGGCCAGTAGGAATGGTTTTCCACCATGGTAATCAGTCTAAAGAAAGAAGCAATCAACAGGATTTCCCAAATCCTTCGTTCAAAGAATGTGAAATCAAAGTTGCCCCAGATAGATTGGGATGTTGGTTACAATCCAAATCATATTCGTCGTGAGCACATTATTGAGAGTACGAAACATTGATGTAAAAGATTGAGGGATTAGTGAATCCTAGGTATGTGTTCCATACTTTTCTCATGTGCCAGATTCTTTTCAAGTGCTTGGGCTATGGTACATGTAAAAGTCACCCCAGAGTGCGGCCCCTCATGAGGGGAGGCCCCAGCCCCCTTTGTTCTTTTCATGTATCAAAGCTCAGTCGGACCAACGAGAATTGATGCAACAACTGATCGACGGATCACCCATCAGACCTTGGCTACTCTAGGATGAAGAAGAGACTAACAAAGTCCTGCTTCAACAACAGCTACATGACAGTAAGCTGATTCCAAGTTTGTAACTTGAGTATGCATTGATGATTAAAAGTTGACATTGTCAAGATCCATCTCACCGGGTAAATGATTCGAGGAAGGAAGAAAGAAGTGAAGGGTAAAGTTCAAAAGTGGACTGCCCAGTCGAGGAATTCATGCTTCAATGGCCAAAACATAGATATAGATCTAATATATGCCACTTAATGTAGTGTAGGGGGTCCATAACTTGCGACTCTAAAAGCTCAACTGAGGTCGTGTACAACAAACTGAACCACACAAGTAGGTGTGCACTACCTACAATAATAAACAAAGAAGAGAGTCTTGCTGCTTTTCCCATTACTAGTGGAAGTTGTAGTTCTTTGGGCCTCTTTCTTGCCTTTCCTTACTTTTGGATCAGGCTTTGCTTTGGCTTGATTTCATCTAGAATTTCCCAAGCCCATTAAAAGGACTTCTATCAAATAAGATTCATCGTTGGGATGGCTTTTTCACATCTCACAAGAGGGAAAAGTAATCACGAAAAAATGGGGGCCCCTTCCTATTTGTATAAAAAAGATAGCTTAATTTCATATTACATATCTTGTTGCAGCCTTTCCAGAGCTTTCCTCCCAAGATCAATAAATAGTTAGGTTGTGTTACATGCTCATATCCACATTGCAATGTGATCGTGCTAATCCAATCTAATTCTAGTCAAAATGAAATATGGACATACAAAAAATAAAAAACATTGGTAGTAGCCTTTTGACTTCATTAAGCCCATCCATCACATCAAGAGAAAGAAACGAAACAAGTGAAATCCTAGGAGGCTTGTCTCCTTGATATCATTTTGTATTGTAATTTTTCCCATTGAAAGATGGAAGTCAGAAAATAGATAGAGGATGAAAACAAACCTGTAAAGTAGTTCGATTATGTTTCTTTGTAGCTCATAGATTGCATATGAACCCAGGCCCATGTAATGTTCCCAAGAAACCTTTTTGAGATTCAGAGATGCTCTAGTTCTAACTGCCTATATATTTCCAATTGACCAGAACCCCTCATTTTGGATTTAGGGTAACCCTTCCTGATCATCATCATCCTCATGGAGATTAGAGTCCACCTGTCTAGATTTTGATCTCGGATATTGACGGCTACTAACCCCCACTCTATTTCTTCTAGGTCATCAGGGATGACCCATTCTTTGGAGTCCAGAGGATTAATCTCTTTGGCCAGTGTGGAGGAGGCTGGTTGTCGTGCTCCAAACCTTATATACATAATGTTGGTAGTCATTTGTCTTATGAGTCAATCTCAATCTATATTGTTGGCCTATTTTATTTAAGGTGATGGTCTGGTGCCAAAAAAGGTTGATCAAAGCAAGAAAATAGCTATCCAGCTTCTACAATCCAAAAAACCTTGTTAGCTTGCTTGCTGACGCTCTCCGAGCACTATGGTAGGACATGGATCGACCATGAACGAGAATGGACTTCTCCGTAATGTCATACATAATATATAGGAGTCACAGTCCCTTTTTTTGACCAGACAAAGGGGATGTGAACTCCATTCTGGGGCTTTCCTTGACCCGAGGCCCACTATGGGAAAAAGACCTCTGGGGTGGCTCAGAATTAATAAGTATGGGTAAGATAGAGAGGTGAGGTTACTAGCTTAGTCATTTCTTTAATCGAAAAGGTTGGCTAAGTGCCCTATCTATCTTGTAAGGGGCAGGGCCTATTAAGAGTGAGTTATGCACATTTCTTTGTTAAAGAGCTTTTTTGCAGTGAGATAACAATCGCCTACTAGTGGAGAAAGCTGACCACAAAATAGAGCCAACCCCTCTCTCGTTTGTCCACTTGTGTACCTGAGCATTGTCATGTGAATGGTTTTATTCTGTAGATCAAAGAATAGAGTCGATAAGATAGTAAAAATAGTAACAGAGAGAACTAAAGGATAGAGAATGTTTTCATGGCACTCAAACTGAAAGAAGCATGAGAAGAACATAGCTCCCAAGCATACGAATGAAAATGATCAGAATGATGGGAGTGTGCTTTGGTTATTCAACCTTTTGAGTGACTAGGAGGTTAGGGAGATCGTATTGACTCATGTACTAGAGAGGAAACCAAGCCAAAGGGAAGTTGGCCTACGTAGAGAGGGACCTTGAGGTGATAAGACCACATTCTATGCCAAAAACAATCGACTCATTTATCTAATAAGGAGTAGGTAGGGCTGGAAGGGAATCCTATTTTGATTGACTCATGTCACTGGGGTGGGGATCCTCAGTGGAGGGGCAAAGAAGGTTTCAAGCTTGAACAAGTTCATTTCCAAATGCTTTCGAGCCAGCAACTTTCCTTTTTGCTAAAAAATAGACCAGCAGATGAGTGTCGATTCATTGATTGAGAATTGGGAGCTAAAAGATGGAACATGGATCTATATGTGGAGAAGAAAATCTAGGCTTTCTTAATTAGACAACTCACATTTTGTGGAAGGGATAGGCCAGCTTTCAAAGGCATAAATCGCTGTATTTGACCTGTTCATAAGTTCCTCCCTTTTGTCTTTGAGACGTTCCCCCAAATGCCTGTAGGAGAAGTGGGATCAGGGTAGAAGGGCTCGAACAAATACTAGTCTTTAGTGAAGGACTGTAGCGACTAGCAATAACAATGCACTAACCTTTCCATGATGCCAAACTAAGAAAATCAACAACCATAAGTGCCCCTGGTCCCTGTCCAGGTGATAAATTGATTGAGTTACGGAGCGATCCTAGCCCAAGTGATAGAGCAACCCATCTCTCATTCTTTGTGCTCACTTTACTTGCTAAGGAAAGCATGCGAACTAAGCCCCTCTTGAGTTCGCCAATTGGGGCCCCCTCTGGGGATCATTAACATACACTTTCCTTATCTATTATGTGTTTAGCATAAGGACAATAACTTCAATGGATTGGAAAAATAAAAAACAAACAAACCAAAAAGAGTATGAGGTCACAAAGGTACTCACGCACCTCGTACTGTTTGACTATTTCTTACAATAAAATCTTCTATTTATATTATTGATATTATATTATAGTATCGTAAAGAAGTTCCCAAAAATCAATACCCTAAAGGGGGACCTCGTGCCGACTCGCTTGGTTTGTTTTGTTAAACACATTGGGCTGTGGAGATAGAGTAATCTTCATCGAATCAGTGCAAAATTCTTTTTCACTCCATTTTAGCCCATGGTTGATGGAGCCTTCTAGAAGCATGACATAGCAATTGAATGCGCTTTCTTTTAGCGTATTGATGAACAAGTTGATTCTGAAGGCATATTCATGGGCTATATCCTCCCTATGAAAATATACCTGAGGAATACATAGAATATATGACACCCACTAATGTAATTCATCGCCACGACGTATACGTATTCTTTGAATTCATATGAATCCTATGTGGCACTCTTGTATCATATGGCTCCATTCTTTGTGGCAAGAACTTCCTAAATCAATAGGTTCGTATTTCATGTAAAACATGATATCCTACAACTCGCCATAGTTCTCTTCTTCGAGAATAGAAGGGGAACTTCACTTGACAATTCAGGGGAGTCGGGTGGGGGTTTGAGGATTACACCTAGGGGTCCCCACTAGTTAACTAGATAGGATTCTAGGAATCTTTTTTGAAGAACTTTTGAATCAAGTTGGGCTCTCACAGGGTTCAATCAGATCAACCAGTGAGAGGTTTATGGAATAAGGAGTTCTGTAAGGGCCAAAAGATAGATAGATGAGCCTTGTCAAAGTCACTATTGTGTTCAACTCCACAGGTTGACTTGTTGGAGGGGAATTCTTTTTGTCATTTGTCTTTCCTGGCTTGAGGTCGTGTCACATGGGGGTCTTCATGTAATTGCACTTCAGGACGATTTTGAAGGGCATTCACATTAAGCGTCATGGTATAATGCAAGTCGAGTTGTTAAGGTGAAGTTGATCCCAACTAATCTGGTGGCCAGAAGTTCTTTGTGGTGGACTAGAAGTACCTTAGCTTTTTGTACCCTAGTTTCAAGTCGCTGTGAAATTCGTTGATTTGACATGCATATAGAGAATCTAACCTTCTAATCTATGATACCAGACCTTCTAGCGATGTCAAAGGTAGGTTTAGTGAATCCAAAAAGGTGAGGCTTTACTTGACGAGTGGACCTTAGTGACCCGATTATTCGAACCTACAAAAACCTAAGTTTCCTTGCTTTCCTTCATCACAGTAGTTGAAAAAATTTAAAGTCAAAGTAGCAGAATAGTAGTTCCATTATCCACCTTTAGAGACACTTTGGTAGAGGGTTCCTTTTAACACATCTTGGCCGAGCAAGAAATAGGTGCTTTGTTGATTGAAGGTGGTCTCTTCTCTACTCCTAAACATAGGATAGAGGATCACTTCGCAACCATAGCCTTCTTTGCATTTTATGCATCTTCTGTCTCGTCTTCTCGGATTCAGGGAACCAATGAGCAAGAGTTCTCCCTCGAAAGTGTCTTTCTAGGAGGGAAGTGGGCTTCATTCATTGGAATGCTTTGTTGGTTCGGCTCAAGGGGTCTAGTTTCCCAATGAAGAAACAGGAGCTAGTCCGTTATTCAGTAGGGTCAAAGAATTTATATTAGGATTCAGAGTTTGACGGATAGAATGCAACTCTTGAAGCTATAACCATAAAGCTGATGCACTGGCTAGCCTAGCAATGGCTATAAACCTCAGCACATTTTAGACCATGTATATTTGCATTGAAGGATAAATGCTTCTACCTTCTTTACCAAAAGGTAATCTTATTTACACTAAACACAACAATAAAGACAAAGAGATGAAGATCATCATTTTTAGCTAAACTCAAGTGGCAATGAAGCCTTAGAAGTGACTATAAAAATGGATTGGCAACAAGAATTGATTGAATATCTAAACAAGGGTAGGGGATTCTATATAAGAAGGTGCCCACTTGAAACCATATTAGACATCGAGCTGTACAAGACTCTTGTGAGAATAGAGTCCTTTATAGGAGTGCCTTTGATGGATTTCTCTTAAGATGCTTGTCAAAGCAAGAATCTAAAGAATCTTTGGAGGAAGCTCATGCTGGTGTTTGTGGTGCATACCAATCAGAGATAAAGTTCTACCATCATTGAGGTGACTGGGGTAATACTAGTCCACCATGTCAAAAGACTCAATTAATTTCTCCAAGAGATGCCACGTTGGTAAGATACCTGTAGTCTTCATTCGACAACCATCAGAACCTTGACATCTGACGGTAATGTCTTGTTTAAGGTTTAGGCATATATGTGATTGGCCACATCTAGCCTCCCACATCTAAGAGGTATATGTATATTCTGGCTATCATAGATTCTTTTTAAAGTGGGTAGAGGCCACACCATTGAATGAGCAAGAGTTCTCCCCTGAATGCGACTATTTCCTCACACCAATTCTGCTCAATATTGGAAGAGGTATTACTCGGTTTTGGGACAGTCCCATCCCGCTACTCATGTTTCATTATATGGGAAGGAAGTCCATTTCATTACTGCCTTGACACAGGGGACAAACTTGGCCTCAGAGCCAAGAGTGAATCCCATGACCAATTTAGGTTCGGCAGAGTAAATTCTCGTCAGCATTTTCTGACTTGGGACAGGCAACACACCAATCTCATCAATGCAAGAAACTAGTTTCATCACCACATTCAAGTTCCTGGCCCACCAATCATTTATGAGAGGCTATTGTAGGCTACTTCGAGAGCTTGAAGTCTGGGGTCCCCCTCTAGGAACTATATTAATATCAACAATTGTTACAAGGGTTCGCAAGTACTCTTCATAGAAATTGAACGGGTAGAAACATGTAAAGTGTTGTATCAATTCACAGATGAAAATCGAAAACATGCAAATATGTTAGTAATTATCAAAGCCTACACAATTCCTACTAAAAAAGAAATAGAGGTTACCAACATTATTGACCTCAGAAATAATAGGATGATGACACAGCTTGGCCAAGATATTCTGACTGCCAATTTCATCACCGCCATAACTACGACTACACAATTATGGAAGGCAATGTGAAGATCTGATGAAGAGTTAGCAGTCCTAGCAAGGTCTTCTCTAGAAGCTGTCCTCTTGACCTCTAGTGACTCAACACAATGGTGTGCCTCTACAAGCTTGTGGTATGCCAACATAAGTTCTCGCTCAATTATGTTCATCGTCTCCACACAATATGAGACTCTGAACAACGTGCTGTTTGGAGCTCCTCCTTAGTATGTGTCACGAGCCAACAGTGGGCTGCCATATCAATGTCACATCAACCTCTCGATGTAGTTAGTCAGGTCACCAAGCTCATCAAATAGGTCACCCAGTAATGTTGACACTTAGGTGATGGTCCTCCTAGCCTTGGTCATGAAAGCAAGAACATGGAGGGGGGACAATGAGTCCCTATTGCTTATCAGCTTGTCTACTATAGCCTGTAGAACCTGGGAGACATATAGAGAAGCACTGGGTAAAAACTTAGAGATGTGAGTCTCCATTTTTAACCTTACACAATGTTATTAAACGAAATAAGATAAGAAAATAAAGTACTGACCTAATAGGTTAATTTAGAACTACAGCTTTCAGGGAGGAAGCAATCTAACAATAAGAATGGCTAACTACCTAGAAGTTGTTTGGTGCTCAAAAGTAAAAAACCCCACCCTTTCCACCCCTGTGATGAAACATTAAAAATCTAATTGGTTAGAAAGAATTGGATGGTTGAATGATGGGAATTGAAGCTATGCTTGGTTGATTCACAATCCACTTTTTTAGCCACATGGCTACAATTGCTCCTACCCCCATGCACTAGTTTTAGTCTCTATCTATGATCAGACTTTTTTTGAACCCTCCCTCTATCTGCTATCAAAGATTAGCTTTTCCAATCATTATTGCTCATTTTTTGGAATTACAAAAAGAAAAGCTTCTACTTGCATTTTGAAGCTTCTAGCAAACCTTCAAACAAAGAGGTTGGGCTGTTCACTTGATGAGTTAGAGACCACTTTTCTAAAGTTTAGAATCATTATCCTTAGAAGGGAGCCCCATGGGGTATTATGTAACAATGATACTACTCTACTATCAAATGAAACATATGAAATGAAGGGAGAATGAGTTGCCATTACCATTCATTTAAAGTGACCTGGTGTTGGGGCACCGATCTTGTCAAAGCATTCTACTGAGCAAATTACATCAGTTGGTTCTAAGTCGGCTAGTGATCCAGAAAAGGTTGTTGAACAGACTGTTTAAAGAACACAACCTACCAAATGTGTTTTGGGGTCCACGGGTCAAGAAGTTTCAGAGACGACTCAGTCATAGTCGAATCGATTCAAGTCACAGAAAGGGAGCCGGCCCTCAAGGGATGGTGAATTCATAATCGAATGTCCTTCTTTTGATTTGTTTGATTCCTGACATTTGCTGCCAAAGCAAAGGGGATGAGTAGGGAAGAGATATGGCACGAACAGTATAAAAAGAAGCTTTTCTTCAATTCCTTACAATGAATCTTTACACTAGTCCAAAGGGAGTTTAGTTTGAGAGGGAGTTAGCTCAGTGATCGAGGAAGAAGAAGAAGAAGAAGAGGAAAAAGAAGATGAAAATGATGATGAAAAAGAAGAAAAAGAGGAAGAATAGGAGAGATAAAAGGAGAAGAATGAAGAAGAAAAAAGTAGTAGAATAAGAAGGAGAAGAAGAAGAAAAAGAAAAGAAGAAGAAGAAGAAGAAGAAATTGAAGAAGAAGAAGAAAAGAAGAAGAAAAAGAGGAAGAGAAGAAGAAAAAGAGAAGAAGGAGAAGAAGAAGAAGTAGAATAAGAATAAGAAGAAGAAGAAGAAGAAATATAATAAGAAAAAGAAGAAGAAATAGAAGAAGAACAACAAGAAGAAGAAGAGGAAGAAGAAGATGAAGAAGAAGATGAAGAAGAAGGAGAAGAAGAAGAAGAAGAGGAAGAAGAAGAAGAAGAAGAAGAATAAAAAGAAGTAGAAGAAGAAGATCAAAAAGAAGAAGAAAAAGAGGAGGAGGAGGAAGAAGAAGAAGAAGAAGAAGGAGAAAAGGAAGAAAAAAAGATGTTGACAAAGAATAAGAAGAAGAAGATGAAGAAAAAGAAGAATAGGAAGAAGAGAGAAGAGGAGGAAGAAAAAGAAGAAGAGCAAAAAGATACGAATTAGGGATTAGGGTTTAGGGATTAGGGTTTAGGGCTTAGGGTTTAAGGATTAAGGGGGAGAGATTTGGAGTTAGTGATTAGAGAATATGGATTATAGATTAAGGTGAGTGGGATTAGGGAATAGGGATTAAGTATTAGGGATTAAGGGTTAAGGATTAGGGAGGGAGTGATTCGGTTTTAGTAATGAGGAATTATGGATTAGGGATTAGTGAATTGGGATTAAGGATTAGGGATTAGGTATTATTTAGCAGCAATAAGGGATTAGGGTGTAAAGATTAGGGAATAAGGAATAAGGATTAGGTATTAGGAATTTTAGATTAGGGATTATAGATTAGGCATAAGAGATTAGGGATTAAAGATTAAGGATTTTATATGGGGTAGGGACTTTTGTTTAGGGAAAAGGAAGAGGAACAAGTTGAAGAAGAAGAAGAAGTAGAAGAAGAAGAAGAAGAAGAAGAAGAAGAAGAAGAAGAAGAAGAAGAAGAATAGAAGAAGAAGAAGAAGAAGAAGAAGAAGACTATGGAGAAGAAGAAGAAGAAGTGGAAGAAGAAGAAGAAGAAGGAGAAGAAGAAGAAGATGAAGAAGAAGATGATGAAGAAGAAGAAGAACGAGAAGAAGAAGAAAAGGAAGAAGAAGAGGAAGAAGAGGATGAAGGAGAAGAAGAAGAAGAGTAGGAGGAAGAAGAAGAAGAAGAACACTACGCAGAAGAAGATGAAGAAGAAGAGAAGAAGAAGAAGAAGAAGAAGATGAAGAAGAAGAGAAGAAGAAGAGGAAGAAGTAGTAAAAGAAAATGAAGAAGAAGAAGAAGATGTAAGAGAAAAAGAAGAAGCAAAAGAAGAAGATGGAAAAGAAGAAGAAGAAGAAGAAGAAGAAGAAGAAAAAGAAGAAGGAAAAGAAGAAGAAGAAGTAGAAGAAGGAGAAGAAGAAGAAGAAGAAGAAGTAGAAGAAGAAGAAGTAGAAGAAGGAGAAGAAGAAGAAGAAGAAGAAGTGGAAGAAGAAGAAGAAAAGGAAGAAGTAGAAGAAGAAGAGGAAGAAGAAGACAATGAAGAAAAAGAGGAAGACGATGAAGAGGAAGTAGAAGTAGAAGCAAAGGAAGAAGAAGGATAAGAAGCTGTAGAAGAAAAGAGGAATAAGAGAAAGAATAGAAAGAAGAAGAAGAAGAAGAAGAAGAAGAACAAGTGGAAGAAGAAGAGGAGGAAGAAGATAAAGAAGAGGAACAAGAAGAAGAAGAAGAAGATTAAGTAGTAGAATAAGAAGAAGAAGAAGAAGAAAAGAAGAAGAAAAAGAAGAAGAAGAAGAAGTAGATGAAGAAGAAAAATAACAAGAAGGAGAAGAAGAAGAAGAAGAAGAAGAGGAGAACGAAGAAGAAGAAGAAGTGCAAGAAGAAGAGAAAGAATAGAAAGAAGAAGATGAAGAAGAAGAAGAGGAAGAAGAAGAGAAAGAATAGAAAGAACAAGAAGAAGAAGAACAAGTGGAAGTAGAAGAGGAGAAAGAAGACGAAGAAGAGGAAGAAGAAGAAGAAGAAGAAGATTAAGTAGTAGAATAATAATAATAAAAAGAAGAAGAAAAGAAGAAGAAAAAGAAGAAGGAGATGAAGGAGAAGAAGAAGAACAATAAGAAGAAGAAGGAAAAGAAGAAGAAGAAGAAGAAGAAGAAGAAGAAGAGAACGAAGAAGAAGAAAAAGAAGTGGAAGAAGAAGAGGAGGAGGAAGAAGAAGAAGGGGAAGAAGAAGAACAAGAAGAAGAAAAAGAAGAGGAATAAAAGGAAGAAAAAGAAAAAAAAGAAGAATAAGAATAAGAAGATGAAGAAGGGGAAGAAAAGGAAAAAGAAGAA